>CM065731.1:48383769-48561269 GCA_033310375.1 Conus canariensis | reverse complement strand
GCGGACCATGAGGGACACTTTGATAAAATGACAGTATGTTCATTATGTGTGTACACAGGCTCCTCTGGTAATGCCGGTGCGACCCCGGATAACCTGGCCCAGCCATGGCAACATCATGTTTACCAACTACTCCACTCGTTACAGACCTGGCCTCGATCTGGTCATCAAGAACATCAACATCAACATCAGAGGGGGAGAAAAGGTAATGCTGGTTGGTATGTTCTGTTTGCGAGACGAGCAAACCTGCGAAATACATTGACTAGGTGACACCATTTGCGTTCTTAGCCGTGACCTTTTAAACTAGATTTGAGATGAAAGACTTTGTAGTGAATGGATTGAAAAAATCTTCCAATCAAAAGAGGATTCTCAAACAAATCTCTCCCCAAGCAATGCGTTAAATTTTACTTGCTTAAGCATTCAATGGTATGTGTCTCGATCTACTGACATGCCTGTCTTTGCTGTCTGGAAAACCGCTTATGCCAGCTCCCCGTTTACATGCGCACCCGGGTAAGTCATTTTGTATACCTAGCACTGGCAGTCCCCAGGACCTATCAGTGTCAAACTGTCATGAGGCTACCCACCAGAGGAGACACGCCACCGCTGCCAGCTGATTTCGTTGGTCTTCAGTGGTACCTGTTTATACCTGTTTAATCTAACATACACAGGACACCACTTACTAAGTCCCATACTGACAACAGTAACTGCTTAGTCGTGGCACCAGCGTGAATGAGTGTTACCCCTACAAAGGATACAACAATTTCTGTCTAATAACATCTCATGAGCTTGCCGATACAACGATGCCATTTTAAGCTGAAAACAAATCACAATCCACAATGTGTACATGTATTATGATTGCCACAGTTAGCGATAACCACATGGCCGTTTAAATCACAATCCACAATGTGTACATGTATTATGATTGCCACAGTTAGCGATAATCACATGGCCGTTTAAATCACAATCCACAATGTGTACATGTATTATGATTGCCACAGTTAGCGATAATCACATGGCCGTTTAAATCACAATCCACAATGTGTACATGTATTATGATTGCCACAGTTAGCGATAATCACATGGCCGTTTAAATCACAATCCACAATGTGTACATGTATTATGATTGCCACAGTTAGCGATAATCACATGGCCGTTTTGCTGTGCAGGTTGGCATTGTGGGAAGGACGGGGGCTGGCAAGTCTTCGTTGACTTTGGCTCTGTTCCGGCTGATTGAGCCGTCCATGGGGACAATTACTATTGATGGGCTGGACACTTCATCTCTGGGTTTGCATGACCTGCGCAACAGGCTTACTATTCTGCCACAGGTTGGTTATGTTCATTGTTGTCTGGTATACATGTGGGGTTCGGACAAAACTTCTTTTGTTTATGCTGCGGTACAGAATGCAGGCAACTATTCATGATGACATTTTACATGAGTTTAAACAGAGATTTTCAGAAAGGGAATTATGGGGGAAAGTGGGGGGGGGGGGGGGGGGGGAAGCAGAGACGGTAGGCAAGCGTCACGGACTAGGAACTCATCTCTAGGTTATTCATCTGTTTGTAAACTGTTGTGTTCGTGTGTTACACTTTCACTCTTTCATCGCAGCTAACACACACGCAGTACATAAAGGATGAATAATGATTATTATAAATGACTTCTGAGGAAGAAAAATGCATTCGGTGAGGCGGGCGGAGAGATGGGGGGGGGGGGGAATAGGGAAGTGATATATAGGCCTAATAGGGGAGAACCACACACGGTGGTGACATTTCCGGTACGGCCTCCCTGTATTAAAAGGCAAATGAAATAGTGGGTTCGGACATGACATTTCCTTCCCCATAACCCCACACCCCCAACTCCCTATCCCCCCAAAAATGAGGTATGCAACGAAAAATCAGATTCCAATACAGAAGCACTGTGACGAAATGAAATCGGAACTCAACGGGACAAATATCAATGTTTCCATTCAAATGCTTGCTGTAGTCTGCACACTCAGAAACATTCACAGATCCAGGCGATTTAGAGGTTTCAGATGCCGGACAGAGTAACGATGTTGTGGCTCTGGGTTGATGGGTTCTGGTGCAGCAGGTATGGCCGAGTCTAGCATCTTCCCGTATTCATCTGGTTTCCTCATTGACGATGCTGTGTGCGCATGTGACGATATTTTAGGAAAAGGGTCCGTGGAGTGCCTGTGGGGAAGCGCCTCAGCATACAGGTCTGGGGGCTTATTGAATATCATTGAAGTTGTGACCATCAGTGTATCCTCAGGCTGTAGATACCTCCCTAGTGCTGAGATTATATATATATATATATATATATATATATATATATATATATATATATATCATCTCAGCGAGGATACAGCCCTGTGACCATCCAGGAGGCAAAAACCAAAGCCAGCCATGTTCCCCGTCACGAGACTCTCAGCTATAAGATGGAAGACAGGCAACACAACCGAGTTCCATTCATCATCACTCACAACCCCTCTAATCCCCCATTCCGTTCTTGGTTTGCAGAACTACAAATTCTTCTCCACACGAGCCAGAAAATGCGGAAGGCTATGCCTTTCCCACCCATACTAGCCGGAAGAAAATCGCGGTCTTTGAGAAATCTGCTCATGCCATCAGCTCTCCCGATTCCAGATGACATCTATGCTGGATGCTTCAAATGTACAGCTGAACACTGTGTGGTTTGTGAAAACCATCTAGTTGAGAGTAGAACATTCAGTAGTATGCAGACAGGAGAGACATTTACCATCTGTCATCGACTGTCCTGTGACAGCAGCAATATCGTCTACATGCTGTACTGCACCAACTGTCAGAGTACACAGTACATGGATGAAACTATGCTGACACTGAAAGATCGCTTCTATCTGCACAGGCCTAACATCAAGTTGAACAAAGGTGCATGTGTTCATGTCAACAATCATTTCAACTTATCTGAACACTCTCTGAAGAACATGAGATGTATTGTGGTGGAAAAGGTCCACAGCCTGAACAAAACCGCAAGACAGAGAAGAGGAGATTTCTGGAAGAATAAACTAAAGACAGTTTATCCTTTGGGACTCAACGGCCTTGATCCCGATGGACACTGATTGGCAGAGTGGAGACGGGGGAGTCTTGGTTAACTTATGGGAGGGGTGGGACATGATGTGGTTGGGTGGAATCCTTTGAGATCTGCACATGTGTGTATATGTGTGTTTGTGTAAATACTGTTATGGAATTGTCCCTGTGGCAGGGGGACTTGGTTCTCTGGCGGTATCGGTGGCAGAGAGACACGTGCATATGTGTGTGTGTGTGTGTGTGTGTGTGTGTGTGTGTGTGTGTGTGTGTGTGGTGTGTGTGCGTCTCTTTTTCTTTCTCGATCTCTCAACTTTATCTCTGAATCTCAATCAACAGGCACGTGAAATAGTGGGTTTAGACATAACATTAATTGATAGAATAGAGCTGTGCCTGCAATAATGTGGACTGTTGTTATTTTGTACATTGGCTTCAATGATTTTATCTCTCAGAATAACTTTTTACAGCCAAAGTGAAGCGCTATGGAACCTAATCCATTTATCGCCTAAGAAGATTAATCGGCCTTTCACTGATTTCACTGCACTCTATGTGTTATACCAGTAAACAAGCACACGTCCAAACATATACGCAGGTGTATATACACCCACATGTAATGAATATATAAACAATATTATCAATTATATCTATTTTCTCCATAGCTAAAAGCGCTTGATATATTGTTTAGAAATTGTCATAAAAAACGTCGATAAATATTGAGATTTTATTGTAATTTATCACTACAGCATCCGTTCCCTCCACATGTTTTACACACACACACACACACACACACACACACACACACACACACACACACACACATCCCTCTCCTACCTGCCCCGTGCCAGACGCACAGGGTCTAAAGGACCAGACAGAATATTTGTGCACAAGTACACTTCAAATGCATAGATGCAAACACACACACACACACACACACACACACACACACACACCACAGATTGAGAGGGGGGAGAGAAAGACAGACAGACAGACAGTGAAAGAAAGAGAGAGAGAGACTTGTCCACACGTACTGTTCCCAACACTAATCCTGATATGTTTTACAGGATCCAGTGTTGTTCTCAGGCAGCCTGCGCATGAATCTAGATCCTTTCGGCCATTTTACTGACCGGGAATTATGGGATTCTCTTCATCTGGCCCATCTCTTGCCCTTTGTCCGGGAATTATCCCAGGGGCTGGAATACGACTGCGGGGAGGGAGGAAGGAATCTCAGGTAAGTACCAGTGAACACTGGAAGATCGAGCTGCCTTTAAAAAAAAAAAAAAAAGGAAATGATGTTGAACAAACACCTCAGCCAGCAACAGAATTGAGGAAGGGCATGTTGCCGTCATTTTCGGGCTTAATGCACAGCAGTATCTAATCCGCACACACTAGGGTTTTGTTGTTGTTGTTGTTTTTCACTTTTTTTGCATTTCAAAGCAAACGACACATATACAGCAACCAGTTCATTATTCGTGAGAAAACAGCAGCAAACATTGATAAATCAAAAGAGGGATGCAACCAACATAAAGAAGGAATGAAAAGCGGAAGTAACACATACGTCACAACCCTTAGCTATTACGTCATTGGAACACTGATAACTCGGCAATATTTTGGTATGATGTTACGCGGAGTAAGAGTGGAAATGAATTTAACTGGATAGTCTTAAACACAAATCGGTCTTTGAAAATACAGGCTCAGAAATTCTGTCAAGCAATGGCAGCAGCAGTATCTGCACAATTTTCACAGAAATAAGAGCTAATTTTCAAAATATAACTAATGACAAAGTAATAAAGATGATGTATCGTGACTTCCATAAAGAAATAAATACATTTTTAATGGCAAGCTGACATCGAAGAAGCCGACTTGTTCAAGCTGAAAATCTCTGTCATTTGCCGACTTTCCAAGTCGGTGACAAAGCCACATCGATTATGTTGTGAAACTGCGGACAGATAGAGAAAACATGTTAAATTTTAAACAGTGGTTCATCATTCCTTTAAAAAAAATCCATAAATAGGCTGCTTCTGGTATAGGAGCTGCAGGCGTGAGAACTGAGAAGAAGCCCGGAAATTTTAGCACCTTTGCATCTGCAAGCTTAGTAGGCCTATTTCATCATCTGGCTCCTAATGTTGCGAACCTTTTCTACGTTGAAATTCAACAAGCTGCCTTCAATTTCTCGATCATCTCTCACACGCTGACTCACCAGCCTTTTAATAATTATTTCCCCCCTTTATCCCCCGCCCCCCCCCCCCCCCTCCATCCTCCCCCAACTTCGGATGCCCTGGATTATTTTTTTTCCCTTATTTCTAATCTTTTGCATCTTTTCTGTGGTTTCAAAAAAACGTCTACCATTTTTAAATGTAATGTTTTTGACAGAAATGGCCAACCATGCATTCCGAACATTTCATCATGTCACTAATATAGATCGTGTACTTACTAACGTAATTTTTTTTTTAAGGAAAAATATCTCTAGATGTAAAACCGTCTTAAGCGTTTTGCAACAGTGACATTACATAAATGACACCGATGTACAGATTTTTTTTTCCAATGAATAAGAATATCATCGAACACCTACCAGTTTGTTTCTTTTATTTCTGTTTATAATTATATTACATTTGTACATGTTTTCTCTGTGTGTGTGTGTGTGTGTGTGTGTGTGTGTGTGTGTGTGTGTGTGTTGGTCAAGAAAGTTTTGCTTTTTCTTCTTTTTGTATTACAGAATTAAAAGTATCAGTCAGTTCTTGAGTGTGTCAGATTGATAGTGTGTGTGAGAAGATGTATAATGTATGTACATGTACACATGCGTAGGCACATGTATTCATGTGAGCAAATAGTTAATTCTGTTTTGTTTAATATTTTTCTTAATAGGATATTTCCATGCTTTTTATGTTAACAGATCAATGTTTTAGTTGATATTTTATCCATTTAAAGTTTATCCTAATCCGATCTGATTTATGTGGTTTACATGTGCGTACGTGCGTGTGCGTGTGCGTGTGTGTGTGTGTGTGTGTGTGTGTGTGTGTGAACGTACTGAAAACCTCACCGCGCGGAATGAATCACCAAATGTTGTTTGCACTAAATGGAACGGAATGTCGTGTCTGCCGATCAGTATGGGGCAGCGACAGCTGGTGTGTCTGGCACGAGGTCTGCTACGCAAAACTCGAATCCTGGTGCTGGACGAACCCACAGCCGCCGTGGACCCCGAAACCGACATCTTGATCCAGGGCACCATCCGCCGTGACTTTGCTGACTGTACCACCCTCACCATTGCCCACCGGCTCAACACCATCATGGACTATGACAGGTTGGTGTATGTGCTGACTGTTCCTTTCATCCCTCCAGGGCTCACATGTGTAGCTGCGTTTGAGCGTGAGCGCATACACAGAAGCCGAGACATGCACGTAGGCACGCACGCGCACGCACGCGCGCACACACACACGCACGCACACGCACGCACGCACGCACGCACGCACACGCACGCACGCACGCACGCACGCACGCACACACACACACACACACACACACACACACACACACACACACACACACACACACACACCTACACACACACGCACGCGCACACACACACCTACACACACACACACACACACACACACACACACACACACACACACACACGTGCGCGCGCACGCGCACATAATCACACACACTACAACACAATATGCCACACCACATCGCACCAGACTACACCACACACACATAAAGATAGAGAGTGAGAGAAATGGCGAAGTAAGCATTTCAAATTCACATTTATCGACAATCTTCGTCATGAGTTAATGACGGCATCAGCAAATCACCATATTATGAGGAATCTTTCAAAACATCCTAGCTTAAGAAGTTTATTTGGCCAGAAAAACAAGACGTCCTGTCAGTATGTCGAAATTGTGTAGCAGCCAATATATAAGCTGCAACGGAGTATGTCCACCTAAAGAAACCACTTTCGTCGCCACTCTTCAAACTTTCAACATTTGGCAGTCTGTAGCTTTTGGGAGTTACCCCTGTGTCTTCTTTTGGGTAAATCATCGAAAAGCACCAGCCGCCGTGGCGAAGTGGTTAGCGTCGCGGACTCCCGGCTGGGAGGTCGTGGGTTCGAATCCCATCAGAGTCATGTGGGTTTTTCTGCCCCGACCGGCTCCTACCCAGAGTTGAGTTTGCTGCGGACTCAGTTGGGAAGACTGGGACCACACAGTCGAGTTTCATCCACTTAATGGATGCGTTTCTGAGAGTGTTGCTCAAATTTCCTGACCAACACTGCAGGTGCCTGTATCTCTCGGGCCTGGTTGACGCCGGGATATATTATGAAAGGAAGCGTAGAGTACAGCCCTGTCATGTAGTCTCAGACCGAAATGGAAATCCGTAGCATCATCTTAATCATCCTCATTCTCATTGATCAGCATAAAAAAAAAATGTCTCAAGTTCTGTGGCCCTTCATGCCCTGCTCTCATGGTGACCTCAATTTCGATGTCCTCTCCACGTCTGTGGCCTTGGTTTGGTTCCGTCGGGGTCACCGGTATCGGCGAGTCCATGGGGGCTGTCGTTGGACGGACGTGGTAGCGCCCTCCGGAGGGAGAGCTCACTCACGCCGGCTCCGCCACTAAGCAATTATTGTCGTCAGCAGGGGGCTTAGTAGGTGGTGTCCTGCGTATGTTAGATCAGAACAGGCGCCACTGAACACCACCGAAGTGACTCGGCAGCAGTGCAGTGTCTCCTCCGGTGGGTTGCCTCTTGACGACTTGACATTGACTGCTCCCTGTGGATTGCCGCTGGGGCTGCGGCAGGACCGACCGGGCTGTGGCTGTGGACGGGGTGTCGGAATGAGCGGCGTGAGTACACTGCCTCTGAAGTGGCGCAGAGGTTGGGACAGCAAAAAAAAAAAAAAAAAATCATCGAAAAGCAACTTTCACAAAATAGCATATCCAAGGGTGTGTGCAGATGTGAGAAAGTTGCTTTTCCATGCTTCGTGCACAAGAGGAAAAGAGGGTAAATAGTGGATATTGCGCATTTTTGTTTACCATTTTATCCTCTAAAAGTTAAAGCTTAGGTTCAAATACCCATTTGAAAAAAAAAAAAAACAAACAGGAAGTACACTACTCCTTGATAACAGAAGTATTTAGAGCGCTGTGCCTTTTTTGGTGTGTTTGGTTTGATATGTTCAACATCTCTCAGTACATGTGTTTGTGTGGACTACACACAGATTTGTTTGGCTGTGCGTATTTATGGTAGGATGTTTGGATGGAGATGGTCGGTATGGGGTGAAAGACTGGCAAGGTGATGAATGTAATGTTCATGCCCCTGCGGTTTTCATTGTCAGTTTTGTGTATGCTTTAATTAATCCTATTTCAGATTATGTTCGCATGCACACTTTGCGTCGGTAAGTTCATTAACCTAGTCTCTCTTATTTGAATGCAATCATTTAATAACATTTGACCTGAATACGCGCGTACTGGCTTGGGAGTTTTACTATTGTTTGACGTCATTGATTTTACTATTAGCCACAGAAGAAAACGTTTCTCTGTTACGGTAGGAAAGTTTTGAGCCTGACTGATGCGCTGTGGTGTGTGTGCCCAGGGTGCTAGTTCTGGACGAGGGACGGGTAAAGGAGTTCGACAAGCCCTCCGTCCTTCTCCAGAACAAGGACGGCGTGTTCTTTCCCCTGGCGCTTGACGCAGGGCTGGTGATGACCGACACCAGCTAGGAGGAGGAGACGGGGGTCCTGTGAGTGGACGATACACTGACTCCCCTCTAGGGACAGCCGGACCGGGCAATACAAATGCCACTACCCTAGGGTGGACAGACTGTGTTCTCTGTAAGGCAACGTGTGAGATGGATGCGGGTGTCAGGGCTGTGCCAGTATTAATGGCACTACGCCATGTGCCACACTTTTCTTGTGCCCTTTCTTCCTGGCCCATGAACACACAGTCTTCTTGTTATTCTAGTGGGGTTATTTTAACGCATGAAAATGAGAAAAGAAACAAAGAGGGTGGGTTTTTTTTTCGTTTTTTTTCTTTTTTTTTTTTCTTTTTTTTTTTTTTTTTTTTTTTTTTTTTTTGGGGGGGGGGGGGTCATATTCAAAACTACTGACCAGTTTCAAACTTCAGTTGTTAATGCTTTAATTAAGAACCAAAGAAACTGTGCTGAAATAAGATGTTGATTTTATTTAGGCTGTGAAGCTTAATTGCATCCTACTCTGACAGATGGCTTTCAGTTACATTCCACCTCTACTAGCGCACCCTCGATTGTATGGCAATTATTGTTATATCCCGCAGTACAGAACAGATGTTTGGTACAGATCTCTCATTTAATCATTCTGAGTATCAAAGGCCAGGGACAAAATACGAGGAATACTGGAAACAGTGGATTCTAATGTCGGAAAGTATACCACACACACACACACACACACACACACACACACACACATATACACGTATGAACGCACCACACACACACACACACACACACACACTCACACTCACATGCGCGCGCGAGTCATATGACCTCATACAAACAGGTACTGAGTATATTTTTAGCTCAGACCCATCCTTTACTTTCACAGTTTGTTTGAGTGTAGTCCATTTGAATGAGTATTCCCTGATTATAGACTGAACCGTACAAGAAACTGTAAGTAAAGAATTCGTCGATTTCATGCAGCTATTGAGGTGTGTAAGAATGAGTTATCATCGTGTTTCACGTGTAGGCTGTGAAGATCATGTGCACTGAACCAAAAGTGTGTCCCTTGTTCTGCTCTAAACTGCAATACAAGTTTGTTTTTAAGTTTAATCCCTCGTAGAAAGTGCACTCCATACAAAGAAGAATGCTGTGAACTTGTTTTGTAGCCGTATTCAACATCCACCATGATTCATAGCCAGTGTTTGTCTGGCCGTGGAAAGCCCGCATTTGAGATGCAGAACTATGCGAGTGCTGAATGCCATAGACTAGGAACAGGCAATTAGGCAGTTTCACGCTTGAAACCGTCTGCCCGTCATCACGAACGCACTGAGAATGGCAATCAGTGATCCGTCATCTTCAAGCTCAGTTTCAAGCCGCTGCTAGCACTCAGAATGGTGCCAGAAGCAACCAACCTCGCGTGACAACTGCACGACAGAAACGCCAGATTTATCACCATCAGCTGCTTCAACGCGGTTCCTTCCAGCTGCTGAAACAACAAGAACAAGCATTGTGAGGTATATGCGGAGCAGCCATCGATGGAGACACCGCACGATGCAGATCGGCAGAACGACCGCACTCCTACTGTCTGGCCTGCAAGGCGACTGTGGCTGACGCCACAGCATGAGCAACATCGAATGGAGTGAGCTCAGTGCCTGCACTGGACGTGTCTGGTGACACCGTTCTTGCTGTATGAACGCTTTCTGGTAATCGTGCGTGAAAGACAGCTTCGCTCTACCAGTTTGCGTCAAAACTGATCAGTTGGAACTTGTTCAAATGGTATGTCAGAAATATATATCAATGAAACTGTTGAACGTAGAACGTAGAATGTGTGCGTCTTTCGCTGTTCCGTATATAATTAAAGCATGATAATGCTCCTCAGTGTTTAAGGTAACATGTGTGCATTATAATCGTTTAATGATTGATTCATCGAATTATCTAAAAAGCCTTTCTATGGATGTTTTGTTTGTTTTACATGGCCAAAGGACATGTGTGAAATGTGATGGAGCTAATGGTTTTTTGCCCAATGGTCATGAATTACCTGGTCCCGAAGTACTGTTGTGTAAAAATCGTGTTGGTGATACGCTCTTTCTGTGACATTATTATGTTTACATTCGGCATAGAGATGTGTACACCTATGCGAACGTTTTGTTGTTGCATTTGCTTGTTTGCCTTTTTTTTCCCTTGTTTCTTTGTTTGTTGTTGTTTTTTTTAGTCAGTTGCAGTGGGTTGTGTGTGGGATGGAACATTAGAGTATTCAGTGTGTGTTTTTTTCCATACTTTTTTCAAACATCTCAGGTTTCCATTGTCCAAGAGCAGATTGCACACGCGTTTGGCAGCAGCCAACTTGACCGGTTTGCCTGTTCAGCTAGGTTGCATTTCTGATAGTGTTAATAGTTTAATAATTTACATGCATAGAACGGGAAAGTATACATTTTGCACATTGATAGATTCGTCCCGAAACCAGTTTTCAAACAGTAGGATTACAGTTTAGGCCAGTTCAGTACCAAGAAAAGTCCATTTTTTCTGCTAAAAACCTGTTTAACCTACCTCTATGAAATGGCTTTGAACTTAAACAAGTTGGCATTGAGCTCTTTGATTAACGACATTATGAAGCTTGGTCCATGATGGAATCGGGGAGAAATTTAGCGCTAATTAAAAAGCAGTTGATACAGGTCAGCCAAAATTTGCATCCCTGCGCACAAATTCACGTGTCGCATCCGGCTGCTCTCTTTGCGGTCCAGTAGCAGGTTATTTAAAGGCTGCGGGCAGATTGACTATAACTGCAACTGCATAATTTCTGCTAAAAATAATGTTGAACCTGCCTCTATAGAATGGCTTTAAACTGAATTACTACGTTGACGTGGTTCATATGACCGGTGGTGTTTATTCACTCTCTGCGAGGTGGTATCGCAGGGAGTGCCAAGGGAGAGGTGGCAGATTTCTTTTAAAAAGCACTGATGTGAAAGGTCAGCGTCAGGCGGCGCAGTCAACCTTCCAGCCTTATGGGTGACGGCAGATCTAGCCTGAGCCGGGCAAAGGCTCCTGGGAGTGTGGGGCGGTCGGCGATGGAGTGCTGCCTGACTGCAATAATCGTGGCCTAGGAAACCATGTTTTTTGGATCGGCATGGTGGGCACCCCTCACGGGGTTGGGCCGAAAAAAAAACTGTCCTTACCTCCCCTGGCCTGTCTATCACGGCGATGATTCTGACAATTTTGAATAAAACAATAATAAAGTTCTATGACTGGCGGATTTCTTTTCAAGGCCAGTGTGTCAAAGTTCCTGTATTTCACAGGCCGGGATGTTTTCTGAAGCGTGAAATGCAGCCCCTGTTAGGTCAGACTTGGAGTATAATCTTTGTCATCATGTTAGTTTGGTCAATACAAACGTCATGGTTTCAAATTCTGTGGCCTTTCATGCCCAGCTGTCTTTGTGACTTCAGTTCGATTTCTCTTTCAATGCGTGCCTGAGGTCAACGTCCTGTGGAGAGGTATTAGCAGAATCATGGAGGCAACACTGGATGGATACGGTGCCAGGCGGCACTGCAGAGGGGAATTTTTGCGGTGTCTGCCTTCATTAACTATTGTCAGTAGAGTCCATGAAGGGAGAGTGTTGCATAAGTTGAATCAAAACAAACATAACTGAACACAACCAAGCGATTCAGGAGTAGTGCAGTGTCTCCTTTGATGGGTAACCTCATGACAACTGTATGGTGACAGCTCACTGGCACCGGTGACATTGAAGGTATTACTGTAGCCTACTTGACAGAGCCAGAATGGGCAGTACAGGAGATGGAGACCCTAATAATAACAAAACAAGTATTCTTGTGATATGTCAAATGCGCTGTCAATTGGACAGATGCAACACATGGCACCTAAAAGCTGCCCATGAGGAGAAGTTTGGCGCTTTTTTTTCAAGCTGACTTAGAAAGTTCCTAGGCATACAGTGGAACGACTTCATCACCAAAGCAAGATCCTAGGTATCAAGTGGGACGACTTCATCACCAATCAGGAGGCACTTAATCAAAATTCCAATATCCTCTAACATATGCAAAAGGCACCTGAACTAGCCGCACAATCTATTGATATCCGAATGTTGACTGTTGACAGAACCCGCTGAAGAGTGATGACTGCGGAGCTTATAGGTATTGTGAAATTGCGTGTTGCATAACCTTGATCGCCACTGCAGTTAACTCATTGTAAATTCAGGCTGCTCTCCATGACATGACTGTGTAGCCGTACTGTAGTGCTTCCAATTTATATTCCTTGTCTGTCTCTGCAGTTGTTGTTGTTGTTGTTTTTTTGTTTTTTGTTTTTTTTGTTTGTTTTGTTTTTTTGGTCAGAAATAATGATAACAATAATGAGGATGTTTTGAATGCCCAGTCTAAACTGAATTCAGAGCACTCACCATTAAACAAATGATTATATGAACAAAACATTTTATATAACACATTGCTTTTGCTATCCATTTTTGTTGGGGATCCTTTGTGCACAGAACCTCGATGTACAGTTTCATCCAACTGACCTGAAAGTTTGACGATCTCTCCTACGCTAACAATGAAGGTGAACTTCAATGGATAAGGCTGAGAAAAAGAGAAAGGATACTGTTTTTTGGTCAAATGATTCCGTCTGCTGAAATGGCAGCTGTATAAGCTGTATAGGCGAATGAACACATTATCGTTATATAACACGCAGGCTTCTGCTGTGTTAACATGGAAACGTGTGTAAGACATCTCTGATTATTTTTCTCCTTTCATACCAAGTTACCGTGTCATGCCTTGTAGTACTTCTTATATTACTGCGGGTGTTGAAAGGCCTGAAATTAAGTTAATTTAGGCAAATGTGCTCACAAAAGTACTTTAAAATGATCTGTTGTACTCAAATACGAAGACCGTGTCAGCGTAACATGACTATGCTATATATAAGCACATGACATGTCGAGTTTTTAAAAAGCCTACATTTATGTGTGAGTGTCCGTATAGCACATGAAATGTAGAGCTGTCTATGCGTTGCACTAAATAGAATCACACGTTTGTACATATGTTTGACTAGCTGCATAACCTACCCTTGTTTCATTTTCTTACACGGCTTCACATAGGTAGATTGCAAGTACACAGTATTTCTTACTGTATGTTTGTTGTACGGTAAACGTCACCTCTGATAATAAAATCGTGTTCTAATGTCCCATTATGCGAGTGCCTGTGATTGTCGAAGCAGAGCAGTCGACTCACGTGGGGTCAAGTTCAGCGACTGTAGACGGAGGACAGACGTAGAGGGACGAGGGTGGGGTGAAGGGGAAGGAGGGTGTCAAGCTTTGATTTAATAGGCCATTTCATCATGGCGTCTGCGTGTCGCAAAGTTCTGTCGCTAAAGCGAAAAATTGAAGTTATTTAAGAAGTTGAAAGAAATCCAGCAACTCAGATGCAGGAAATAATGGAAGAATATGAAACTGCGCCGTCGACACTGGCGATCATTCTGGCTTCCAAAGAGAAGTGTAAAAGCCAGAACTCATTTTAAGTATCTCTCGGAGAGAATCAAACGAGAAGTTTGACAGAACTTCTGCACATACATGTTCTTGGGTGCCTTTGTGTAATCATGCTGTGTTACGCGGTAACGAGGATGCTGTGTAAACACAAAACCAGTGTGGCTGTGTTTCATTGTTATGTCATCCGCCCTGCCGCCACACAATGGCTTACTCTTCTCCGAAAGGTCAAATGGGAACTGAACGTGCATGCAAAACTTATTATGCATGCATTTATATACGGCGCCTCCTGTAATCTGCGCAGACTTTATTTTCAAAGAAAAAAAACTCTCCAAACCTGGCCGTTTTGAATGGGAATCGGACCCAGGCGGTCAGACCTTGAAACAACAGTCTGATGCATTACCTACCGGGCCAACCCCCCACCCACCCACCCACCCTCTCCCCAGGTACCAGACTGATTCGTTTTTAAGCTATAAATGCAGATTTGGTACAAAACATGATATCGTTTTACAAACTCTCGGGCCAAACCGCCCCCCAACATTCTGTCTGACAATGGTCCCTTAATCCATTCACTCGCCGCCACCTCTTCAATCCTGCCGTCACCACCATCACCCATCCACATTATGGCAGATTCACACCCTTCAGGCACATTGGAATCCGACTCAGTCATTAGAATGCATTAGATTGCAGTGACACAACCAAAATCTGCATGCTTCATCCCGTATAAACTCGCCATGTGAACCATTTCACCCTTCTTCTTCCTGTCTCGTCATTCCAATGCTGAGCTGAAAAGACAAATCATTTCGATTGTTGTCGACAGAGTTTTCATTTGTTCACAGAAGGCTTGTTCAATCGTCTTGTGATTGGTCAGATGAATTGTGCACTAAAACGTTCACAGAGACAGCAATACGCACACCAGAGAGAGAGAGAGAGAGGAGAGAGAGAGAGAGAGAGAGAGGTACTACAAAATCTTATTTCTCTCCAAAACATGATTCTTGAAAGCAGCGACTCATGACTGTACACTAGATACAAATATTTTAGCCACGTTCTTGATGCGGCCCAGCAGAGAAATCGGTCAGAAACGGAAGAAGTGTTGATAACAGGAAACTAGGTTGGTTTCTCTCCCCCTCTCTCTCTCTCTCTCTCTCTCTCTCTCTCTCTCTCTCTCTCTCTTCTCTCTCTCATCATCATCATCATCATCATCAGGAATAAATATTTTTCTTTCAGTCTTGGCTTTGTTCTGTTCCAAACAACTAAGGTAAGTGAAGTCAGAAGAAGAATCAAAGGAAGAGAGGAAACACAAAACGGCAAAATATGTTATTCTGAATATTTATATTCGTCCTCAAAACATGAAATTTAATAATCATATGCAGTAATAAACAATACAAAATCAAACGAAACCAGAACCCAACAGTGATTACAATATCATATTTTGCAGACAAATCTCTCATCAAATAAATGAATCTCCGCCCAACTCGCAAATCATTCAAGCACTTGTAAAGGTTCAATCGTTTTCTCAGATTCCGTAATAGAAACACTGGTGATCAATAGAAATAAACTTAACACAAATTACATCATGTAAAGCCTGTTGTAAAGGAGCCCATGGGGCAAAAGTCTGTTGAAAAAACCTGATTTCTTTCTTTTCCTCCAACAGTCCTTCGAAGCAATTATTATTGCCAAAGCCAGTAAAACCAAAGTATTGTCCACTGTTTGAATAAATATACAGTCAGAACAGACCTGTACAAAATCCAAGCTACTCTTCCTTGGAGCAGCGCACACCATACTAAAATGCAACCCGTTTTGTCGTCGCTATATTTGGCTGTTGTTGGTGGTGGTGGTGGTGGTGGTGGAGGTGGTGTTTTTAATGACAGTCGATGAGGTTAAAGATGATGGTATGCAGTCCCATACTGATCAAAGACGACATGGTAGGATTATACACTTGCTTCCATGATAAATCTTGACTTCAACCAGGCCCGAGAGATACAGATACCTGCAATGTTGGTCATGAAATTTAATGAACGCTCTCAGAGACCCATTCATTAAGTGGGTGAAGCTCAACTGTGTGGTTTCAGTCTTTCCATGTGAACTCATAGCACACTCCTCTTTGGGTAAGAGCTGTCCAAGATGGAAAAATCCTACAAAGAAATGCTTCAGATAGGACTCGAATAAACGGAGTTCCAGACCTTCTTCTTACTCTTCTGCTCCTTCTCCTCCTCCTCCTCCTCCTCCTCCTCCTCCTCCTTCTTCTTCTTCTTCTTCTTCTTCTTCTTCTTCTTCTTCCATACAGCCGCCGCCATCAGCGAGTTCAAGATTCCGCCAGAAAGGAAACAAAAAGTGAGTTTTAAACAAATGTAAGCAAACCGCCAAGATGGACAAACGAGTCACAAGACAAGACACGGCGCGTTTCGACCTCTTAGGTCTTCAGGCAAGACACAAACAAACAGGACAATGAAAATGAAGGAGTTTGTCACTTAGCTTTGATCTCTTCAGCGCAAGGTAGGCGTTGAATGAAAACAAGGCTGTTAGAAGGGAAAAAATGTGTGAGTCAAGGTAGTAATAATGATGATTATAAAATTATTACTGATAGAAATACTAATAAAGGTCAAAAAATTGAAAAAAAATATATTAAGACAGGATTACTACTACTTTTGGTGATAATAAGGCAATAGCAGTTGTAGTATGGGAGAAAGGAGAGTGGGTTGGAGGATTCTTAAACAGCATGGTTGCCGTGGCAATATAATTATCATCATTACTATCTTGACTCACACATTATCTCCTTTCTAACAGCCTCGTTTTCATTCAACGCCTACCTTGCGCTGAAGAGATCAAAGCTAAGAGACAAATTCCTTCATGTTCATTGTCGTATTTGTTGTGTCTTGCCTGAAGAAGACCTAAGAGGTCGAAACGCGTCGTGTTTTGTCTTGTGACTCGTGTGTCCACGTTTCTCTTGGCGGTTCGCTAACATTTACTTAAGATTTGTTTAGATTTCCGCCTGAAGTCGTCTGACATTGCAACTAAAAAGTGAGTTACCTTATGGCCTTGAACCAGCTTCGATGAGGAACTGCAGACCTGGCCAGAGGCACTGTTGGCCAACCCTACCAACTCATAAGGAAAGAGTGAGCCCTCATACAGCGCCAGATCAACAAACAAACAAACGAAAATCAAGGATGATGGGATCATGAAATTCTCGACCCAACGTGTTAGGGGTGCAAAACTAAAAACAAACCTCCGCTAGGAGTAAGTTCCGATCCCACAAGGTTCTAGAAAGGAAGGCACTCTGTGTTGTGTTCTACAGAAAATGAGAGTCAGCCACTGGCAGCGTCCACGTCATTAACGGGACGGCAGGGGCGTCAGCTAGGCTCTCAGACAGGAAGTCTGAACTCTTCCGTCTTTTATTTTGAAGAGCATCTACCATTCTGGGTTCTTTTCTATGTGCCACGTGCATGCTGCATGCAGGACCTGTGATGACCATCTATTCCAACAGACCAACACTCAAAACACCATCTGGTGGAAATGGGGGATAACTTGTCTGTTCTTGAGAAGTCGTCGGGCTCTATGACAACTATCGCCTCGATGCAAAATCCAGACTTTTTTCTATTCTTTCACTGGAACAAATTTCTCTTTGTCTTATTGCACTGACCTGTGAATATATGACAAAACTGACCAGGATCCTGTTCTTTCACTAGAACGCTCATGAACTTCTATGGACCATGAGGTTGCTTTGATGTTTTTTAATTGGATGTTTTCCCGTCTCAATGTCCATGTCACCTCACTTACATTACCGCCACGCTGCTAATTCCGGTTTTCCGTCCATCTCCAGCCACATCCCGATTGGTCCCGCCACAGCTCTGGTACCAGTAGTCCACGGTAAGGTAAGGTAAGGAAATGTTGCTTATAGCCCAGCCGACCACAAAGGGCCATATCAGGGCTGTCACCACGTTAAAATCAACTCACAAGTCATTCATTCACACAATTCTTTAAAATACATCTTCTAAAAACCATCCGAAATTTTGTTAAAACGGGGAGCAGTCAGTGGGAAGTCATCATGATGCAAACCCATCACAGGAGACACAGCATTGCTGCCGAGTCACTTCGGTGGTGTTCAGTGGTGCCTGTTCTATTCAAACATACGCCAGAAGGCAGCTACTTAGCCCTATACTGCGAGACCAGCGTGAGGGTAATATCCCCCCTCTCCCCCCCACCCCTTCCCCACCGAGGCGGCACCAAATCAATCCGACAACGGTCCCCTGAACTTGCTTACACACAACACAAACTCACCTAGGGCATAAAAGTCAAGAGGTAATCAAGACTGAGGTCACCATGAGAAGATGGCATGTGGAGCCACGGATTTTTAGACGAGCAATCACTTATCTTCAACGCCCATCTTGTGCCGAACTGGATGAAGATAAGTGATTGCTCGTTCATTTTCGTTGTCGTAAGTGTCGTGCATTTTGCCTGAAGAAGACCTAAGAGGTCGAAACGCGTCGTATTTTGTCTTGTGATTCGTTTGTCTACCTTTTTTGGCGGAGCCTTAAAAATACTCTTTTAAAACAACTCTTGCGGATTGCAAGTGAGTATCCGTTTAAAAGGGTGATTTCTTGCACAGGTATCAGGTATCAGGTATGGGCCCTAAGCCTCGCGGCTTATTATGGGCTCCCTCACTTGCTTCCAGTCGTTGGCAAATGTAGTCTATTTTGTGCACCAATGTGTGCTTGAAAAAAATTGGTCTGTTTTGCCTTTGAAATCATCCAAGCTGGTACTCAGGACTATATCATCACTAAGCCTATTCCAGTCTTGAAAGACTCTTCTAGAGAAATGATACTTTCTACAATCTTTTATTCCATTTAATTTTTTTTAACTTAAAGGTGTGTCCACGTGTTCTGTTACCTTTATTAAAGGTCACTAATTCGTTTATGTCAATATTGTCTTTTCCCTTGATAAGTCTGTACATCTGAATCAGGTCCCCTTTCTTCGTCGGTAGCTTAGTGAAAACAGATTCAAATGTTTCAGTCTGTCTTCATATGTTAAGTCCTTTATGTATGACACTAGCCTTGTCGCTCTTCTCTGTACTGCCTCTAGGGTTGTTATATGTTTCTTTAACCATGGTGCCCAGATTATTTGTGCATATTCCAGTATTGGTCTGACCAATGTTGCATATAATGTTCTAAACATATCCTCATCCATTTATGAAAAAGATCTTCTTATTAGTCCAATCATCATGTTTGCTTTTTGGGCAATGTTTTGTATATGGGTATCAAATGCACACGCCCAAATTATCTTTATACCCATCTTGGCTTCTGCCAGTAGCTGCCAACTACCACCCAATGTACTGAGTGATCCAGAACGAGATTCAGACAGTGCAGCTAAATCATGTTGTTATCTGCCAACTTTGGAGGAAAACGCCAAGTTTCACGCTGTTTGTGTAAAGAGACATTTAGTCAAAGGGAAATAACTTCCATGTACAGGAGATCGGCATCGTGATCCTGAAAGGTCAGGCAGAATTCACGTAAGACAAAACAGTAGAATTACTGACAAAATGATGTTCAGTGTAATGTTTGAAATGATGAGAGGTTCTCAGCGTGTTGATTGTGGCCACACAACAGAAGAAGAAGAAGAACACCTGATGAACAGTTTATCAGTAATTGTTTGACAACAGAGTCTTTTTCTTAAAATGTTCGCTGCACAGCAAGATTAGAGCATGCCATGCACAGCATGGATCTTGCATCTGGAGGGAGATCGTTGATATTCATGACAGAGAAACAAGACTGGACCAAGGACAGTGCCTTGAAGGATGTCAACGATCACGTTTGTATTCATCTGGGTGAAGAAGGCTGTGAGCAGTTGTGCAGGTTTCCATTCATCCTGCACTTCTCAAACTTGCGGCACAGTGTCGAATTCCTTTTGGGTATCAACTAGCTGTGGTATGCGATCTCTCAGGACCCTATCGGAGATACCATCAGGTCCTGTATCTTTCTTGTTGTTGATGTTTTCAACAGCTTGTCAAATACCTTTCCTGATGATTCATAGTCTCTGACGAAGAGTGCTGAAGTAGTGGCATACTCAGTAGAGCTGAAGAGCAGATAGCTACAGACTTAAGCTGGTCAGAAGGAATGTTGGCTTTGGTTTCATGTATAATATTCAAAGAGCACACCATTCAGTGGAGAGGAGTTTCCAAATGGTTTGGAATTATTTTGTTAAAAGAAGTTCCATTCTGTTTGGGGGAAGTTGTGCTTACATGTCTAACTGGATATGTTGGCAAGTCATCCATATATATCCCAGTTCTTTTCGCCAGCTGGTTGAGTGTCTTCTTGAGTCTTCATCCTCAGCAGGCTTTTCAGGTGGGAGCTAATTCATAGTAGTCAGTGCTTTCTGAAACACGTGATTGATGGAATGTGCTGGTCAGTAGCTTTTACAAAGCTGTACCCTGTTAAGTGTTAGCATCTGTTTCACCGTTAAAAGCTGGCACTCTTTGTAATCCCCTCATCCACTCAGATATCCCACCTGCCTTATTGAACAAGAAGCATTTTCTGGGAGTTTCTGTGCTGTGTATGGTTTGACATAGAAATCACTGACAATGATGTCCTGGTCAGGTTCGTCAGTTGTGATCCCCTTCATCCACTCATCTGTCCCATCTGCCTTACTGAGCAAGAACCATTTTGTGGTCATTTCTGTGAAGTGTATGGTTTCACATAGAAATCACTGACAATGTTCATCAATTGTCTACATTTCAGCCATTTTTTTCTCTTTTTTTTTCCAGTTGATTTCCTTTTTTTCCCCATCTGATTTCCTTTTTTGCTGAGCAGTGTAAAGCTGTACTTTTTCTTTAAGGGATATCCTTCCTACCTGTAGTGTAAGGGTCAGTCATCAAACTCCTGTGGTGGTAACGACCAAATATGGTGCTTAGACTAGACATCTATTTATCTAGGTGGTGGTTGAACAAAGGGATCACATCTGTGTGTATGTGAGGATACACGTTTGCTTACAGTTACACACATTTACACTGTGATTGTGGTCACTGTCCCACTGTATGATATCGTGTGTGTGTGTGTGAGAACTTGATTTTGATCTTGATGGTAGTTGATAGGGCCATACAGTGGCATAATTGACCAAAAAAAAAGAAAAGAAAATGAGAGCACAAAACTTAAGTAACTTTTACTTCCTTTTTGTTTTTGGGTTGGGGGTGGGGGCAGGAAGGAGAGGGTGTTGTTTACTGCGGGAGAGTGGTTTGGTGTTGGAGATGCTAGAATTCCCCCACTGACCTAGTGGATACAACATTGTTGCTTAGTTTATTCCATTCCCTGATGGTCCTGCTGTGTGTACATATAATGAATTATTCAAATTTCATTGGTTAAAGTGATCAGCTGAACATCATTATGAATAGTTGTAAGCATACTTTGGCAACATCTTGATAAGTCCTCACCCAGTTTCTACATTTTGCTTACAAAGATTCTTCACTAATCATATAGAATATATTGGGCAGTGCCCTTGTTCAGAGGCCCCCCTTTTTGTACATAATTTAAAACAAGTGTGTGTGTGTCTCTGTGTGTGTGCATGTCAAAGTGTGTGTTTGCAAGTGTGTGCATTGTGGTGTTGGTGGGGTAGCGCTGTAAACAGATTTGATCTTTTTTTTATACTTAGATCTGTCTTTGAATTTATACTGTTCATCTACAGTATTTTCATGCATGTATTATCATTTTATATATATATGAAAGTACTGTGGATGAAAAGTAAAAGTCAATACATGCGATGGGTATGGTGATCTGCAGCAGGTGTCGGTCACTGGCATCTGGCTTGTGACAGAGCTGGAAAATGTCACTTGATTTTTTGTGTTGGTAGATGATGTCCAAACTATTCCAGGCAACTGTTCTCGTTGGAAAATTTACTGTTCTGTATTTGTGCATGACTCTGTGTGTGTCTGTCTGGCTGTTGTAGTATATGTGTTCACATTTATCATTAATTTCAATTAAGAACTTAAGCCAATGTCTGGGTAATGCCCTCGCTGGTGGCAGCTATTATGAGAACTGTGCTGCACAGTTAACTCCTGTGGGTATCCATCAAGAAGGTCCATGACTTTAGAACATTTGGCATGGTCCAGACCCTTCAGATAGATTTCAGAGATCCTTTAGGGCCTGTAGTTGGAGGCTTTGTAAGTTTGTTCTGATCACCCTTTTTGAGGATGGGTAACAAAAGCACATCTCTCTTTATGACCTACGCTGATTGAGCTAATGACTGCTACTGATGCAGTATTATTTGCTAAATGTTGGCATTGTGGCTTGTTTTTTATTTTAAAAGATTTTCACGCCTTCCTTGCCACCAACTTTTTAAAAGTTTTTTTTTTTTAAGGAAAAAAGTTTACAGAATCTTGGGGAATGTGAAAACTGTCAAGAGCACTTATTCTACTGAAAAGGTTGTGGGGGTTTTTTTGTTTGTTGGTTGGTTTTGTTTTGTTTTTCAGATTATATGCAGAAAAGTGCACCATTTCATAATCTGGATTTTCATTTTTCAGTCATCTTAAGTGTCAAAGACACACCTGCATTTTGTAATGGAAGCAGATGTTGGGACGAGAGAGACACCATCTTGTGGTGTTAAACTGAAAAGCTTCACGAAATCCTAGAAGTTTGTTTTCATTCTTTACCATGATTACCGTAGTATTGCTTGTGGTTTGTTGCAAAATAAAGGAGTCTTTTGGAACAAGGTCTATCAGATACATCATAAATCAATGAAGTCTCAATGTCAACAACAGAATGATAATTTTGAATAAGATATGAAGGAAAATATAAGGGTATATTTTAAAGCGCTACATTTGTTTGTGTTCAGTACAAAAGAAAAAGAAAATATTAGTGTATAAAATGCAGTATGTGTGTCTGCACAGACTTTCCAGCTGCAGTCAAGAAACGTTAATATTCCCCCCAATGTTCATGGCTGTTTCCAGGATCACATCTTCCATATCAGGTTCACACCCTGTTCGTGTGTGATCCCTATCGACCAGAACAGCCACCATGCTGACTGTGCAGAGAGCGTTCAGTCAGCTGCGTCTGGTGGTGAACAGCGCTGTGCAGAATGCAGGCAGCAGACTGGGCCTGGTTGGGGAGGTGACCAGCAACACCCGACTGTCGCTGGCTTCTGCAACATCTTCACAGACTGTGACCAGAGTGTGTGCCCAGTGGTGTTCCTCGTCCTCTGCCTCACAGAAAGAAGCCAAGGCAAAGGTGAAAAGTTACGATCCACCGTCACCCTACAGGACCCCTGGCCCGAGGCGATACGGCTATGAACCCAGGTTCTTTACCGATGGTGAGTCATTCAGTTAAAGTTTGCTTCATAATATGTTCCTAGTGAAGATGCATTTGAAGGGTGGAAGAATATATTTGCTAGTCATTTAAGAAAGCTGGTATAAAAAAAGAAGGAAAAAAAGGTAAAATGGCCAGAGAGAGAGTAAACTTGTGTATTCCAGTGTGCATGCTTTTATGAGTAGTGACCCTCAGAAACTGTTGAACTGATTTCAGTGGATACAGCTTTTAAATGTTGAAAATGATAAATTATTGCTACTATAAATTTTCTTCAGTGAAACACAAGGTTTGTGATATTGTGCTTATGTCTCAAGAACTGGAGTCTGCACAGTCATTGCCTTCTCTAATCTCTAATGTGGCTGTTCGGGCAAGGATTGACGCTAGGACCGGGTATCAAGAGAACAATGTTTCTTTATTCACAAGGCCAGCTAAACATGTTTGTCATTTGAAAGAAACTCTAGTGAGAGCTTGACAGCAGAAGGTCTTCAGAGATGTGCTGAACAGCAGAAAGTCTTAAGAGATGCGCTCAACAGCAGGTCTTCAGAGAGAAGCTTGACAGTAGGCATTCTTTAGAGAATAGCTTCACAACAGAAGGTTGTTAGAAGAGAACTTGACCGTACAAGGTCTTCAGAACCCCTCAGACAAGTGTTTCCATCCTAAACTACACTCTAAGAAAGCTGGTCGCACCCAGGCCAGAACTTCTAGATGCCCGTCTGCTTCCAGATGCCCATCATTTCAAATGCCTAAAAAGTGACCTTTGTTTGTTTTTTTTGTTTCATCTTCCATCTCTATGCCTACCATTCTGGCTTGCTGCAAACACACTAACATTTATCCTGTCGCAGTCCCAGCTCTGGCAATCCACACGGACCAATCACCGCATAAAGTATAAGGTCCTAATGAGACAACACACCAGAGGAGACAAGTGTTCCACTGCCGAGTCTCTTTGGTGGTTTTCAGTGGTGTCTTTTCTACTGTTATCCTGCTCAGTACCACCTAGCAAACCCTATATTCAGTGCACTGACAACAAATGCATCGTTGTGGAGCCAGCATGATCATCCCCCTGTCAAAGAGTGCCAGCACATTCATCCCACAAATTTCCATGAAACTGCCATTACAGATGACTTTTGACACAATTTCACCACATGTGTGGAGGAAAAGAGGAAGTTGAAGAAATGCTGACTTTTCTCCGTAACTTTTTGTACTGTGTGTGTGTGTGTACTAACATCCTTGACAGAAGAATGAAGCATACTCAGCTTATTAGTCACATGAACATCACACACACTCACAAATCGTCACACACTTATATACAACTTGTCTTTTGAGTTCTCAAGTTTCTGTGTTCTTCGTGTTGATCAGGCCTTCTTCCCAGAGGAGAGGATCTTGAACCTATCCGCAGTCTTCCCAGGTACAAGGTGAAAGACAAATGGAACAGGCAGAGAGCTCTTTTCGGCCAGAATGACTACATAGGTCAGTACCGCATTGTAAACGTAACTCCCTTACCTTTTTTTTTTTTTAGCTACAGCCAGTGTAACCCCATCCCATTGTGGAATGAGGAATCATTCATAACAAACATGCTGAAGATTTGTCATGTTTATATATGTTATATATATGTGTAAATGAACACGACACAATATGCTATGTATGTTTGTATGTGACATCTATGTTATATGTAAATATATGCGAGGGGAAGAAACACAGGAGAGTGGACAGAAGTTTTGTTTTGTTTTTCTTTTTTTTTTGTCTTTGCCAGGCATTATTTTTGCAAGTGTCCTCCTGGTTCTCTAGATTTAGCGTTATCAGGCTGACAGAGAGACCAGACAATAGATGCTGTTGAAAACATAACCCAAGCCCTTCACCAAGGTGACATTTCCATCTGCATCGGTTGGTGGTTGGCAAGATGGCATGATACTGGTGGAGATTGTGTTTTCAACTGTAACTCTTGGTTGGTTTGTCCATCAGCAACACTGTGAAAATTACTGCAGGGTTTGAAATGAAACTTGGTGGAAAGTTAGAGTGATGCCCAGGGATGAAGCCATTTGATGTTGGTGAATGACAGGCAGATTTAGGACCTGGTAAACCTCGGCAGAGATCCATTCATTCCAAACTGCCCCCCCCCCCCCCCTTCTTCCCCACCCTATTTACTTCTTCCCTAATAAATCTCAGTGACGCAGTGTATTTGTCGCAGACATTCTGGGAGACGGCAGCATCAAGCCTGTGGACCTGATCCATGGACCAGACTGGCTGATCGGCTTCAAAGGCAATGAACTGCAGCGCTTGGTTCGCCGCCTCAACTTCCATGGGGACAAGCTCAAACTGCTGTACCCCCAAAAGTATCACAACATCCAGAAGCGCATCTTCTTTCTGCACAAAAAATACAATCACAAGCGCGGCAAGAGAGTGGGCAAGCAAAGGAAGTGACCCTTCATTGTTCTGTTAGTGGTTATAGGAAAACAACTGTCAGCAAGGTGTGGCTGCCAAACATGCCTTTGACATTTCAACACCCGGCGACTGTTGATGGGTTTTCAATCAGGAATCGTTGAGGGGAAAGATGTGGCTGACATTTTGTAATAAAACAGTTTTTGTCCCGGTCTATAATGCAGTTATAACTTTCAAAGCTTTTTCTGCAACTTTGAACAATAGCATACAAAGGAAAGGGGAAGAGGAAGGAAATACAACCATTCCATGTCTCTCTCTGAATTTGCAAGGGTGTGCAGTGTAATGTGTTCAGTTATTGAATCACGCCTGACATTTGTAAAGTGAAGCTGCCAGCAGAAGTATTGTCAAATATTGTGAGTTTCTCCTTGGCTTAATTCGATTTGAAGATAGAAAAAGGGTGCCAGAAACACAGAATCCTGAATAATATGTTTGGGTTGGAAAATGCTTTTTTTTTTTTTTTGGTGATTCAGTTTGTGACACAATGTCACACTTTATGACTTGAGACGAGTGTGTGTTGTGAATGTGTATTTGCTTCACATGTCATTTCCTGTGTTGCTAGGATCAGATATACACTGTGATGAGCAGCATCCGAGGAAAGACAGATTCACCTTGAATGGAAATTCAGAACTCTGTGTGGAGTACGACTGTGAAAGACGCATCAGACAGAATAAATGCTGCATTTTTTGTGTCAGGCTCAGTAATGTGTGAATGTGGAGATTTGTTGGTCAAGGATTGAATTCCATTACTGTTTGTAATGTTAGGCAAAGGAAAGAGTGAGTGTTCATGAATGTGTGCGTGCATCAAGGCACGAGTAAGTGTGACACAGTGTATTTCAGCTAGCTTTCCAATATGTGATGATATGCAATCTTTGTTCATGTCTCTGATGTTATAGCAAACATGCATACATGATTCATAATAACTGCATAATCGCACTCCTCAACAACAAGAACAACAACAAAATGCACGGACAAATCTCTGTATCATTTCTTTCAACTGGCAGGTAGACAATGAACAAAAAATCTTCACAGCTTAGAGAGAGGAAGAAAAGGGGAAAAACAGTAACATTAAATCTGATTAACTTCCTGTATACTTACTTCCTAGTTATAATTATCTCAATCAGATCTCACTGGGCAACTGAAGAGACAGGAAACATTCTTCTGAAGTCAGTGGCTTAAGTCACTCCGTTCTTTTCAGACATTTCAAATAAAGCAATGAAAGTGGTATATGAAATCTTTCGGGGTACTTTGAATTAAAAGATTGGCAAAGTAAGAGCAAGAGTAAAATTTACAACCCCAACGTTAGTTTGGCCTCATCTTGAGAATTCTACTCTGAAGAGACTTCTGGGACAAATAACCATGCTTTGGTGCAGTGACACTCTGTATGCATGTGGAAAACCTGAGATGACACTCACTACCTTATAAAGTAACAGTTGTACTGATCTTCCCTTTCTTTCACACACACACACACACACACACAAACACACACACACCTCTATTATACACACCTCTGTTTGGGTTTGTTTTGTTTTTTTACCTACCAAATCAAAACGCTTCACTTCTCAAATTCCTTTCCTTGCACTCATGTTTAACTGGGTAACAAGTAAAAGACTCTTGAGACAAAGTTAGCCGGCGGGAATTATTTTACTGTGGACTGAGACTGAGTTCACAGTCAGAAAGAATAATTGCAAATGACTTTTGAAATGCCGTTGACAGGCAGTGAAAATTATGAAAAATGTCTGTGTTGGAATTGGTGAAAATTATCGTAACAACCTCAGAGATGGAACTGACAAATAAGAAATATTACAACGGACTGGGGGATGAAATTGACAGTAGTGAGAATTATGGCAACTGAGATGACAGTTTTTCTTTTTTTCCCCTTACTGCAACTGACAAGAATTCTGGAAACAATTCCTTATAAGCGTTAAAAGTCTCTGTCTTATTTCTCAAACAAATAACTTTTTTAAAAAAATCACCCACATGTTTGAACACAGGACTGCTACTGATTGCCAGCATGTTGGACACAAGACTGCAACAGAGTTCTACAGCTTCAGCAACATCACATCATCAAAGCCAACAAAAAAATAACCAACATCATCAACACCAACAAAAATAATCAAACACTTTAAAATAAAAAGTTATTTGAAATCAAACACAACCAAACACTTTATAAAATGAAAAGTAATTCTGTTATACAGCCAGCCTCTTATATTCATGCAAACCTATTCTTGATGTGAATGACTATGACATGTGACTGAAACAAAAGCACATGTGGACTATAACCTTCACCACCGCTTCCTTGATACTCCAGTGCTCAGACACACACACACACAAATCTTCCTATCTCAACAACCATTAGATCACTTTTCTCATGACCTTTTTTTTAAATTTTTGTATCTTTCAAAATGAAATTTACTCTATCAGCAAATACTAGTATCTCTGCATTTAAAGGGAAAGAAAGAATCAACTGTGTCATTTGATCTTTACATTTCCGATGAAATACACATACTGGTAGACCCATACTTTAAAGAGCAGTAATTACATACCACAGCGTATTGAGTATGGGTGCAGGTGGACCCACTTAGTCCGTTTAAGTATAACTCTTGAGGACTCATCGATGAGTATGGTTCCTGTATGACCTGTTACACCTGAATAGTGATAAACATACAAAAACTTGGCAAAGCCTGCGTAAAATGTCTGGGTACTGTGTGAAGTCAAGAGCAATGCATGCTGAAGGTTAACTGAGACAAAGTCATTTCAAGTCATTTATTTCATTGCTAAAATATATAAAAAGCTAAGTAAATCCAACATATTTACAGAAATGAAAACGTGTCTTCCTTCGTTTCGTGTTCATTGTCCAGTTTAGTAACCCTTTGTGTTTTTCATTTTCTTCTGTCACTTGCCCTCCCATCGCCATTTGAACCATCCCTTGCACTCTTGGCTCCTTTTGACCCTTCATTCCTCACTTCACGCGTCTCCTTTTGATCCATGATCTTCACTTTCACTCTGTCTCCATTTGACCCTTCACCTTTCATTTTCACTCCATTTCCTTTCGACCCTTCTTCTCTCACTTGCACTTTCCTTTTGACCTTTTATTTGTCACGTGCACTATGTCTCCTTTTGACCCTTCAACTCTCACTTGCACTTTCCTTTTGACCTTTTATTTGTCACGTGCACTATGTCTCCTTTCGACCCTTCAACTCTCACTTGCACTTTGCCTCCTTTCTACCCTTCATCTCTCGCTCTCCCTTTTTCATTCTTCAGCTGTCACATGCATTCAATCTCCTTTTCACCCAGGATTTTCACAGTAACGTTTTCAGTACGCTTTGGAAGCTGAGATCAAATGTTCGACATAAAACATCATCAAATGCTGCGCATTTCATCAACATCAGTCATTTACTGTTGTATTGAAAACTCGCACATTTATGTTCCTAGGTTCAACCTTCAAAAGATTTCTGAAAGAGTTTTTTTTTTTTCTCTTTTTTTTTTGTTTTTTGTTTTGTTTATTTTTACATACAACCCTTTGACAGCTTATGACAGTGGTGTGCCAGAGTGAATGATGCCACTTTCATAGGCGTAAAGACAGTGGGTCAATACTTCACAGATATTTGACCCGTGTATATTTGTTTATGAGAATGCACAGATAAAAGTGGTTCTTTTTATTATATGTTTTATTTCCAAGCCAAAACCTATGAAAAAAAAGGCAATTCTGACATCAGCCTTGGAAATTGTATGTTGTTCACAGAAAATGATCCGACAGTCAAAAAGTTGACTGCTTGACGTGTATCACATATGTGTTTCGCTTAGATTACTTTTTCCTGCCACAACAAATATCCTGAGCATGACAAAGCATGTTTCCACTACTTCCAGGACATATCTGGGTTAAAAATAAAAAATAAAAGGATCACAAATCGTATGGAAGGGAAACAACTTCTTGCTTTTTTTTTTATATCACCTGAGTACACAGACCTCTAACATGCACCAAGCTATTAGTGGGATATCTCCATCATGAGCACGTACCTATCTGCAGTACCTGTGCTGAGAAGCAAAAGCCACAAGTGATTCCATATATTAAACTAGCTGATCATGTGTCCTACATCATTTACTGTATTCTTTTTCACATCGCAGAATTCCTAGCAAGGGGGCAAAACAGATGGAGAGAAAAAAAAAACAGTTGCCGTACCTTCAAATCCACACACCTTCATTGACAGAGAGCGAGGGGAAGGCCACTGTTGCTCACAATTCGAAGACAAGTCTTTGATAAGCATTGCTTGAGTTCTTGCCTCCATCAACATGACTGACAAAAAAAAGAAAAGAAAAATGCACTGTCACATTATCACTTTCAATTGTGATTAACAGAGCACTTCTCTATATGACACAGATGCCTTGTGAATGTTGGACAAACCACCTTGGTCAAGTGACTGGCCATGTTTGGTTAAAAACAAAAACAAACAAAGGGCAAGACAACACTCATCACAACAAATCTATTTCTCTGAATATAGCAGCAGAATTTGCCAACAACAACCTTCCTTCATAACAGCAGCTAACCCATGCAAACAGTTCCCCTTCAAAGCAGCAGACAACCCATCCAAATTGTTGAAGCGAAAATCAAGCCGACGTGTGTGTTTTGACAATCAGCAGCCTATCTAGAACTGTACTTTGGCATACTGAAGTGGTTAGTAACATTGTGAGCAAACACTGACTAATACTGACTCGCTGAACCTCTAGGGCAAACGCTGGAACAGCAACATAATTGAACCATGCAACCCATATAAACCTGTATTCAGATATGTTGGCCCTAGTGCTTTAACCTATGGAACATCCAACAGCACCATATGTATCCATACAAATCAATTCACCAACATATTTCATTCAATGGTTCCTATATCACACAAACTTACAGACATACTCTCTTCCATCAGATCCATCAAATAATAATGCTCTTACCCAAGCATTAAAAAAAGAGCAGTAGGTAATGCAGTGGCCCTGTAGCATGCAGTACACCATCACAGCAACTTGTCATAAAAAAAATAAGAGTTCTGGAACTCAAACTGATTAAAGAAAAAAAATAAACTACTCTCAAGTAATTCACAGACTCATTTCATGTCATCTCATTTCAGCTGCTTTTACCCTGTCTACTTCATCCATTGGTAAATCTGAATTCTTTCTCATTTTTTTTCCATACAAAATCCTACAGTATTTCAATACTGATTTTGTCATGAAGAACATAGATGCATTCTCCACCCTTCACTTTGAAGAGGAGCACACAGTGAGGTGCAATCCTCTTGTAAATCAGTACAAAGACCTTTTTGTTTCTCCACAAACTTTCAACACCATATCATTTAACAAAAAGATCTTCACAGTATTTCTATTTAAAAAAAAAAAGCATCTTTTCTTTGGCTAGGGGCTCTAATGGATGATTTTTGTATGAAAATTAAGGACCTTTGGTTGGGGAAGGACACGAAGACTGAATACAATCTGCATACAACTTTCCTGCATTGCTAATATTACTTTTGTGACTGTTCTCATAGGAAACAGAATTCAAGATTCCTTTCATTATGTCTTTGTTCTTCATTTCATATTCAGACTTTATCTTCACTTCTTTTTGTTAATGAATGTTGCTTTATTGAAGCTATTGCATATGAGGAATGAAGAAAGCTCGATGTGCTCAAGTGCTTGTCTGCGAGTATTTATGCTTGTACATGTTTGTGTTATGTTGGAAGGAGATGGGTATGTGCATATGTGCGAGTCAAACAGGGACTTGCATGCAAGTGGTTTGCAAACACATTTGTTGGAAAGCAGAGATCCATGGTTCTCTCCTCATTTTTTTCATCAACAAACCATACATAATCCTTTGATGTACTCTACTGCAATTTTAACTTGTACAATTGCAAAAGTGTACAACAAAGGATTGTGTATGTAGTTAACTCTGATTACCAATTTTCTACACAGTAGTCCAACAATGACATAAAACATTGAGTCCATTAATTCCAAGATGGTGAAAAAATTGTGACAAAAGACTCTGTGTGTGTGTGTGTGTGTGTGTGTGTGTGTGTGTGTGTGTGTGGTGTGTGTGTGTGTGTTGAACAATTAAGTAGTGGGGGAAAAGAAGTGCAGGCTATCAGTTCTTCCTTCATTATAGCAATGACATGGCAAAGATTCGAACCTTATGAAAAAATTGAAGATGAAGAAAATGGGAACATAAAATTAAGAAAATATATTATAAATATGAAAACCCTTCACTAGCTGCATGAGAGAACTATCGTAATCCCTCTCGATGGCAGACCTATTTATATTGCCTGCTCCTAGGCCTTTCGTCCACTGGATCGGACTCATCAGGGAGACACGGCTGATTGTGTCTGTGCTCTTGGCGTCAAATAGAGATACACCACAGTCCATAATTCTGCGGTGTGTGTGTGTGTGTGATATGGAGGGGCGGGTGCAGAAGATGAGGAGGCAAAGTCATTTCTTCATACTTCACTCTCAACTTGCATTGTATAATATGACAATTTTCACAATGCCCACTTCAGTCAACGGAGATACAGTTTATGTCTCTGAAATGGAATAAATGCTCATGAGTCATATCACAGTTTCTACAGTTTAATTCTTCATCACAATGACCCACTCTTCATCCTAGTTTATAGTCAACATTTATACATGCAGACATCACTGCCAAAGTCAACATTTATACATGCAGACATCACTGCCAAAGTCTCCAGACATTCAGACAGATTTGTTTTTCAACTTAAACAAATGTTCACCTCAGAATGATCAGCAAGCTCCGATTAAACAAAAACACCCCAACTAATATTAACATTCACTCAATCTTATTTGCAGTGTGTGGATTGTGTTGTGCAGACAAATCACCATATAAACTGCAAGAAGGAAGATATGTAACACTAGCTGCTGCCCCTGTGCATGTTTTAGAGTTCTACATCCTAAGCAGTTTGAATACTGCAAACTGCTTGACTTTCATTCTCATGCTTTAGTTTTAAGATGAATGAACTCTACAGGGCCTTTCTCAGTGAAGTGACTTGGTACTTTGTGTTACTTTGAATCAAGAAATGACATTACAGCAGATGGTCCACTCCAAAAACCAGCACATCTGTGAGTGGCGGGATATACAAACAGTATGTTCCGATTCTGATGCACCAATGGTAACCAAAATTGGCCACCAAGTCATGTGGGGTTAGTTGTACTGACACTGTGCAGCAGTCTAATGTTGAAAACTGTGTTCATCACACCAGGCTCCTGTAGGTTTAGTTCTACTGACACTGTGCGACAGTCTAATGTTGAAAATCGTGTTCATCACACCAGGCTTTCACACAGAACCAGTGCAGTGAGTGTAAGAGAAGGTTGTACTGGATACAGTGGTCAAGGACAGTGCCCCAACTACTCAATAATCTCTGTGACATAAAACACACATTAAAGTCCATCTCTCAGCAGCTGTGGACCACAGGTAAAAACTGCTGTGTCTGTTCCACTGTCCGCCCTGTGACCGGCAGTCTTCAGCAGACTGTTGACATGTTACAGTGTGCCATGTTACGGGTGTCCTGGAAGGGAAAGCTCTCCTCTTCTGACAGTGAAACATGGTCATGACCTAGGCAGCGGTGTCCCTCCGTGCTGGCAGTTGTCATGATCGGCTTTCATCTTTCATCAGATGCTCTGAAAACAGGTAATGTGTTTCAGTAGCACAAATGAAAACGTGCAACACAGGGCTGAAGAACAAATGAAAACAAACAACCCACTTTAATGGTATGAGTGAAAATATAATTCTGTATGCACTCTAAAAAAGCAGTATTTCCCATCTACAACCAGTTTCTATATTAGTAAAGTAGCAAGCAGTTTCCAAAGCAGTAAATCTATATGAATGACATCCTGTTCTCTTATTCCACCAGGAATGCTGTGTCCTGGTCTGTGATATATCTCTCAACAAACAGGCTGCAAAGTCATTTTCGTCATGGAATTTTGCAGAATCATTTCAGTCGACGCTCTTACCTGCTCCAGCAAACAAACTTTTTATTCCGCTCTTTCTTCTTTCAGAACCAGACTACTGTAATGCACTTTTCTCTGAATGTCCCACGTACACTTTTAACTGTAGTTTGTTCACAGCTCTACTGCCAACTTGGTGCTCAAAACAAAGAGTGATCATGCTAATCCTCTTCTTCAGAAACTCCACAGGCTCCTTTTTCAGGCCAGAAGAGATTACAAATTGTCATCAGGCAATTCTTCCCTTTACATGGCTTACCTCCAAAATCTTTGGTCTTTTGACCACAGAATTCTTCAGTCATCTCAAGCTAGGACCAAGTCTTTTGGTCACAGATCCTTTTTATTCCATGCACTAAAAGTCTGGAAATTTTCATCCATGTCAGATTCATCACGCCATTTCCTCCGACTTCTTTTAGATAACGTATTCTTGTCTGTAGACAATAGTGGAGATCTGATACTATTTTTTAACCTTGTGCATAATGCTACAAATTATTCATGAGATTTTCTTTTCTTCCTCTTTGTTTAAAGTAAAATGCAATGAGCTTCATATACTACTTGAAATGTTGCACTATACATGCACTCACTTTTATTAAACAATCCTTCATTGTACAAAGGAAAAAAACAAAGAAAGCACTGAAATGCATGCTAAAAAACATACTACACATCTTTACAGCACAAACTAAAACATTCCTTTTTGTGATATAAACTAAAACATGCGACACATCTGTGGCACAAACTAAAATATAGTTCTCTACTGGATAAATAAAACAAAAACAAGTATCTATTGGGTAAATAATAACATGCAACAAATTTCTATGGTTTAAACAAAAAGTGCTCTTTCTGTTACTGTGATATTAAAGTGTGTGAAAGTGGATTTTTTCCCCCTTGTAAACATCTGGGACAAGAATATAACACAACTGTGTTACTTGACAAATCAGTATTTCTTTATCTAGATATCACTATCTAAACAGCTGCTCTCCCTAACAACTGAAAAATTCATCCATACCAGAGTATAACAATGTTGTATCTGCCTCATCTTAGAAGCAGAATGAATTTCTACAATGTTTAGCAGCACACAAAATACACAGAATTTTCACTTAAAGACTGTCAAACAACAACAGTGATGACACTGTCTAGACATGCCTCAGCAAATGTGACCAGTGGAATAATCACACACTGAGCGTTACAAACTTTGACAGTGACCAAGTAAGCCAGATATGCGGCAACTAAAAGGGAGAAAAAAGAAACGTACATACTTTGCTGCGGCAGTCGGATGACTTCCGTGTCAGATAGGGTCACTTGATGAAGACGGTTGCGGAATTTGTAACGTATATACAACGTCTTCTCTTCTCCTATGCAGGGGTCGTAGAATCCAGGGAGACCACTCTTCAAAACACAAAAAAAGTAATGATAATAATATAAACAGAATGCACTTAGTTCTTGATCAATTCTTCTTGACAACTCTTCAAAAAAGTAATCATAAAAACGTTAACAGAATGCAGAAAGGTAAGAGTTAGATGATAACATTGCGGAGGAACACAGCCACACAGAAAGGAAAGGTAGAGTCAGATGGTAACAGTGTGAAGGAACACAGCCACACAGAAAGGAAAGGTAAGAGTTAGATGGTAACAGTGTGGAGGAACACAGCCACACAGACAGGAAAGGTCCGAGTTAGATGGTAACTGTGTGAAGGAGCACAGCCACACAGAAAGGAAAGGTAAGAGTTAGATGGTAACAGTGTGGAGGAACACAGCCACACAGAAAGGAAAGGTAAGAGTTAGATGATAACATTGCGGAGGAACACGGCCACACAGAAAGGAAAGGTAAGAGTTAGATGGTAACAGTGTGGAGGAACACAGCCACACAGAAAGGAAAGGTCAGAGTTAGATGGTAACTGTGTGAAGGAGCACAGCCACACAGAAAGGAAAGGTAAGAGTTAGATGGTAACAGTGTGGAGGAACACAGCCACACAGACAGGAAAGGTCAGAGTTAGATGGTAACTGTGTGAAGGAGCACAGCCACACAGAAAGGAAAGGTAAGAGTTAGATGGTAACAGTGTGGAGGAACACAGCCACACAGAAAGGAAAGGTAAGAGTTAGATGATAACATTGCGGAGGAACACGGCCACACAGAAAGGAAAGGTAAGAGTTAGATGGTAACAGTGTGGAGGAACACAGCCACACAGACAGGAAAGGTCAGAGTTAGATGGTAACTGTGTGAAGGAGCACAGCCATACAGAAAGGAAAGGTAAGAGTTAGATGGTAACAGTGTGGAGGAACACAGCCACACAGACAGGAAAGGTCCGAGTTAGATGGTAACTGTGTGAAGGAGCACAGCCACACAGAAAGGAAAGGTAAGAGTTAGATGGTAACAGTGTGGAGGAACACAGCCACACAGAAAGGAAAGGTAAGAGTTAGATGATAACATTGCGGAGGAACACGGCCACACAGAAAGGAAAGGTAAGAGTTAGATGGTAACAGTGTGGAGGAACACAGCCACACATACAGGAAAGGTCAGAGTTAGATGGTAACTGTGTGAAGGAGCACAGCCACACAGAAAGGAAAGGTAAGAGTTAGATGGTAACAGTGTGGAGGAACACAGCCACACAGACAGGAAAGGTCAGAGTTAGATGGTAACTGTGTGAAGGAGCACAGCCACACAGAAAGGAAAGGTAAGAGTTAGATGGGAACTGTGTGAAGGAACACAGCCACACAGACAGGAAAGGTAAGAATTGTGTGTACAGTTTGGTGGGACACAGACAGGCAAAGAGAGGAAAGGTACGAGTTAAGCAGTAATAGTGTGGAGGAACACAGACAGAAAGGAAAGATAAGAGTTTTGAGGTAACAATGTGGAGGGACACAGACAGGCAGGAAAGGCAAGAGTTAAGACTTAGTGATAACAGTGAGGGGGAACACAGACAGACAGAGATGAAACGTACACATTGTGGTAACAGCGTGGAGGGATACAGACTGACAGAGGGAAGAAAGTGAGGTTTAAGTGCCAACAGCGCAGAGGGACAGAGAGAGAGGAAAGGTGAAAGTTGTGGTAATAGCGTGGAGGGACACAGACAGACAGACAGACAGACAGAAAAGTTATGAGACTGGTAACAGAGTGGAGGGATAGAGCCACAAAGAGGAAATGTAAAGAGATTTGCTAACAGTGTGGAGGGACACAGACAAACCAAGAGGAAAGTTAAAGAGTTGTGGTAATTTTGGTAACAGACGGAGAGGAAGAGTGAGCGTTATGGTAACGGTGTGAATGGACACAGACTGGTAAAGAGGAAAGGTTAAGAGTTACAGTGACAGTGTGGAGAGACACACAAAGACGCGAAGGAAAGGTAAAGAGTCCAGGTAACAGTGTGAATGAACACAGACAGACAAAGAGGAAAGGTAAAGAGTTGTGGTAACAGTGTGGAGGGACACACAGAAGAAACACACACACACACACACACACACACAGAGGAAAGGTGAGCTGTGTTCGCAGAGTTGAAGAATGCAGGCAGTCACAGGGATGAAATGTAAGAGCTGTAATGACAGTGAGGAGGGGCAAAGAGAATAACACATATGTGAACAAACTGAACAGTCACCTCCAGACTTGTGGACTGGTAGTTAACTTGTAATGACAAATCTGCAGCTAAAAAGTTTAGAGATTAAACTGAATACTATCAATCTTTATAAATACATCTGTAAATGCATCAAGCACTTTGTAAGGTTGCTGAGGTAATTTATTTATAACGGAAACATGACCTTCACTGACGGAAGGTTGGAGTGGAAATGTGGTGATAACATGTATTTTGAGCTATACATAGATTTGCAGTGTATTTTCAGCCGAACAGAGAACTGCAATAACAGTGTATTTCAGCCAAACAGAGAGTTCTATTAACAGCTCATTTCAGCTGAACTGAACATTGCAGTAACAGAGTACTTCAGCATGATAGAGACTTGTTACTACAGTGCATTTCAGCTGAACAGAAAATTTCATTCACAGAGTATTTCGATTTGGGACAGAACTGCACTATCAGCACATTTGACAGAGAATTGCTATGACAGAGTATTTCAACCAAACAGAGAATTATAAAAAGAGTGTATTTCAGCTGGAGAGAGAAATACAGTTATTGTGTAATTCAGCTAGACAGATCATTGTGACAACAGTGTATTCTAAGTGGGCAGAGAATTAGATTGAAGAGTATTTCAACAGCCTCAGTATGTCTTCATAAGATCCTCGCCATGAAAAACTGGCCGGAGATGGCAAACTAGTCACTGCTTGCATATAAGTCGACATAACACAGTATATGATGCCAAAAGCATCTTTCAGTTGGACAAAGATTAGCATTATCAAAGTGTTTCAACAGAACTGATAGAAAGACAGACATAAAGTAGGTCACCGGAAAGAGAAAGAGAGTAAGACTAACATCAATACACAAGGCTGTGCATCTTTTCAACCCTGCACCTTAGCAGCCACTCACTTTGGACACAGCATCAGGCACAATCAGTTTGGAGTCCTTCACCAGGGACTGCAGCTGTACGGTGACGTTGATACACTCCTGCTCAATCAGCTCCCTGCGGCAAACACACCACACCCACACTCCTTCAGAAACCCCATGCCTACTTGCCAGCCTCCAGGCATCAAAGTCTTAAAGTCAGGGTATGCGAACGGGAGTCTTGCTTTCTGTGAAAGCCTACTCCTAACTGCGTTGAATGATCAAAAAGATGCTGGGAAGGACAATGCATCTTCCACTACCTGTAGCATTGGCATTCAAAACAATGGGGAGTCTTGCTTCACTCCAGAGACCTTGCACAGGAGACAGGCAACACTTACATATGAATTATCAAATTTGCGCAGACAGGACCCTCTGTGATGTCTCTTTGTTTATGCAGGCTTGGCTGTGCTCTATATCAAAATGTCTGATGTAAAACATCAGCTTAATTGTGCTTTACAGAGTTGTGTCATTTTCTCACTTAAGGGAAATTGTGTGTGCTAATCCATCATCTTACACCGACTGTGAAAGCATACTGTCTTCCAATTACATATAGGACATAAAAAACATGCAGCATACATGGAGGAGCAAGCATCCATGAAAGATTATTCTTCAACACTGTCCTCATTTGAAGAGCAACAGTTGCTGATCTTTACTAGATCTCTGTTCGCAGAGTACTGATCATGCTGCACTTTTCCAGATTTCACTACCTACAGATTTCGAACATAATACTGGTTTCATTTAGTTTCGTTCATGCAATTCCTAAAATGACCCCTAAACTCAATGTTTTGAAATGAAATTTGAAATTCATGTTTAGAACTAATGTGCAGAACAACATTTGCCCTAAGCTGACAACGGTGATGAGAACTTTGGCATTGAGCGCACACTCACTGCTACAATGCCAGACCCTTAGGCAGCAGTCTGATGTAGAAAACAAAAATCGAAAGTTTCAAGTACTCCACACACAGAGGCAAACTCTGACCTTGAAAATTTTATCCTAGTTTCTTTCCCCCAACACATGCACCTGGATCGGTCTTGTACTGCGTATGATGCAATAACGCATGCAAACACTCTGCAGACTTAAAAATATCATGCATACACGCATGCACACATTGTACTCTAAGACTGGTCTTCTGCTTTCCTTCATTGAATCAATGTCTTACCAACTCAGCAGTACATGAAATGTTTTAACTAATGAAAGAAACATTCTGACAGACACTGTTTAAAAAAAAAAAGACAGAACATTCTGGCAAGTAAAAAGACATTTCCACTTGTAAAAGTGACTTTGTAACTGGTAAAAGAGACACTGACTGGTAAGGGTGATACAATGTGACTCGCAAAAAGAGACACCCTGACAGGTTGAAAGGAAATAGGGCTGGTAAAAGAAACAAACTGACAACTACAGGCAACATTCTAAGTGGTAAAAAGACATTCTGTCCACCTTTGCTAATAAACTGACTGACCCATCGTCGGATGCTTGAAGTTTGCCATAGAGAGCCTTCATGATGACCAGTCCCATCTTCCTCTCCTCCGCCTCCACAATGCGCTCTACCGTCTCCTTCATAAGCTCTGTCTGTAGACATCACACACACACGCAATGTTAGCCGGACTCACTACAGTGGATGTACAGCACAGGAATGGGTTATCAACTTCATCAATATCTTGACATTTAAGCACACATGAACAAATGTCACGCTAACCAGGAAATCTCAGCAGGAAAAAGAAGACACTTTGGTCAAGAACACAAACTTTGCCTTCACAAACCAGTTTATCGCATTTTCATGACTTGTGCTAAAAGGACTCCAATACATATGTATGCTATATGAGTGAGGTTCAATTTTTTTCCTATACTACCTGCAGGTTTTATTTTGGAAAAAAGACACCAATTGAAGATTGGTATATAAGCACCACCATCTTCACACCCACACATCTGGCTGTACATCCTCATGAACATCAAGTAGTCTTTGGAGCTAATGCCTGTGATCCTATGTGGTAAAAGAGACTGCAGTCTGAACTTCATAGTCTTAAAGCATGTTCAATACTTCGTAAAACAAATTAAATTAGTCACTGTCTCTATGCACATTAACAACTGCCTACTCACAGCTGCTCGTGCCTCTTGCTTTTTCTTGGCAAGTTTCTCGGCATTTTCTTCTCGTTTCTTTTCCAGTTCCCTGAAACATAAACATTGCTAACTGTTCCTCTTCACACTGGAAACCAAGAAAAGCCATGACACCAGAACTATGAAAACAGTTCAGTCTGACACCTGTCTTCTGATCCAAACTGCCTATAATACACACATCCCCAGGTCTTTTCCACACTAGTATAATTGCTACTTTGTGTGATCTCAATATAACATATTCTATTAACAGTATATGAACATCATCAGCCTTGCTGTACTTGGTACACATTAATAAGCAAAATACCAGACTCATCAGCATGATTATTCTGTCAATCTGTCAATCAACAGTAGTCAATCATCAAGCGCCAACAAAGCATGATTGAAATATATAAGTAAATTAGAACTGTATTGTTTGATCTGACTATACGTTAACAAAACGAAATCTCCCCTCAGCTGTCTAAAGGACAACCTGTGTGCATTTGACCCTGCCAAATGACCCTGCTCTCTTGAACCACACCTGAAGTGAACTGAACACAACCCCAAGTGGTCTCTCTGGCAAGGAAGATCACTCTGGAGTAGAAGCATTAAGACAGTAAGAGACTAGCATAAGCTCCCCTTACTCCCTTCAAAATGTTTGGATCTGACCTTGTGAGGCATGGATCATGCATAGCACAAATGAGGCACTAGTTTGGTCAGATGATATGAGAAAACAGAATTGTGTTTGATCTGACTGTTTGCTAACATTTAGACCACTCCCACTCAGCCATCAAATCGATAAACTGTGTGCATTTGGATGAGATAGCAGTTCTCAAGGATCCTGCCAGTTTTAATCACATATTGGTTTCTCTTTACCTCTGCAAAAGAAGTTACGCTGTTTTTGTGTTTGTCAGTTTGTTTGTTTGTCTGCCTGTTAACAAAATTACAAACCCCCTCCCCCCCCAAAAAAAAACCATGACTGAACCAATTTTAATCGTGGAATGTGGCCAAAGGAGGAACCTAAGCAATGTGGATCTGTGGGGTGGATCTGGATCAAAGGGTGGATCCAGGATCTGTTTGACCTTGGCAGCAGTCAGCGCTCTCCTGAATGCTCTCCTAGTTTCTGTCTGTCCATCTTTCTCTGATATTCAAGAACTAACAGAGTGATAAACATCCAAAACAAAGACCTACTGGGCTGAAAGTGTAGGAATACAAAATAAAACTTCTGGAACTTCACCAATCCAGCATCTCGACAAAACGCACTACAAACTGTTCGTTATGTTTTCTTACTTTTTCCTTGTAATTCAGATTTGTTTGTTACAATTTCTTCCTTCAATATTCCAGATAGTAATAATCATCACTCTCTATTCCATGAAAATTTAAGTGGCACATAAATTTTGCAATTCCCGTCCACAGGCTCAAAGTCTCTCTCACACATATATACACGCAGAGACTCACTCCTCTTTCTGCTGCTTGAGGAAGGGGTCGACGATGAGTCTCTTGATAACAAAATACGCTGCCACCGGTACCAGAGTCCCATACATGATAGCACTGGGAGACACTGACTCTGATAAATGGATGGGGAACAGGAACGTCTGGCTGCCTCTGTACACCCTGAAATCCACAAGTCTCTTTTAAAGAAACTGCAGCTGTGAGAGATCTACCACATAGTGTCGTAAGGCAACATTAAAAGCAACACTAAAACCTTCAGTTGAAAGTATCTTATTACCCATAAAGCATTCCTGTTGGGCAAAGACTAAAGATGGTAAGGTATATATGGTCTTCTTTCTTTCTTTCTTTTTTTCTTCTTTTGGACTGTCACTTTTCTGCAGAAGTTTCAGTGTCAGTTGGATTCTGTAGACAGTGATGAATTAATAGCACCAGAGAATGAGGTTGTCCGAATAGACGGGTCCACAGGCATTTTAAGGGAGGTCTCTGCTGATGTCATTAATGAGGACAAAGAATAGTATCAGACTGAGGACTTCCTGGGGGACTCCTCCTTTAAATGTCTTTCTGCTGCATGCTCATTTCAACTGAACTCTGGTTTTCCTTTCATTCAAGTACCGGGAGATCTACTGGAATATGCAACCAGATACACCACTCTTCAGTTTCAGTCATAGCCCATTTTTCTTCTAGACTCTGTCAAAGGCTCTGTCTATGTCAGTCCACACCACCAGAATGTGTTTCTTGTCTTAGAAACTGTCTTCTATCCTGAGGGCAATAAACATCATATGGCCCTCGGTCGAACCATGTAGTCTCTTACCTGCCTGTTCTGAAGCAAGGCTGTTTTCTTCTCCAGGTGCCTGAAGAGCCTAGTGTTGTTGATCAGACATACCAGGACTTTGACCACACAGCTGATGAGGATGATGGTTCTCTAAGTGTTCACCATTGCTTGGGCTTTGCCTTCTTGTGGATGGCTATCACATCAACTTCTCTCCAAACTCTGTGATCTTATATCAGCCAGCAGTATATACTCTCTGCCTCTGTACTCTGGCTCTTTGCAAAAGAAGGGGTGATCACCAGTTGCTTTGGGTTGGCCCCTTTCAGGAACGGGGCCCCGCACTCCACCAGCTTCATGGAACTCTTTGGGCAGAGCACCATCAACAAAAGAGTCGATGTTGTCCATTCATGCCAATGGACTGCCTTCCACTGCTGTTAAGCACCAGTGGCCCATCGCATCCATCATGGGATTTAGTTTTCTTGTCAAAGTTTCCATCTTGTAGGTGAACTGCTGACCAAGGCTGATGAGCATCCCTTGCCTTGGTCTGTTTCTGCAAAGTTTTTCTTCCCTGTAGCTACAGTCGGCGGCACAGTTCTTTATTACATGATGAACGGTCACAGGACATACAGAGAATTCCAGTTAGGAAAACAGTGCCACCCGTCCAATTCTGACAACACTGCCAGTTGGTTTGGGCTGCTTCTTTATCCAGGCAAGTCTGCCTTATTTATAGCCAACTTCCATATCTGTTGTGGATGGAGCCGCCCTACGTAGTCAGTTCCCAGGGAAGCAATGAAAATCAGGTTGTCATGAGGAGTACTACCAGGAAAGGCTCTGTGCAGCTGCTGAGTCACTTTACTGGCATTAAGAAGTGCTTGTTCTGATCCAACATACATGAGACACCACCTACTATGCCCCCTAGTCATGACAATATTTGATTATCCACAGAGCTCGCATGAGTGAGAACCCCCCTAAGAGTGCCACCATGCCTGTCCAATATATGACAATCCCATGCCACTGACTTCAACACAAACTCGCAACTCCAAGCAGGTCTAACTTGCTCTAGCTTAGTGTACATAGGTGCATGGCAGTTTCTCTCACATCCCTGGAAAGCCATTTCTGTGCCTAGACACCCTCTGCTTCTTCTCTATGGATGTCACATATGTGCAAATAACAGGAAAAGTAATGGCAGATATCACATCCAAATATATTGCAGTTCATCAACAACAACAAAAGGAAATACACTTTAAATAGTACACAGGAAATCAGTGGGACAGACAGCAAGAGTCAGCTGAGAGAGAGAGCTGAACAGGAGACACACAGAGAATCAGAAAGAGACAGAATTCCATATAAAAAAAGAGAAGCACAATGGAAGATTTTCTGTGTCCTGGGGAGGTTATTTTGCCCTTCAAGCCTCTCCCCAAAAACAACAACAACAACAAACAAACAGAAACAGCCATTATGAAAATCCGCTCCCAAACTTACACAATCAGCATTGGAAATTAAGTCATGCTGTTCAAACCCAGCTGATCACAAAGGCCATTTCAGGGCTGATCCAGAGCTGTTGGACCCACACCTGCTCACCTGATTTTGAGATGAACACCTGTGGGGATTCCTATCACCATGGACGCTCCCAGATGACTGAACTGCGTGATTTTCTTTTCAAACCCGTACTCCACCAGACCCCCTGTGACTCCAATCCTGATTAAAACATACAAGCAACATAACTTTTTTTTAAAAAAAAAACAGTCGTGCAGCATGTGAATGCCTAAGTGTGTAGAAAGCATTCATACTCTGTCTGAAAAGATAACATTTGTTTTACAAAAAAATGATTCAAATCATATAGTGTACCTGCTTACACATACACAAATAGGAATGCAGTCAGAAAATGCACAGACACACTTGCACAGACACTACCAACATAAAATACTGAACTTTTGAGCATGATATTAACCTGGGCTACCATATGGCCCATACTGCTTGGTTGCTAGCATCAGGTAACCAGCATTATGCAACTGTATCGCTTGTTAAAGGTGACCTTCTCTCATTCCCATACAGGTTATCTGGAAAGCTCTCAGAGCAACTACATGCCATTTGACGATAGTGGTTGTTGCAGAAGTAGTGGCTGTTGCAGAAGTAGATGTCATCTGCACAGTGCTTCAACACTTAAAAGTTTAAACACATTCATTTTTCAGCTCATGTACACTTTGACTACAAATGGCGACAGTCAATTCAACAAAGTTGTGGACTACTTTGCACCCCATGCACCACTGAATTAATAACACCATTTGAAAAAGAGACATATTATGAAGTGTCTCTAACTCAACAAAAGACTTGTGCTAAAATGATACTGAAAGGATTGTATTATGTGAAATCCTTTTGTTGATGAACTCACTTCAAAGCTCCTTTCACTTTGGCTTCCTGTTCTTGGAATTTGCGCGTGTAGCTGAGAGACATAAAGCTGTTGACCATCCCTACCTGCACAGACACACACACACACAAACAAATTGAGCATGCGCACACACACACACACACACACACACACACACACACACACACACACGTACACATATGAGGTGTGTGCACACATGTGCATGCATGCACGCACACACACGCACGTGCACACACAGACACAGACACACACACACGCACACAAATCACCACATACACACGTGCACGCATGCACGCTCACACTCATGTACATGCACACACACACACATCTACCTTGGAGCAATTCAATTGCATATAAGTGATTTTGGTTTCTGAGAAACTGTGATTTGCCTAATTTTGAATTCTTGACAAGTCAAAAGTCCTAAAACGTTTAAAACACAATGAAAGGAATACACATACATACATATCTCTCATTATTTAAGTAAAGTTTTTCACATACTAAGTTCCAGCTATTGTTCACTTTTGTAATTCTCTATGATATTTCAGCCAGATGAATGACATGGCATTCGAGCAGTCACATTACAGAGCTCCAATAATCTGCTGAATAGTTGGATTTTTTTTGCTGTTGTTTAAAGTCAAGTAAAATACAACAACATAACATACAAGATTTTTCTGTTGTGAAAAAGTTGTTACCTTTTCCATCACTTTAAAAAAAAAAAAAAAAAAAAAACTTCAAAGAAAAATTCTGGAGTAATTTCTTGAAGCGCACATATATTCCCTACACAAATCAAAGTGATAAAAAGCATTGTTATTTCACTCACACTGATTCCGCGACTAAGCAACTATGGTCACCAACTGGGGGCCTGGTGCATCGTGTCCTGAGTATGTTGGATCAGAACAGGCATCACTGAACACCACCAAAGTGACTCTGCAACAGTACAGCCTCTCCTCTGGTGGGTTCGCTCATGGCAATTTGACACTGACTGCTTCCTATAGATTGCTGGTGCTCGGGCTACAGTGGGGCAAGCTAGGAAGTGGCTGTGAACCGGAAGATAGAATGAGTGACTTGGAGAAAATGACTTTGAAGAGGCCATGAAGGTATGACAGCAAAACAAAACAAAACCTGCATCATTTAAAACAAGAAAAAAATCTTTTCATATGAAGGCCTACTTCAGCCAGCACAATGGAAAGTGAACATTGCAGAAGCTGATTGAAGAAGTCCCTGATGGAGAAAATTCAATAACTGAACTTACACCACCTCTACCCTGCTGCTGATGAACAGGGACCACTGTAGTCATAGGAAAAATGACATATTCGGCAGCATAGACATCTCCGGTCACCAACACATGATGCATAATACATGGCAATGAAATGAACACATAATGCACAAATTACAGCAATTCAATAAACAAGCTCCTGTACCTAACAAAGGAAATGTCAATGAGTCCAGTAGTGTGAAATCACATTAAATCATAAACAAGTGTATAACCCTTTGCTCTCACAGGACACAGAACAGAGATCACTGACAATCGTAAAGAACAGATAGACTGTGCAAAACTCTGCACCAACAAGCTTGAAATGTGACAAAACATGATTAAGTCTCAGCACGGGTGCCTAATATGTTGGCAGACAAATGATGACTGGAGTAAGGATGGGACGAAGTCAGGAGGGCAGCGGGGTTGATGGAAGGGGGAGGATGGGTGAAAGGGCCTTCCCTCCTCACCTGCTACCCTCCTTCCCCTCCTCTGTCAGGCCCCTGAGACAACTAGGATAGAAAGGGAAGTGTAGACTCTTGGCATCCCTGTCTTCGATAACAAATAGATAACAGCACTATCTCCATGGATTCCATGAATTACCTGGAGGGTGAGAGCTGCATGGTGTTGTTGGCTGCTGTAGACAAGTGCTGTTTGTACACTGGAGGGGAAGCCTGCATTGTAAGTGAGACGTCCTTGAAGCTCACGGTCAAACTGGTAGGCTACCACTGAAAGGGGACAGACCTATGCATTTAGAACACATGTACATTAAGTACAGCACATCATACCATATGTTATTAACCAGTTCAAGGCCACAGTACCTGCACTGCAATTTGCAGTCAGAATGCCACAGGTGTTGCTTGGCACCATGAGCACACAGTGATTCAGTTTTTGCTTGTGTGAGTCTTTTCTTAGTAAGTTTCCCCTCATATTTGAATAACACACACAATGTTTTGTTGCATCATTCTTTTACATGGTGTACTGATGTTAGCAACTGTTTTAGTGGTCCAAAAGTTACAAGATTGTAAATCTATTATCTTGAAGTAAGTCTGCAGTGCACAGCCGGTTTTTAGCTGCTTGCAGCTTGGGGATTGCTGGCACTAAAAGGGTAACATATTAAATAAATCATCTCTTTCTATGTCAACAAAAAATACTGTTCACATAAAGTAACCGCCACTTTCCTCTGAACAAATTACATGTACTGTTGAGCAAACAACTGTGTATGCTGTCAAAGCAAGTGCTCTAGGCAAGTGCTCTCCAGCAGGCTTGCATGGCTCATCAGTTCTATGTGTTCTCTAGCTTCATTTTGAGTTCTGTGTATTCCCTTCCTTCATTTGAAGTGATATGCAGTTAATGCTGTCAAAAGTGTACATTATTTAAAAAACAGTTTACAGGTGCACATAAAGTACAAGGGCACTACCCTGGACAATGCTTAAATTTGAAATGGATTACTTCATAACTGTTTGCATCAATATTCGGTAGCCTGCACTGTAAATATAAGCACACAGACAAGACATCAAGTTAAACCTAAATGGCTGTAACATCAGTCACTTACTCGTGGAGAGAGCTGGCTTGATTCCCTTGGGTGTGGAATGTAGCACCAATGAGGATGTTCCATAACTGCACAAAGCCATTCATATGAATCAGTAAAATATTGGGCATGCCTGCAAATACCCACAAACACTGGAAAAAAAAACTCTAGCATTACCCATACATTCTTGTACTGCAATACTCTGATAATTAATTATATTTAAGTGTGAACAATACAGATATCAGCAAAGAAGATAACAAACAAACTATAGCAAAGAAGGTAACAAACAAAGTAAAGCAAACGAGATAAAAACAAACTATAACTAATCAAATAAAAACTGGTAAAGAAAAATACCTTAAAAAAGACATACTACTAAAGTACTAAATACCCGTAAGCAGACTATGTGAAAGTTGACTTACCACCTCTTTGTTAGTTGCCGAAAACCTTTTATACTGAATCCCAAACCAGAGCCAGCTGCTGTTTCAATCTGAAAATAAAAATATCATCCAAACAGGTCGAAATACAAACATGCACAAGACTCTCCAAAACATAGACAAAAATACAGATGACAGAGACAGAGAGAAAGAGAAGTAGACAGATGGGGGTGACCTTTATTCTTTATATGGACAGATAGGAAAAGATTGATAAAAACACACACATTTATCAAAAAGAAAGACAGAAATACTGTAAAAAAAAATATAAATAAATAAAAGAAAGAGAAAATGAAAGTCTGGCACATACATGCTCACACTCTTAGAAACATAAAAATCTCATTAGCCTGTCAACTCACATCTTTCTGAACAAATACAAAAACAAGGATGCAACTGCTGAAAACTGAAAAAGAAAAACAAAAAGGACCAAAGGACAGGAGCGGCATCCCTGTTGTCTCACATGTGATATACATCACATACGGTAATGCAGCTGAGCTTGGATTCAGATTTTTCTGATGTTTGGCACATTTCCATGCATTTTCATTTTCCTCTTTTCCACATACATTTTTTGTTGTTGTTGTTGTAGAATCAGATTTTGATTTTTATATGTGATCAACTTTCAGTTCCTCTCTATGACTGCCATTTCACCAAGCAACTGCCACGTTATTTGAAGCTGCCACCAAATCATTTTTATTACTTACATTTTCAGTGCTTATGCACTAAACACCTGGAGCAAATGATTTGTCTGACTTCAATGGTTCACGACTAGTCAGTGCAAACAAATGGCTACAGAGTTCACAGAAGAAAGCTGAGTTCACATTTCTCTTTCTTTTCTTTTTTTTTTTTAATCATTACATAATTCCTACACTACTGACATTCTCAAGATCGATAAATCAAAGCCATGCGAAGAATGACAACCATTCTGTTCAATTCATCTATCTCAGATTAAAGGAATGAATGAAAAACATACAAATACTAAATAAAAAGGCAATACAATAAAACAGACATTGGATGGCTAGAGTCCACTCTGAACATTGTTCACAGCAGCACTATGTATTTGCCAGATAACAATTAAAAAAAAAAAAAAGTTATAAATTCCACAGCAGAACTATGTATTTGCCAGATAACAATTTAAAAAAAAAAAAAAGTTATAAATTCCAACAAGAAAATGATGTGTAAAGATTTTCTGGGACAGAAACAGAAAAATAGGCCACACAGGCAGAAAAAGCGTTGATAACAAAATTTAAAATATGAAAGGGAGAATCAGAATCTGAATTTAAAAAAAAAGAAAATTACGAGCACAAAATCTCAGGAAGGCAGACATATGACTTACACAGAAAGAGACTGGTGCATTTCAAGGGGGGCTAGATTTCCATCCAAAACAGGAAGAAAAGCACACAACCAATAGAAAACTCTTTCTTGTCCCTGCCTTCTCTCTCTTTCATGGGGAGCTTTTCCCTTATTCTCCATTTGGCCGATGGGGGGAGGGGGGGAGATCTCAGAGGGTCAGATGGGGGGGGGGGGGGGGGGCAGGTGCTGGCGATCCTGATCTTCAGCAGCCTTCAAATATTCCTCTACAATCTGGTCCAAGTTCTGCTGCAGAGAAAGATCAAAGAGGCAGGTACGGCACACAACAATCCTCAACCAACTCACTGGTCCCAGGCTCGATCCTCTCCCCCTCCTCTTTCTTCTCAGTAGAAGAAAAAAATCATGTTTCAGGATCCTTCCTCCTCAATCCCTCACCTCCTCTCATCCCTAAAACCACATCAGTTGCCTCAGCAGGCCAGGGCATCAAAGGTGATACTAAGACAGTTGAGGAAAGCTGCTTTTATAGGCAGTACAAATACACAAGACAGCTGCATATCAGCCTCACCTCCATCCAGCCTTTATCTGAGGTCAGACGTCTCCAAGTAGCCAGGAATGCACCAGCCCCAGTGCCATTCTTCGCCTGAAGATTGCCACCAATGATGACAGTGTCTCTGACTGTCAGCGGGCATTCCACCGACTGGAAGATACTCATGTTGCTGATTTCCACACTGCTAATGGTGGGTCTGGTCAAGAAAAAAAAAAAAAAAGAAAAAAAAAAAATCAGAAATAGCAGTAAAATGTTCTTGTAAATATGGCAACATTATTTGGAAAAAAAAAGAAAAGAAAAAAAGAAAGACAAAAAGCACCAAATAATCGCAGTTTACAAACTCACACACTCTTCGTTTAATGTATACTTTTCCCATTGAAAAATAAAACGACAATAATGCAGAATTAAAACAGGAAAAAGCTAAGAATCAAAAAGAAAAGAGCCAAATTATTTGCTTGTTCATTCCTTTGTGACAGAAGCAGCTTGTCAAACACTGTGTTAATATTTCATGTGAACTAGTATGAATTGTAAGCCTCTGAACAATACTGAATTGCAACCTAGAATGCATCTTTCTGTAGGCTATAACTCCAGCTATGAATGACTGTGTTCAACACATGGGAGATCTGTCCAAGACTGATTGGTGGCGCTCAAATCCATTACAACCTACCCATAGTAGATGTCCTCCTCCTCAGACTGTCCATAGTCATCAAAGAGGTCTGTAGCATTGATGCCCACACTGACTGTACCCTAGATCAACGAGAAACCGATTGATAATTATGTATTTTCTAATGTTCTCTTAAACAGACAACAACTTAGAAACAAAAGAGAAGAGACAAGTGAAAAGGAGGGAAAAAGAGTGAAGGAGAGAGGCTGAAAAGGAATGGAAAGAAATAGAGACACACGGACAGAGAGATGGAGAAAGAGAGAGAGAGAGAGAGAGAGAGACAGGAAGAGAGAGAGGGAGACGGAGTGGGACAGAGCAAGCGCGAGAGTGAGAGAGTGAGCCACAGACTGAGAAAAATAGTGACAGAGAAGAAATATCAAACAGGACAAGCCGGATTTAAGACGCAAGACTTTTAAATACACAAGTAACTTCCTTCTAGCGTGTGTGTGTGTGTGTGTGTGTGTGTGTGTGTGTGTGTGTGTGTGTGTGTGTGTGTGTGTGTGTGTGCACGCGCGTCAGAGTGATTTATATTGTTGAAAAACTCATGCCTAACATGCACACATAGAGACTAAAAACAGATGAAAGCGGGTGGGATGGAACTGTAAAACTGATCAATATTCAGAAGTGAATTAGATGTGTGTGGTTCTAAGTTGAATATGTAATTCTATACTCTTGGAACGAGAAAGGATAATGCTTTTATGAAGATCTTTTTTTCTGCTGATATGGATAAAAAACAAAACAAAAAACTCTCTGTTGGCACCAATAAAGTCGTTTTTATATCATTTAAAATGTGCATTTTTGTGATGCTTTCCTAATTCTCAAATTTATGTTTTAAATAGTCTCAAAAGCACCTACGCCAGAATGAAATTGAAGTCTCCTGCTCCATCCTAAGAACATAGACAAGTATTAATGATCCACAGGCCTCTGACGCTGAAGCACATTTTGTTTCAGGGAAACTGTGCAGGACACATATAAAGAACAATGCATTCAAATTTGAACACACATAGAACGGGATCACAAATATGTTTTTTTTTCTGTTACTCTTCCCTTTTTCCGATGATTTTGATATCTTCAAAATTCGCAAAGTATCAAAGGATATGATGTAATGTTTAACAGGATCTAAAAATAGCAATTATTATCAGTAAATGTCAAAGAAATCAATGAAGAAAAAAGCTTTATGAAAACAAACAAAACAGCGATAAATCAAGCTATGTTGAGGCAGACTAAATACCCACCCTAGGATTGGTCCTCTGTTGCAGCCGTCTCTCTTCTCTCTCTCTCTGAAGGCGTTCATACTCTGCGATAATTTCAGCAGGGGTCTTGGTCCTTGAAATAACCTGCCCATCACAAGCAGCTTGTGCTGTTACAGTATGTGCTATGTTCTAAATGCACTGCTTATTGTACTTAAATAAAGCTGTTAGATTCAGGAAAGGTTTTATGCTTGATCCTGTATTTCAAATGAGTCTCAATGTCACATCCAAAATTACACACAAAGAAATAGTGTACATAAGCATCAAAAGAAGACTAACATCAAAGACATAGGGAAAATAATTGGGAAAATGCAAAGGCTCCATGACAGCCAAAAAGTCATAAAGATAACTTACACCTGAAGACTGGTGTGATCCCTTGTCAAGAAGAGAAAGAAAGCTGACTCAGTTCATGAGGTGGAAGCAATGCCTGAATTAAAGTAAGTCACTCTAAGAGTCTTGATACTACTGAGGAATTTTATTTTGAGGACTGGATTGAGCTCCCTTCTCCTTTTTTCTTTTTGTTTTGTTTTTTGCTTTGTTTTTTCATTGCTTTTTTGTTTTTTTTTAAATATCCTGTCTTCTGTGATGTTCTTTTACAGTAGATAAAGGCACCTATCAGTTATGAGATAAATGAGTTTGTGAAAGATATCCACAGAAAATGATTGCGACCAGTGTTCAAATATAACAACTGCAATTAAGTGTACCTGCCTGGTTAACTAGAAACTGCTGTCTGCTTTTTTTCATTAAACTCTGTCTTACAGACATAAACAACAATGGTGGATTAAAGACGAGAATGGAGAGGTGACCAAGCAGTTGGAGCACCCACATCGAAAGCAAGAGATCCCCATGGCAGACCTCAGATTAGGTGTGGACTTTTCTCTTTATACTAAAGCACCTCTGAATCATAGAAATTTTCAGTTGAGACAACAAACAGTCTCTGTGAAACCAAACACACTTTACTCCATGAAAGCTTCACTCACTCTCATCTAAGTTACCCATGCTCTCTTTCTCCCTCTCTCTCTCTCACTCAGGCGTGCCCAAAATCTACTTGTGGCATGACCACAGGCAGATCTTCTTTATGAGTATGAATTTTCTTTCAGTTTCCAGTTCTCTTTTCATCTCTCTCTTTCATGTAACTGTTCAGTTTCCAAGCATCATGAGACAGACCCTTAAAATATGTGATTGCCTTCTCGCCTTCTGAATCAACCTTCTCACCTACAACCTTGCTCGTTCTCTCTCTCTCTTTTTTCTTTCTGTTTTTGTTTTCCTTTCTTTTTTAAGATCTCATGTTCCATATCCCATCCACAGCTTTATTTCCATACCACTCATTCAGACTCCTTCATACACCAACCCTTACAGTTTTACCTGATCTTGCCTTCAGTACAGCAGACCACTAGGTTCTCCTTTTTACATCCTTGCTTTACTTTTCCTGTTCATTTCATTGAATTTGTACAGGAAGAATCCTGCAATTAAAAAAAAGCACTGACAGAATTTTCAAATTCCGTTGTAAAAATGATAGCAGTAATAAACTCAACAAAACATCAAGCTTACCTCCAGTCCTTCTGTTTCCAGGCCTTTCTCCCCATATGTGTCATAGATTGTCCGTTTGTGTTTGTCACTTAAAACTGAAAACAACAAAAAGTTCAAGATATATATTTAATGGAGCAACTAAACACACAAACAAAAAAATGCATTAAATTTCTTACAATTTTGACAAGAGGCCTCTGAAAAGTAAGATGACAATGAATAATTGATCCATAAGAGTCACAAAGATGTCTGGCTTTGAGGTTCATTTCGTATCTTAATCATAACAATTAAAGTCAATAGATGAAAAGTAATGCACAGGGGAGATAACAGACCTAAGCCAAGATCAAATGGTTCCTGGATTGGCACAATGTAAGCCCCCCTGCCCTCAGGCTCCCCACCCCACTCCACCCCCAAAGTGGTATGTTTGGTGTGGTAAGAAAGAAACAGATTTAGGCTGGTAGATGTTGTTTTTTTCCCTTCTCTTTTTCCAGCATCTTTTTTCCTTTTTTTTTTTTCAGCTTATGTGGCCATGTCAATTTACATCAACACAACATTGTTTCTGCCAGGGGAATTACTCATAGGTGCAGACTGAAAGAGTTGCTTGCCATGTCCCTGTTTTTTTCATTTCACAGTACATGGGAAACATGGAATTTTAACATTTACAGCATTAGAATTGTTTACTGTTCTAATTTCTATCATAAAAATGTTACTTTACAGATAATTACCTATTCATACAAAGAAACTTCACAGTGTTCACATTCAAGGAAAATTCATGATAACCGGGCTGGATGCACATACATCCTTACCAGAATTTAACGCTTTCCTCCTAACGCCACATTCAATCATACCACTTACTTTGGATGAAACTGATTCAGTAGTTTTTGCATTCTCCTGCTGACAGACAAACCCAATAAGTGGTTTACACTTAACCTCTCTTGCGGACAGTATTAATCTATTATGTTACCATACAAAAAAAGGTGTTTTATTTTGTCTTATTATTATCATTACAGGAATTGCAGATCATGAGGAAGAAGGAAAAAACATTTGTCAAATATACACAAAGAACATATTGTTGATGTTGTTTTTTTTAACTGGATGTGACCAAGTGCTTAACAGAGGAGACATTTTTTATTTCATACTGACTCTCATGGGCTCTCTTCAACTGGTTGAACATGTCCTCTGCTGCCTTCTTCTTGGCAGCCTCCTGATGCTTATCTGGATGGTAGATTTTGCTGAGACGGCGAAAGGCATTGTTGATTTCTTCTGTGGAGGCCTGTCACAAACAAGTAGTCCTCACTAACTGAGGCAGTTTCAGCATCAAAATGTCTAGGTAAAAGTTATGATAGAATTAAATACTATAATTTTAAAAAAAAAAAAAAAAAGAAAGAAAGAAAACAAGCACATAGTGACTAATATCAATATATCTGACCTCCCAAAATAGGATCGAGTGTTGGCTCACTCTGATGAAAGCTGAGGTTTGGCAATTTTAAACATGATCTATTTTACGAACATGGTTTATATATTTCTATTCAAATATGTTTTATTTAACAGGAGAAAATATTCTTTTTATTGCTTTTGTTGTGTATATTTCGTTTATGTAAATGTTTGTATCCAGCTGGGTGCACTTTTCCAGGCTTTGTAACATGGAATGGAAAACTGATACCAGAAAATCGATCATATTCCTTACCATTTCATATGCATGTATGAAACACTTACAGTAGCAAGGTAAAGATATAATCCTAGTTGCTAGGAGTTGATACCTTCTGATTTTTCTGTAATATTTGATTGCTAGTTACTTTTCCAAAAATCATGTTTAAGGTAAAATGTTCAGCGCTAGGAAATCAAGTCAACTATAAAATGGTTTCGATTTTTACAATGTACTGGTTACGGCGACAAAATGGCACACAATAATCATATAATTTATAAAACACAATTAAGAAAACTTATGTGATATGTTAATATCAATGCAAGGCACATCTTTTGTCAGACCAGGTCTTGTGAAAACACTGATTCAATACCAACTGTTACTATCAGAAGTGACCAACATGTCAGGATCACACAAAAACCTAATTTGTATATTTTCATTATCTGTAAGTATTCAGTCACTGAAAAAAGAGGAGAGGTCATGTTGATTTTAAAATTCCATTCAAAAGATTGTTCAAAAGCTTATTTGCCAATGAGTTTGCCTACTTTAGACAGCTTAAATGCTATGAGTTCAACAAGTTCAGCAAACACACATTGAAAAATACACTGGCACTTATGGAAGTTCTAAACTGTTGTTGAACTTAGACATTCTTAGCTGAAGTAAAGGGGAACGGGGGGAGGGGGAAGGGGGGGGGGGGGGGTAAAGTAATGCCATATACAGGGATTCCAGCAAATGGAAATTCTCACAACTTTATGGTTAAAAGATAAGCTTAATGGGAAACATCCAAGACGGTCTGTTTTCATGACCGATACTTTTTTATTCTGAGAGAGTGAGAGAGGAGTGGGGGTGGTTGGGTGGCAGATGGAAAGGGTGAGTAGCAAGTTCAGGTGTCAGGCACTGAGATGATGCGCAAAGGTGAGTCGATGACAGCCACATCTAGATAGCCACCCAGTAGCAATAAAGATCTTGGGGAAATGTAATTGATGTAAAAAAATATTTTAAAAAGTTATAAAAAAAAAAGGGGGGGGGGGGGGGGGGCTAATGCAGCACTCCACTGAATTAGTAAGATTCACATGAAAGAGCATGAGTAAACTTCAACTTTGTAGTGAAAGGAAAGCAGAAACAAGTCACAATCCTTCCACCAAACTCACACATGCCTAGTATTTCACGATCACAGTACTGCATAAATGGCTTTAGATCTTGACAAAATATTTTCAGCACTTTCCATTTTGTTGGAAGATAAAACTACCACAAGTCATCTAACAGCTACCCTGTCACAATGAAATAACCACTTTTACATGTCTGACTTTACAGTATGGATGATAGTAGATATATTGTAATTATTCATCCATAGACATGTTAATGAGATGATTATGTATCAAGCATATTTATACACATCTCAGTGGTTTACATCTTTAAAACTGGACAAAGAATTTCATTTGCAGATCTACATTACACACTCAATATAAAACACACACACACACACACACACACACACACACACACAAAATCTTTGGCAACTGTATTACTGGATTTCGTCAGAAAACTTAACTTCATCGTAGTCTTACTGGCATTCATTTCTTTCAATACTGTAGTAGAACTAATGCTGATAATGACAGATGATTTAAATAACATGCGTATTATTCAAATGAAATAGTTATTTTGGATACTGTTTATAACGTAAAAAGATCTAAAACTGGCAGATCTAAAAGTTACGTAATTGCTCTTCCCCTAAGTGCAGCAGACAGCTGACCGACGAAATGAGCGAACATCAACATGACATGTGCAGAAAAGCCGATGTTACAAAACGTTCTGTGAAAATGACATAGTGTTACAAGGTTCATGAATTAATTCATTTTAAATATGACCACAGAAACGTGTTTCACCCGCAGACATACCTCTTTGCTAACGTTCAATAAGGCATAAAAGTCGTTGGCAAGAAAATCGTCTTCTTCCAAGGACGCCGCCATGTTTGCCGGTTGCGGAAATGATGTAAATAAATGTGTTGTATCTACGTTTTGTTTAATATAATGTTTACTTTTTTGTTTCTTTGAAAGTAAAACTAATAATTTTGTGATACATAAACACAAAATAGTCCAGTTTATTATCACAAATGCATATGTTATTTCCGACTGCGCATGCGCAATCAAAATTTGGCATTATCTGAGAGAAAGGTACTGAGACGATTTCGATAATTTTATGCATCGATTTTGTCGTAAGCTTTGTAGCATAAGGTGTGACATTGCTATAGCAGATAGACATGACCCGTTTCTTTGCGAAACATGCTTCATTTAGTGAAACTCTCACTGATATTAGTATAAGTCAAGATGCTTTATTCATTGACTAGCTTTAATTGATCATCGAGAGAAAACAAGTTTTGCTCTGACAGCAATTACTTCCGATTAAGTGCTTGTCAACTGGATCTTAATTTTCGATGACAGCAATGGATCTGTGAAGGTTTGAGCATTGAATGCTACATTGTGAATGTGTGTTGTTTCTTTTAACTAATATTTAAATCGATATGAATGTATGATGATCTCGGCAATCATGTCAGCAATTATTATCTTCTGCCATCACGATCAAATAGATCTACAGATCAATCGTGGATTCATCATGGTTACGAACCGTCTGCTATCAATAACTGACCATCGAGACCTTTGATTTATTACCATACCCATCAGCGTAGTTTTCTGCCGCAGGAAAAAGATCAGTTTAGAAGGCATGACTGTTCAGTTTGCATTTTCATTTGTTGATTGGGGAGGGGGAGGGGATGAGAGGAAGGAAGCAGTTTACAATGATAGTTCGTAATGTATTCAAAGTGGATGAAATATAAAAACTGATCGAAAGCTGACTAAACAAAGTTACAGTCTGTCAAACAAATTTTAGCCAAATGATTAGAAATAAACCCAACAAAGAGATGAACAGCTTATCAATTTCTAAGTTGATTTGACTCATGTGTCAGGCATGGTCATGTGATACACTGTCAGCTCTTCTGTTAACAAAACCTTACACCCTCAGTGAATATATCTGATAAGCACAGACTTGACATTCATTTAAGCATTGAATTTCAGTGAGCACCAGTCGAAAATCATTCCAGCATCACATTCAGGATCAGAATTTTAAGATAGCTAGGTCTCACAACCTGTTAATCAGTGATCGCATTAACTGGTAACTGCTGGTAAAATCACTCGATATTCTCTAAACAAAGAGGTCTGCAGACATCTGGTATTGAATTTTTCATGGTCCTGAACCTGCTACTATGGGAGGGGGATGGTGTGGGGATCTAACAAAAATTAATATTTTTCTCTATGTTTTAAGGAGCACACCAGACGAAGATAGTGGTGATAATGGACAAGGTCCAGATCTTCATCAACTCAAGGAATCTGAATGGAGCCTAGTTCCAGTCTATATCTGGGACATTCTGACACCGCTTGCTAAGTAATGATGCAGGGTAGTCAAGTATTAGGACCAGTTTAGTCGCTCTTAATGTACCCTTTCACATGATTTTGATACTGTTGAAGTGTATTGATACTACAAATAAATACTTAATTTAAGTTGTCAGAGGTTTCCTTTGAATAACATTATGTGCAAGAACTAGTATTAGCAGTAGTTCTGTAAACTTAAAAAAGAAAATTTCTTCAAATGTTACTTTTGTTCAGTGCAGATTACTTTTTATGTCACAAGAACAAAACATTACTCTCGCCAGTCATATTGTGTAGATTTGTCTGGTTATATACTAATCAGATGATCATTTGACAGTAGCTGTATCATTCTCTTTGTTTTCTGTATTGTGCTGGTTTCAGTCTGGTTTTGATATTTAAACCAGTTTCCATCCAATGTTGATACTAGGTGGTATCCGTTATGTGCAAGCAATAGGTTTCATTTTGAATTTTTGAATGCAGTTTTGATGCAATCAGTTGTTCCTAAAGTGTTGAACAGATGTTATAATGTTTGTGTCAATCTCATTCATTCTGATAGTCGGCACTGCACTGATTTATACTTGATTTAAAAGTAATGCTATCATCTAAATCTTGAGATTGCATTTATATGGAATTTTGAAAATGTCCCAACACCAACTACCTAGCACTAGCAGTGTCAGTCGATAAGCACTGTCACAACAAGACTCACTGGAACAAAAACCATTGACAGTATAAAGGTACATTGGAATGGAGCTCCAGGATAGGCCTGCATTTTATATAGATCTGTCTGTGTGAACAGGAAACAGAAGCCTTGTGCATTTTCCACAGGACTTGGACGGACGTTGCACATTTTTCACTGTCAGAGTCTTGTTTTGCTCATTTGTTGGGAGAGAATAATATTTATTTCGATTGGTTTTCTCTAAGGAAGCAGGCTCAGATCTAAAACCATGAGTGACCCCTTGATGTCTTTTCAGAGGTTGAATTCAGAACCATGAAAGTATAATATAATCATGTGATGTGTTCCACAGCTTGGTTTGATCAAGATGTACGCACTACTTGAAAATTCATGTTCATAGATTTTTTGTTTTTGTTTTTCCGATTCTGACACAATTTCTGTACTACTATAGCTGCCAGTCCCCACAAAGTAAAACCAATCCCTTGCTCTGGCAGCTGAAAAGGTTGTCAATTTTCTAATTTTGCTTTTGGTATCATTTGTTACAGACAGTCATTCTTTAGAAGGTAAAAAAAAGGATTACAGAAATGCACAATGGGGATTAGTTGAATCTTGTTTACGAGTGCCATCACTGAAACTGAAGTAAAATTTGTGAAATAATCAGAAGAAATATGTAATTGTTTGCATACATAGAGCATCTAGCTCAAATTTGTTAAGAACCGGACACCAAATGCACTCAGAAACCATTTGGGGTATCTAAATATGAAACTTGATTGAGAGTATGAAATGCCGTTTGTCACATTTTTAAAGGTTATCATTTTTCTTTCCAGACAGTGTGTCTTGGCCTGTCTTCTGCTTTTTCTCTCCCCACTATGTGCTAAAAGTTACTTCTAAATTGTATATCACTGGACAGTGTTCTCCTAGTTTGTCTCAAGAATATGTTGTTTGACTTGCCTTGTTTATTACACAACATGTTACTTTTGTTAGTGTTGATTTTAAGCATTGTACAAGTTGTTTACCCTGTCTTTCATCGATGTTTCAGGTGATTTTTCTACCATCAGTTAGCAAAACAACTTTATTAAGGACACCATGATTAAGTAGAAGAAAGGACGGAGAAGAATGGAGGGGCAGACAAGTGGTCGGCCTCCTCCAGGCAGCAACCAGGACGATGAAGAACCTCCGAAGCTGGACTTGCCAGAACAGCTTCAGAAAATTGTTCCTGCTACGCAGCTGCCTCCTTCTCTCAATCGTTGGAACACCAATGAGGTGAGTGGTACTGTAACTTTGTGAGCTGTCTAATGGAGCATCTTAATTCTTAGTAATCACCTATAGAAAGCTTTTAAATGGGTTGAAAAAAAAACAGCAACAGCAACGCAGGGGTTAGCGTTATTTGCCTGTGGGCTTGGAGCATACAGTTTCATTTACCATCTGGGGCATGTGTTCTCGGAGTTTTGGGCCTCAGCCAGTTCCTTCGTGGAGTTTACTGTGGTATGGATTCAAATTGCGGGATGGAATCATACTGTCAACTTCCATCCTCTGAGCATTTTCAACTGCAGTTTTGCTCTCTCCTGCCTGTCAGCCATTCTCCAGTTAAGTATCGATCCACCCGGTTATAGGGGTAGCCTACATTTTATTCCCACGTGGGATATCTTGGAGAGTTCTTCTAATGGTGAGATGAGCACGATATTTGACATATTCAACTGTACTAAGTACAATGTTATGAATGTAGTGCTTCAGTTGGGGCTGAATTATGGGTGTTCTTGCATGCACTTGGAACTTCTGTGGCACTATATGAGAGGACCAGCAGTGAGTTTGCAGTTTGGAACTGATTCCACAATTACTGGAAACAGCACACTGTTGACCTCGGTAGGTGTATGTAAACATGACGTAACTCAAAACCAGCAAACTGCATCTACTACTAGATGTTTGTACAACATTTGGTTGTGTTTGTAATTGTACAAAAGCTACAAAGTTTCAGGTATCATTTGATGCTTTCAGACATAAACTCAGTTGTTACAGAAATGTATTGACACATGATGAAAGATAGTTAGAAGGTTAATCATGCATCACCGAGAGAGTTTCTCAGCTTCTCACAACCAACACTGCAATCTCACGGGCATGATGGACATCAGGCATTATGTTATCAAGAGGAAGCATTGAATACAGCCTTGTAATGTACTGCCAGACAAGAATGAACTTTGTAGCATTATTTTCATCATCCTCATCTTTAATGATTGTTTTTTTTAATGTAATTGGTGGCTTTTGTTTCAGTTTCCTTTCCAGATACATGCCCATGGTGTGTCTATGTCAGGTTTGACTCATTTTCATGTCATCCCTCACAAGGAGCTACAGAATTTGAGATAACTGCTCTCTCTACCAGATGATGATAATTCAGAAAGAGGACAAAAGATGATATCATAATGGAAACCTGTGTGAGGGGAAAGAAGAAAAAAGAAGGGAAGAAAAAAAATCACTACCAGTTACAGAGACAGCCAAAGAATGATTATTTGTATACTTTTTAAGAAGTACAAGTATTGCTGTCCGCAAACATGTAGATTATACTTTTGTTAGTATTATTTTTATATTAATCATTATGGTATTATTTGTTTGCAGGAAATAGCATCAGTTCTGATTGCATTTGATCGACATAAAGAATGGCTCTTGGAGAAACCGAGAATTCGGTGAGAGGTTTTTCTTGTTGGTGTGTGTGTGTGTGCGTGTGTGTGTGTGTGTGTGCGTGTGTGTGTGTGTGTGTGTGTTTTAATAATGGGAAGGATAGATGTGAGATGTTTATGGGCGCACAGGCTTGTGTGTGTGTGTGTGTGTGTGTGTGTGTGTGTGTGTGTGTTTGTGTGTGTGTGACTTAAGAGTTTATTTTGATGTGCACAGGTCTTTATAGCATGTCAAGGTTTCTCATGAAACGTGTAAGCAGATTCAGATTAACAGCCTTAATTGGCTGGCAAGGACATTTTGCTTGACTGGATGTGGGGGGGACATATGCTTGACTCATCAGTTGAAAAAAGGCAATGAATGTGTGAGTTTTTTTACTTTGCACAAGTTGTACAGATGTAGTGAAGTAGTTAACTGAAATGGAGGTATAAAAGTTCGATACTAATGGTGATGTGATTTGGGAAGACAAGGAAAGATTGTGTAAGTGTGTGTGTGTGTGTGTGTTCTAGCAACTGTTTGTATATGAAGTTGTCAGTCAAAGGGTCTGCTGTATACACTTACACCTGTGTCTTGTATTTCAATGACCAGGCCACCCAGTGGGTCCCTGCTGATGTACAATCGCAAGAAAGTCATGTTCCGACGTGATGGCTACTGCTGGAAGAAGAGAAGGGATGGGAAAACCAATCGTGAGGATCACATGAAGCTCAAAGTCAAAGGAGTGGAGGTGAGAGTGTAGCTGTGCTGCTTATGTTCACACAGTATGAGCCTGGGTGATGCACATGAGTATCAATACAGACACAGACTCACATGCACACACACTCACACACACACACACACACACACACACACACACACACACACACCAGCGCACGCGTGCGCACGCGCGCGCTCGCACACACACACACACACACACACACACACACACACACACACACACACACACAACACATACACCAGCGCGCACGCACACACACACATACCAGCGTGCGCGCACGCACACACGCACGCACGCACGCACGCACACACACACACACACACACACCACCAGCGCACGTGCGCACACGCACACACACACACACACACACACACACACACACACACACTCTCTCTCTCTCTCTCTCTCTCTCTCTCTCTCTCTCTCTCTCTCTCTCACACACACACACACACACACACACACACTCATTTACTCAACCATGTATCATCTATTGTACTGAAAGAATAAATGATATTGTGAGGCAAAAGTCTAGAGAGTCTGGAAAAATAAAGGTGTGTATGTCTAGTTTCAAACAGAAGTCCATAAAAAAGTGGATTTAGATAGCAGAAAATCATATTTGGGAGGTAAATCTAGCGTCTAAAGAATATAAAAATATTTTGGAAAAACCCTGTCAACGATCTTACTTTTATGTTGAAAGTACAGTAGAAAATCCTGTATGCCTAACATAGTATTGCGTTGCCAACATCTTGCTGTGCTTCAGATATTTGACTCTTGTTAAACAAGTCATTGCCTTCTCCTTTCTCACTCTTTGTCTCTATTCCCAGTCTCTCCCCTACAACTTCAAACCTCTAGCCCTCATTCCTCTCTCATTTTCTCTTTAACCATTGTCCAGACCATGTCATCTGTCTTGCCCTTCCATTCTGTGTCCTGTCAGTCTCTGTCAGGCATGTCAGTTGTCTTTTTCAGTTGATTTCCTTTGCTTTGCACTAATTTCCTTTTATTAGTTCAGCCAGTTTCCTCTTCTTTTGCTGTTGGAATGCCACCCCGAGTCCCTCTTTTTCTTTTCCACTGTTGCTGTGAAATCTTAATGAAAGATATATTTGAACGCAGCAAATCTGTTGTTTTGCAGTATGAAGTGGGTGCTCTAGAATGCAGTCTGTTAGGGTTTTTCCCCACCTTCCATTGTACCATCGACTCCTTCCCACAGCAGTCATAATTATTATCTCTTTTTTATCTTCTGGAAGTTGGCATGCCTGTGTACATGTGTGTGTGTGTGTGTGCATGTGTGTGTGCAAGCATAAATGCATAAGATTTTGAGCAATGACTGAAAATATAGTCCTCATGCTGTCAGATGTCTGCATGTATAGGTTTGTTGTGAGCCCATTGCCATTCTGTCCCAAGTTGTTGACAGATATTTGTTTACATAGATGTTCTCAAAGAGTCTAAACAAACAGAGATCACCAGACTTAAATATACAAGGTTGCAAAGCCTTTCTTGCATAAACTTCATTACAGTGCTTTGATTTAGCAATTTATGAAGAGATTTTTCCTTTTTTTCTTCCAGTGTATCTATGGCTCCTATGTCCACTCAGCTATTCTGCCAACCTTTCACAGACGCTGCTACTGGCTGCTACAGGTATGTATGTGACTGATTATTCTGCAGTAAAATTGAAGTTTGTGTTGCCTTCTTTCTGTATGGGAAATCAGTGTACTGCTCTCAATTTGTGTGGATTTTGTGTGACATTGATGGATATGGATGAATAATTGCTTATCAATACCTAGGGCATTATGATTTTATTCACAGCATTTACTTGTCTTAGAAGAAAAACAAACAGGCAACAACTGGCATAGGGAGCTGGTTGTTGCTGTTGTTGGGGTTGTTTTGTTGTTGGTTGTTTTTTTTTGTTTTGTTTTGTTTTGTTTTTTTGCAAATCAGATTTGTCTGATTAATTGTTTGTTTAATGGAGCATAAATGTATGAAGAACTTGGTCAAACTGTGCCAGATAAAGAATAACATTTTGTTGGTCAAATTTTAGAAATGTTTGAATAAAAAAAAACTACAAGAAGTCTTCGTCACTACTTAAAGTGGCTTAAACAAAACTTTGGGACAGGTTTTGTGAAAGTTGTAAATAGACTCGTTTGATGGTTAATGGTAGTGTTAGTGAAGGTTTATGTATGTGAATCTTGTTCATTGGAGATAAAGGTGACATTTGTTCATTGGAGATATAAGGTGTCTTTGGAACTGATCATCAAACATATAAATAAAACACTGCAAATATGTTTCCTCAGTCATCCAGTTGAACTTTGTTTTACATTTCAGTGTATGTTGAGAAGTCTTTTGTCATGAAGATTTATCGTGAGAAATCTGGTGTTTTTATCTTATAGAGAAAACCACATCATGTTGTGATGCTACATACTTTTTTTCTTTTACTTTTTTTTCTACAATTCATCAAAGAAATAGTGCTGCTAGTTAAAACACTGCCACAGAACCACAGAGAGAGAGAGAGAGAGAGAGACAAGTATTTGACGCTGTAGTTTGAAATTTATACTTACTAGAATCAGTTGTATATCTTTGGGTTACCCTTTGTTTTATTCAGTTGTTTGTCTTTGGTGTTACCCTTTTTTTTTTAATACTTTAAATGAAAATCTGTCATGGCATTGATCACTTAGACAAAATTTGTTTGGAAGAAATTTGAATAGTATATTTGGTAAATGAAAGTTTATTGTTGGAAGAAATTTGAATAGTGAAATATTTGGTAAATGAAAGTTTATTGTTGAAAATTCCTAGTTTTACGTAAGACAGTAACATATATGAAATATTCGTTTGGGTGTTGGTTTGTGAAAATTTACTGGCTAGAATATTTCAGATTTGTAGCCAGGTTTAGAAATGTGAAGTAAAATGTTTGATATTTCTTTGTGTAAACTGTCTCCCTTACCTTCCATAACTTAAGCGAATTTTATCCTGTTTATCTCCATGGTACAGAGTTCTTTTTTTTTTTCTCCTGACCAGATAGACTGAACTATTCTAGAATGCCTGAAAAGTAGGAAACAGCGTATGAGGAAACTGTCAAGCATGCGCTGTGTTGTCCAGAATCCGCACGTGGTGCTGGTGCACTACCTGAATGTGCCCAATCCTCCCAACAACCCTAAGCCCAGCCTGGTGGCCAGCCTGTCGGGAGAGATGCGGAAAAAGGAGTGGACCAAAGAGGAACTGGTGGACCAGCTCAGACCAATGCGTGAGTTGTGCAACAAAAGACAGCTTGTCGTGTTTTGGGAACATGAAGGGCCACACAGCCATGAAGAGGACCAAGGGGTGTGTGTGTGGCGCTTCTGCCGTAGTCGGATAAGTAGTGAAGTATCGTCAGGTAAGACATGACATGTGGTAAGATAAGTTGTGACACAGAGTAAGGCTAGGGAATGTCATAAGATTAGTAATGAGATGTTATAAAATTTGTTATGAGATGATAATAAGAGAAACAGTGAGGTATAGTAAGATAAGGTTTGAGATGGTACTAAGATAAATAGTGAGATCCCTTCTCTTCTTCTTCTTCTTCTTTCCCTTGACTACCGCCTTCATCATTTTGAAGATTCTGTAGACTATAGGGGGTTTGCACGAAGTTGAAGTTGCCTGAGTTAGTGTTTGCTGGGCTTGGGGGGGGAGGGGGGGGGACAGGGGAGGGGTGTGGATCAGATTAGGGAGAAAGAGATGGTGAGATGCAAACACTGACGATCAGCATGCACTTGAGAGATGCCAACTATAAGCTTTTCAGTACGTTCCTGTCTTTTTTTCTTTTTGATGATGCATTTTGCTGAAAAAATACTTGTGTGCTTTTTAATGGTAACAAGTATGAATCACTTTGTGTTCAGATTTGGGGAACATTTTATTGTTCTGAGTTTGATGTACAAGATAAATCCATAGCAAAAAATCAAGATTGTAGATTGTTTCAGATGCATCGCAGAGCAGGGCGCATTTGTGCCTTCTTCTAGAAAAATTAGGGGGTAATTACACATCCAGCATTAATTTTGAAGGGTACAGATTGAAATGAAACAAATATATTCAGGGCTGCTAGTAGACTGAAGTGACCATACCAACCTTTTTTTTTTTTTTTTGATAACAAGGAAGGGCAGAACACTTGACTTTAACTTCTGCTGTGTTCCAGTGGCGTCTGATCGTCAAGGAGAGCTGAACCCTGACCAAGATCAAAAGGTTTGTTGTCTCTATCTGTTTTTTATGTTTTTACTGATGCAGGTGAAAGCGCAGTAACTGCAATTCGTAAACAAGGATTTAATTATTTAACTAACAACATTTTCATACAAAAGGCGCAAAGTCACAAGTTTTTATTGACATGTTATCATCTTACGGGATACTAAATCGGTAATTTCAAAATGCATATCCATTTTTCACACCATCTCTTTGTGTTTGATTTGTTTATTTTGTTTGCTTATGAAAACAAGTCCAGTGCCTTCTACGTTCTGTGACTGGCAGGGACAAGTACATCAGTCATGATCATGGTGTCCTGGTGGAGTTCTTTAAGTCTTTCTACCTGGCATGACTTCTAGTCGGGCACACATGACTACCTGTACCCGACTAGAGGTCGGTTGTCAATCTCAGTTAAACTGTGGCACATATAAGTATTTTTGTGTGCATGAATGTTTAGTGCAGGGAGAGCATTTTGAAACCATTTCCTTTTTGCATCATGTGTTGCTTTGAGAAAGCAAATTTGACATGATTTTTGTTTTTTTTAGTTTTATCTTCTTTTTTTTTCTATAAACACTGAGGAAATAAAGAAGAGTAACAGTGAAGCAGGTTTTATATGAAATCGTTATGGTCAATGTTGACAAATCACTCATGAATACAACAAAAGTTATAGAAATTTACACATAGCTGCTTAGAAAAAAATAAGAAAGTTTGACACAGTTTAATTATTTATGCATTTTATGGTAAATGTAACAATACAGACTGTTGGAATGTTTCAGTTTCAGCATCATCAAGGACACGTCACTGCGTGCAGACTAGTCCATATACGCTGCACCACATCCACTAAGTTTTGAGACCACACTACGCATGATTTTAAGCTGATGGATAAATGAATTAACAACTAAGATGAGAGAATTGAAGAAGAGGGTCTCGTGGCTATGACTTAGCAGATGTCTGACCTGCACTTTAGCCCAATGCACTGGTCATACCTTGATTGCCTAACTTACATTGGTTTTTTTTTTTTTTCTTTTTTCTTTATTTATTTGTGTGTGTGTGTAGTGAATGTACGCATGTGTGTGTATGGATGTGTGGGCATGGGCCCATATGTGTGCGCATGTGTGTATGTGTACGCATGCATGTGTGCGCGCTTGTGTGTGTGAGTGCGTGCACGTGTGTGTGTGTGTGTGCATGCGCACCCGCGCGTGTGTGTGTGTGTGTGCATGTGTGTGCCTGCATATATGTGTGTGTGGGTGTGCAGAAGTGCGTGTGCATGTGTGTGTGGGTTTCTGCGAGCATACACACGTATCTGCATATGTATGTGTACATACATGTGTGTATATGTGTGTGTCTTTGTATGTGGGCGTGTACGCATGTGCGTGCGTATGTATTTGTGCGTTCATGTGTATGCATGTATGTGCGCACACGTGTGGGTGTGGATGTGCACATGCATGCATGTGCATATGTGTGTGCGTAGGAGTGAGCACACGTACACGTTTGTGTGTGTGCGTGCGTATGTGTGCATGCGTGTGCACGTGTATGTGTGTGTGTGTCTATAGTGACTGTGTGCGTGAATGTTCAGAAGATGACTTGGGATCAAAAACGTGGAAAAGACCATCGAATACAACATATACGTTGGAATATGAAGTACTGAAAAAGTGATGAAAGATTGATGGCTGTTGTATTTCAAGGTATCATGCACGACTGGAAGACTTAAATACAATGAAAGTTTAGTGTTAAAGAAAACAAATATGTATCTATAGCTGTGTGTCCTTTGTGTATCCATAGTTTTGTGTTAAAGAAAAATATATATCTATAGCTGTGTGTCCTTTGTGTATCCGTATCTGTGTGTCCTTTGTATGTGCCTGTCTAGAGTTAAGATAATTTGAGTAAAGCAACCTCAGCTTTCCAACTAATGCATAATGCGTGCATGTCTCTCCCACTTCCTTGCAGTTTTTCCCAACCTGATTGTGTCTGCTAAAGGGTGTGATTGTGTGCAGGTGGAGGAAACCTTGGAAGCCATCTTTCAGCTTCTGGTCAACTCCCAAGATGACAGGGGAGGGAAATCCATGGCAGCGGACAGCAGTCACCCACAGCCTTGCAGGGCAGCTGTAGTGGCTGCTGCCTCCTCCTTCATCTCCCATGGGGATGTGGTGGGACTGAACAGCGCCCTGGGCTCTTCTCATGCAGACAGTCACGTGCACAACCACTGCGTCTCTCAACCTGTCGTCAAACATGAGATGGGCATGGTGTGTATGCAGCAGCAGGGTCACCAGCTTGGGGGCTGTGTGTCCACCATGGCTCACATGCAGGTCACGGCCAACACCCTGCCTCCTCACCAGCATCATCTTCAGGCAGGACTCCCTTCTCGGCCAGCACTTCACACACCTAAAGTGCCGGTTCTGTCTGCCCCAAACAGCAGGGAACAGGCACCCACTTCAGGATTGCAGGATGATCAGCTCACAGGCATCCCGACCACCACCACATCCACGTCTTTGTCCCAGCTCACTCTGGCTACTTTCTCCCATGTGCATTTGGCTTCTGCCTCCTCAACCCTGCCCTCGCTCTCAGCATCAGAAGAGGTTCACCACCCACAGCAATCCCCCTTACCTCCCAGCACCTCCCTACCCAATGGTGGGATTCCATCATCGATTAGTTTTCTTCCAGGATTGGCTGGTTCTGACCCTTCAAAGTTGGTGCAGGCAGGTCAAAAGTCTGGCATGGTCCAGTTGTGTCCCACTGGCCTGGTTCTCAAAGACTCCGCAGGTCTGGGGAATGTGGTGGCCTTTGCTTCCACTCCTGCCCCTCTGTCCTCGGCTACTCCATTTGGTTCCATGTCTCAGGTTGCTAACCACCACTCCCATCCTCACGCCCTGCCCGGACCTTCGAAAGACATTCCTTTGTTTGCAGCAAATCCTTTGACTCAGTGTGGAGATGATAATGGTTGTGAGGACACAGCAAGCTGTGCTGATGTAAATGGCATTGGTAGTGTTGATGGCAATGGTGGAGGTGGCAGTGTAGGGGCAGACATTGCCTGCCTGCCTGACACTGGTGATAACTGTGATACCCTGGATGGCAGCTTCTCCTCTCTCCCTAGCACCGATCTCAACTTGGACCTTTTCCTAGATCTGCAAGACTTGGAAGACTGTGCCGCGGATCTAGCAGCCACAACCTCCCTCTCCCCTCCACAGTTCCCTCCATCCCCATCCTCCCCAGTCAGAGCATCGTCGTCGTCGTCGCACCAGCCCCTGGCCACCTCTTCCCCTCTGATGATGGCGGGAGGTTTGAATGGTGGCTGTAGCAGCAACAGCAGTACAGAGGTCCTGCCCGTCAGTCATCCTCACTCTGTGGACGTCTTGTCTGGCAGCTACTTGCACCACTTGACAAGCCCCATTGCTCCATGTCTCAATCATCACACCAAACAGACACTGGTACCACAGGGGGACTGGGACACAGTGTCAGTAGGCCACTCCTCCACAGACTGTAATGTTGTGTCTTCTTTCGGACACCCGATGGCCCAGCCGGTGCTCTGTGGTCAGGAGGTCAAAATGGAGGGCAGTGGGGTGGTCAGTGTGAACAACTATCATCATGGTCAAGCTCTTATCGGTGGTAAAGGCATCGGCAATGCAGCAACCTCCATTACCAAAGGTTTAGCAATCTGTGATTTCTCTCCTGAGTGGGCCTACACAAAGGTGAGATATACTTTTTTCACACTTATCTGTCCAAACAAATGCCAAATTCGCACATGGAAAGGGACAACACCATATTATCAGGATCCTCCCCTCCCCTCCCCCAAAGAATAAAAATGAGAGCAGGGAGTTAACTTTACATCAATTCCCAGTTAGGCCAGCCAGAGTGATCGTTCTTACTATCTTAGTAAGTTCACAACATTGCGCCATGTTAGGAATAGCTCCAGGTGGAGGAACACACCTCTTTCGGCTTCATGATTTTCAGTCTTCAGTTCAATATGTGTTCTCGGGAACGGCAGTTCAAGTTTGCCTTTCCCTCAGAGGGAGAAGCCTCTTGTTTGAGTCCGTCTTGAGGAATTTCAATCAATAATTCCCATAAGATACAGTCCAAGGCTGCTTCTAAGCAGCTGTTGTCGGCTAATGTCGTTCTCCATGGCCTAACCCAAGTCCACTCTGAAATCTTCGACTTCAGTAGCATCTTGTATTTGCTGCTCTTGTCAAAAGTAGTTTCTCTCGCAGATATGCATGAGACATGTGTCTTCTGTGCAAGGTGTAGCCTGTTCTCGCTGTTTGACTAGTGTGATGTTTGGTCGGGTGCTGTGTTGCATGTGATGCACAATTTCAATGTTCATGTCAATTTCAAAGACAATCCACCGGTTGGTTTCCAGTTTGAAAAGACAAGGTTTTATTTGTTTGCACGGACAACTCTACATTCGTGACACACTCAAAGAATCAGGGAGGCATTCAATCCTCTTGTTCTGTCAGGCCAGGAAGATTATGGTGCATGTAAGACACATCCTGGGAAAATGAGTGTTCTTGTGGACTCTCTAGCAGGGGTCCTTCCATAATCCATTAGAGCGAGTGATAAACATGTCTGTTTTCAGTCCATTTGTCATGTTTTGGGAACAAACAATGTCCATTTTTTGTGTCTTTTATTGTAGACCGTTCAGGCTTTGCTCTGGCGTCTTGGAAAGGAATATTCACTTATGTGCTCCATCCATTCTCTCATTCCAGCAGTTCTGAACAAGGCGGCTTGAGAGAAGTGTCAGATGATCCTCATTTTCCCACCAAAGTGGACGAAGGGTTGGATCAGTCTCTTCATCACTCATATTCTAAAAATGCCAATGCCGCTGCTGGAGACGGGACCTGTTGATTTAGCTCAGATAAATTGAGGAGATAATCGGTAGATCCTGTGTCCCTCTCTTTCCACACCAGTCACATATCAGGAGATATTTCTCCCCGTCATTCATGGAAAAGATCATGGCAAGGCAAAGACTGTCTACCTGGACACGGACAATAAACGGATGGTCTTCTCCAAATGGTGTACTCAGGCTGGTGTTTCCCAGGTGAATACCAAAGTTTAGGGTGTAGTCCATTCTGTGGAGAACTTACACAGTAGGGGAGAAAGGTAAATGCTCTTAGACAGTGAGAGGGTTCAGGTCAGCCATTGCCAAAACTTAACAGACTTATGGGGATATTGACCATGATCGGTTCTTAAGTGAGCTGATTGCTTATTGCCTCCTTAGGAACTTCAAGACGCAGTCGGCGCCCTAAGTGGAATCTATCCTGCTATTCTTGGAATACCTGACTCTCAGTAACTTTGAGCCACTCGCTGAATGCTCTGTCAGGAATCTCATGCTGAAGACGTGCTTTTTAGTTACAGGCTTGCAGAGTGAATGTGGTCCATGCTTTCTCCAGGGACCCACATTTCTTGAAGTGGCACAGTGATGGCTCAGTCACATTCTACTCTGTATGTGTACTTCATTCCTAGCCAAGACTGCTAAATCCAAAGAGCAACCCCTGATTGTAACCTTGCCTCAGCCGGCCCCTTCGTGATCCAGGCCAAGGCGGTCAAGTCAGTTTTGTCCACAATGATATTAATACTGCACATCTGATCATCTGCCTGTCCTGCCAATTTGCCACTGACATGAATAAATTTTTGTGCTAAAGGTTTTTTGGGGTTTTTTTTCATGTTTTTGGGTGCCAGAGCTTTTAGTAGTTGGCACCTTCAACACTTGCTTTCTGGGCTCTGATTTTCGTGAACCTGCTATTGTTTTATCTTTGATTGGTTTTGCTTGCTCTTGATCTATTTGATCCTTAGAGGGAGAGTGAGGACTATGCATTTTGCCTCCAAATTGTTGAGGGAAACCATTTCTTGATGGCCATTTGAGCCTCTTAAGCCAAGTTATTTGCTGGGTAGTGTTTAGAAATATTCTCAGAAGAGGGCTGTACTCAGTACTGTCTCAAATGAGCATTCTCCCACCATCGTTTTCAATATTCAGGCATGTTAGGACAGGTAGGTTTGAGAAAAAGGAATTTCATTACTTATAGTAGTTTTACTACAAATACTTTTTAAGTTACTTACCAGTTAAAAGTTTGGGACAACCTCCAATCCCCCGCGAAATGTGGAAAAGGCGTTAAAGCTGAGCTAGTTGTAACATTGTGCACTGTTGTGAACTCACTGAGGGCAGTCTATCTGACCTGCCTATTAGGACAGTTGAGGTGGAGTTAGATCCCTGCTCTCATAATTTTCTTAAAATTGGAGTAGGATTGGGGCTTTAAATATACAGCGTTATCCATGCCAAGTGGAAATAAGGCATTTGTTTGGACAGGCAAGTATGTCATAAAACTACTTTCAGTATCAAAATTCCCTTTTCTATCTTTTTTTTACTGTAAGGTTTACCTTTATATGCATTTAATTTTAAAAGTAATAAAGTGACCTCTAATAGAAAATGAAATTATAGACTCTGTGTGGTGTGTGTGTGTGTGTGTGTGTGTGTGTGTGTGTGGTGTGTGTAAATTTTCAGAAAGCTAGTGGTCTTATTTGTGTCAGTGGTTCAGAACTAGCATTGAACTGCACCTCAGGCCTGTTGAAACCAACATTAGAATACGGAGTTTGAACAGAAAGTGAAGAACTGTTGGCATTTTTTTCCTTCAGAAATTTGGATATTTTTTCCACTTGGTTGCTGAAAATCGGGTTTCCACTGAAAGATAGTCTGCTCAGAAACAATTCAGTTTCAGCGAAGAATTTTTGCATAGGAGCAAGCTTTCAAAGGTACGCACAAGTTGACAAAGTTTGTCTTGCATAAATTTACACACAGAGATGTGATGTGTCGCCTTTCATTCTCTGAGAGGTGTTTACTGTTTTATGCTTTTAACCCGAAGAGTACCTATAAGCCGTCAGCTGACGCCGAAGTAAAAATGCTTTCCCAGTGCCTATGGGCCGTCCACTGACGTCATGCATTTTTCTTCAGTTTTCATTCGTTACTGTTTCTATTAACGGACTTAAATAGAGTGTGCGTAGTAAGCCTTATATGTCTGTAGTATTAAAATGATATGCAAATGACCACACGTGAGGGGAAAGCCCATTTATTCTCATCACTGACTGGATGACCAGCCAGCACTTCGTCTCGCTTGCAAAGATGGCGGCGCAACCTTCGACAAGCGTAGCGACCAAATCAACGTATTTACACAGCTGAGCAGGCTCTGCTAATCATTTTTGACAAAGACAATAATCTTTTATTCAACGACTTACTCGAGCATGAAGGTGAGATGATGATTGTGATGGAATTGCCGACTGTATTCGTCAGTTATTGAGTCGGGCTGTGTGACCTCAGTGTGTGTTCAGCTGACTGGTTTGCGAGCGTCGAACGAGCTCGCCTAGTGTGTACTCTGCACTGCATGCCAGTGGCCAGTGATGTGATAGTCAGCGCGAGAGGGGAGCGTGGCCTGCTCGCAGCGTGACACGGGGCAGAGGGAAAGTTTGGAGAAGAGGAGGAGTGAAAGAGAGGGTTGAAGTCCAGCAAGGGGGCGTGGTGGGGGAGGGGGGCGTGGTCGTGGACTGACCTGTCTGCATAGAGTGTGAGCGTCTTGACAGACTTCTAAACTGTTTTACTTTCATTTACAGGTGTAGTGTGACAATACAAACTTTATTTTCAACTTTTTTGCTTTGTGTTCTTTTTTGGATGTGAAGCTGTAGTGGTAAATACATATGTTTTTGATAGTGCAAAAAAATCTATCCAAATCTAAATGCCTAAATATTTTTTTATTATCAAAATTGAAACAAAAGAAGCCCAGATTCAAAATCTTCATTCAATTTCCTTCAAAAATCATATTTCATTGTTATATCTTTTGTAGTTTCTGAGCTAGAATTTTTTGTTAATTATTACCCCCAAATCATTAGATTTCCCTGGCACTGGGAAAGCCTTTGTTTGTAACATTTTCAAGCAGTGAACGGGTTAATTAAAAGATGTTGACAAATGTTGATGTGATTTATGAAGTATAATCTAAATGGACGCAAAACAGCTGCTGATCTGTGAATTCACAAATGCGTGAAAAAGAAGAAATGAAATGAAAACCGGTCTGCAGTCAGAGCCTATCAGGTTTTGTGTTTTGGTGCCAAAGGCATCTGTTTACATATATTCTGACCTAGTATACCACTCACCCACCAGTATCAATACCATTCTGCTTTATAACACCCACTGAGAATTACCCTGTACTTTGTTCACATAACAGGGTATTTGGTAAGCTTCAAGTGTTTAGAAGTGATAACAGCTGTTGCAGTAGTGGATATTATTTGCTAAGTGATTAAATTCTACTGTGATAAAATGTTTTTCAGCTTGTGTTGAGCATGAAAATGAATGGTAGAGAAAGGTAACTCTCTGTTCAACATGTTTATGGGCAGAATAGAACTTCAGGTTCAGCTGAATTGATAACAAAGAGTTCTGAAAGCCACACAGGCTATAGGTGGGTTTGCAACTAAAACTTCTATGGCAATGTGCAAGATTATCAAGGAGTTGGTATTAAGAAAACTGATGCCTCTGGATTATATAACAAATATGAGAGAGACACTGGTTAGTTTTAAACATCAGTACACAGAGACATGCATAGAAACTACATCCACTACAAGATTTTTGTACCAAATTTGGTATCATTTCAGTCTAAAACTATTTTCGTGATTTTTTTTTTTTTTTTTTCTCCAAATTTTAGTAGTTCATTTTTTTTTTTTTTTTGCTTGCTTGTTTGTCTTTTTATCTTTTCCAGAAATTATGTTTTTAAAGATTGGGTTCTTTCAACTTTGAATATGGATGAAGGATGGCATCAAGTCATGAAACATTATGACTTTGTACATTTGTTCCTGGTTGTGGGTTGTGCGATGTAAACTTGTAACACCTTTTATACTCGAAAAAAAGCTGTGAACTGGTAAATGAATATGTGGACAAATGAATGAATATTTGTAATTATATGAAATATTAGTGTAGTGCCATGATCCCTCAGTGTGTCTGTATGTCAGTGTCTCTGTGTGTAATATATATGAGTGTATGTTTGTGCATATTTGTGTGTGTGCATGTGCAGTTTTGTATTATTGATGACATAGCTCTAATCTCCCTCCTTTTGTAATGCACTTCTGCATAAGATATTCCTTAACCTTTTTGATATTTAAATAAGACATTAATCAATTCTTGAACTTGAACGTCTGTTTCCATAAATGTTAGAGAAAGATTAATAAGAATAGCCTAATTAGTTGTTCAGGATTTTGTTTTCTTTCTTTTTTTTAAACAAGGGCCCAGAGCTTCACATTCTTTCAAGGTCTCACTGTCAAATAACCATTGTTGTTGAAAATGAGGGATCTTTTTTTGAAAATGATGTGGTAAGTTCAAATTATCTCACTTAGTCACAAGGGGGAGTAGGATTGATGGATGGGAAAGGGCAGGTGGAGAGTTGCCGCAGCTGAACTCAAACTTTGCAGGAAGTAGAAATAGTATTAAACAGAATTATATCATGAGCAGGTGAACTGCTGTACTAAACATTAACTGAAAACTGAAGGTCAGAGCTGCCAAGTGCTATGGTTTTGGAGTAGCATGCTACAATTTCATTGACAATCATATTCTGCTACACTTTGTGATAAACTGTTATGCCAGACACTAAAAACTGAAGAGAAAAAAAAAAACATATAAAAAGAAACTTTGAATAGGCTAACCCAGTGGCTTAAACGAAAAGGAGATAATGTAGATTGTTAGATTGTAGACTTGTTCCATCAAAAAAAATTCTCAGTTTGTTAAGGCGACATCCTGACAAGCAAGCTTTCCGTCTTCCTAATGAAGTTAATCCACCATCATGTCATTTGCAAAGCAGAGTGCAACTGAAAGTGCTATTGAGTCTGGCCTTTGGTATTGACTTCTGCCCTTAAATTTGAAATGCTGCACTTGATAGTCAAAATGTTACACTTTGTGTTTTTTCTAGGCCGTGGCAGCTTTGGAAAGATGTATAAAAAATACCTTTTTCTATGTGAATTTTGTGTTCGTAAACTGCAAATTAGAAGTTCTAATTTAGGGACCCTTGACTGAATCATTGCAGCCATGTCGAGTTCTGCATTAGCCATTTATTGATTGAAAAGGCCTATTTAGTTCAAGTCAAATTCACTTTCTTTTTCTTAGGTCTAATAGAGTGATTTGTGACACTGTTCATTAGCAACAGAACATGTATACATTAATGTGAATGCTGATGGCCTTTTAGAACTTTCAAGTTATGACAGTCTCCAGTTCACTTCCATTTAAAGGTATTATATCTAATTTTTTATGCGACCTGCAACTAGGTTATTGACGGTGGCCTCTCGCAATGGTTTGATATCACCTAATCAAGTAGTGCATGATTGGACGTATCTGGTCAAGATGTTACGTGTCCTTTCAAGATTGTTTGTACTTAAGTTTGGATACTAACAAACTGAAGCTCTGAGGTTCCCGTAGAATTATTGGTTACTCAAACATAGGGGGGGGGAAAAGGAGTTTACATGAAACCCTTTTGAAAGAATGAATAGGAAAAAAATAAACTGCTGTGAACAGGTTCCTTCATTACTGAAGATGAAATTAGTTTTTATTGTATTAAACTTGAGTTTTACTTCCCATATATACTGTGTCAGTCTGTGTGTGTGTGTGTGTGTGTGTGTGTGTGTGTGTGTGTGTTTCATAAGATCGTGGCAAATACAAGTTAACAATTATTTCAGCATACACTAATTTGCAGCAATGACTACAGAATATGAAAGACATAGGCTCGTTCACACGACATGCACACAGCACAAATGTGCCTGCATACATGTGCACACACCACAGTGTATGTGAAAGTTAAGTCTTTTTGGTAATGTATGTTCAGGAGCACACCAAGATCCTTGTGGCTGGCCCATGGTGCAACCAGTCAGCTGTGTATACTTGTGTGTTTGATGGCAAACATGTGGCAGCTTCTCTGCTGCAGCCAGGTGTTCTTCGCTGTTTTACTCCAGGTGAGTGTCATTTGTTGCTCAACACACACACACACACACACACACCCACACTGATTGACTGACTGAAACCAATTTATTATCAGATTAACTCATGGTTGTACTCACACACACACACACACACACACACACACACACACACACACACACACAATTTATAAGATGGGTATCTTTTTCTTCTTCATATGTTGATTTTGGTGTGGGTTTTTTCTTTTACCCTATTCCTTTTTACTGTATAGTGGTATGTTTGATGTTCTGCTTTTAACTTACACATGCACGCATGCAGAGCATTGTCATTATCTGAATTTTGGAAATTATGGGAATGCGACCTCTGAAAAACAACAACAATAAATCAAATGCAATGTTGCCTTTTTCAAGGTGAGGGGTTCATATCTTATCTTTACTGAATTAATGTTTTAGAGGATTTTTATGTTCCCTCAGTTAGAAATGTTTCTCTTTTTCATAATTTCTCCCACTAAGAAAAGGGGTTCTTCACATCTTGTAAAAAGATAAGTGAGGGTGAGCTGTTACTGTTAGACAGATGAAGCTATTTATTGTGACATTAGAGTCATGAAAAATGAACCTTGTGACATGTCAGTTTAACCTATAGATGGGAGTTCATTTTGATTGACACAGCAGTTCTTTGCACCCCCTGTTTTACTGTTAGACAACCCTGTTTGTCCCACAAATCATCTTATTTTTCTGGACTAAAGTGTGCAGTTGCTTCTGATTTCTTTCATTTCTAAGGTGAAATGATGAACAAGACAAATCCTGTAAGGCTTTTGCACTGTCTGGTTAAATTTATCTTCAGACTTGCATCGTCTGGTTGATATTCCAGTCAATATTACCATGGTTGTGGCCAGCTTTATTTAAGCTAATCTACGGTAGTTCTGTCAGGTCCTGCATGGTTCAGTTCAATCTTCTTCTTTTCCACATGAATGTATTTGTTCCCTGCTTAATCCTGTGTCACAGCATTTTGATCATTAAGTGCTATAAATCCAAGGATGCTAGGTCAAACAAGAATCGTGAGGACTCATTCATCCAGTCTGATGCTCCTTTAGCTGCTTGCTGTCTTTCTTCCAAGATTAAACAAGTCTTGGAATCTCATCAGGAAGCTAGGTCGAGAGGATGGGGAAAAAAAGCTCAGACTGGGAGAGGCCAGCAGATGATCTGTCGTCATTTTCTCAGTTCACCAGGGCATGTTATAATTATTACTATTGTTAGGAGTACTTAGGTAGCACCAAACCTCGGTTAGAGATCAAACTCGTGCTCTTTATAATCCACACTCTCATTTACTCAATGGGCTCTCTGCCTTGGTAGACCCGACTTAAGAGCTGCCTGCTGGTGCTACATTCAGTGGTTCCCTGTCATGTCATTCACTCAGTCATTCAGCTTTCATCATTTTGTCGATTTCTCATGTGGGGTAAGATAAGATAAGATAATGTTACTTATAGCCCAGCCGACCGCAAAGGGCCACATCAGGGCTGTCACCACGTTAAAATCAACTCACAAGTCATTCATTCACACAATTCTTTAAAATACATCGAAAAACCATCCGAAAGTTTGTTAAAAATCTTTCCACTGTAAAAACTCAGATCTGATGAAAAATGTTAATCTCGTTCAAGAACTCAAAGATGGCATCAGGTGGGACATCTCTGAACAAGGTTTTCATGGAATCCGCCGTAAAATGTTTGTGTCTCACATCATGCAAGTCCCAACACTCTAAAAGAATACGTTTCATTGTGAGTGGCACATGACATGGAATGCACCACGGAGCTTCTTCACTCTTTAAAAGGTACGAATGGGTAAAATACGAATGGCCGGTGTGCAGCCGGCACAGAACTGTTTCTTCTTTACGACCACCAGACGCAGATGGGAGGAACTCCTTAAGGTTTGGACGGATCTGAAAGAGTTTGTTATCCGTCTGTGTATTCCAATCCTCCTGCCAGAGGTCTTTCACATAATCGTTAATTTTGGGTTTCAGATCTGAGCAGGGGATATATATGTTGGACAGTTTCTCTCTTGTGGCATTCTTGGCTAAACGATCAACCATTTCGTTCCCTCCAATGCCAACATGACCAGGAATCCAAGCCAAAATAATAATGTAACCATCCGCTTTCAACTTGGTCAAAAGTTCAAAAAAGTGTAAAAGTTCTGGGTGCTGAAGGTTGCGGCCAGCTATGGCCTCCAACGCTGACAGTGAATCTGACAGAACCAGAAAGTCCCTCTTCTTAGACTGTGAGATTATCTTCAATGCCAGAACCAGAGCAGTAAGTTCAGCGGAATAGACGGAAGCATCTGGAGGTATATGTTCTAACAGTATCTGAGAAGGAGCCCAGGGCAGTAGGCTGCACAGGCCACTCCATCCTCAGACTTGGAACCGTCAGTGAAAATTTTCTGATAAGATGGAAATTTTGAACAGAGGTCAGAATACAATGCCTTGTATGCCAGAGAGCTGGTAGACTCTTTACGAAAAGCTGCAAGATCAAAACAAATCTCTGGTGTGAAAAAGGTCCACGGAGGCTCATCTGGAAACTTGGAAAAATCGGACACAACTCCTAAGTCTAGACCTGCATTCCGCACGTGAGGCTGCATACGAAGACCAAACGGCGGAATACAGTTAGGGTTGTTTTCAAATTTACTTTGGAACGGAGGGTCAAAAACACAGTCATAGGCAGGGTTTTCTGGTTCCGAGAACAGTCTGATATAATAATTCAGAGACAGTTTCAGCCTGCGGTTGGACAGTGAGGGCTCACCTGCCTCTGCATACAGGCTGTACACAGGGGTGGTGCGGAATGCTCCAAGACAGAGACGAAGCCCTTGATGGTGGATAGGGTCCAAGAGTTTTAGGTAAGACGGTCTTGCAGAGCCGTACACAGCACAACCATAGTCCAGTTTGGAACGGACCAAGGCTCTGTAGAGGTGCAGCAAAGTTTTCTTATCAGCGCCCCAGTCAGTGTGTGCTACAACCCGCAGAATATTCAAAGCTTTCTGGCAAGAAGTTCTGAGGTTTTTAATGTGGCTGAGAAAGTTGAGTTTCTGGTCAAAAATAACTCCTAAGAATTTGGCCTCTTTGACAGCTGGAATGGGAGATTTCCCTATTTGAATTACAGGATCTGGAAAAAACTGACGGAAATTATGGAAGTGAATGCACTGTGTCTTTGTAGGAGAAAAAGCGAAGCCGTTTTCATCCGCCCACTTATGAATTTTATCTACACAAAGCTGGAGCCTGCGCTGGACACTCGGGTACAGGCTTCCAGTTGCGTAAACAGCAAAATCATCCACAAACAATGAGCAGTCTGAACCCTGTTGAACAGATTTAACAATGTTGTTGATCTTGATGCTAAAGAGGGCAGGAGACAGTATGCTTCCTTGCGGAACACCCAACTCCTGCTCATGAACATCAGAGAGAGTGGTGCCAACCCGGACCTGAAACTGTCGTTCTGCCAAAAAATTTTGAATGAAAAGTGGAAGATGACCCCGAAAACTAAGATCATGGAGATCATGAAGTATCCCAGATTTCCAGGTGGTATCGTAGGCCTTCTCCAAGTCAAAGAAAATAGCCACTGCGTGTTGTTTGTTCAGAAAGGCGTTCCGAAGCGTAGATTCCAGACGGATCAAATGATCAACTGTGGTTCGATGTTTGCGGAAACCACACTGTTCTTTCGCCAAAAGGCCATCGGTTTCGAGTTTCCACATGAGTCTAGCATTGACCATTTTCTCCATCAGCTTGCAGACACAGCTGGTCAAAGCTATGGGATGGTAGTTTGATGGGTTAGAAAGATCTTTTCCAGGTTTGGGAATGGGAATGATGAGGGCTTTTCACCAAGAAGGTGGAAAGAAACCAGTAGTCCATACATGGTTGTAGACATGTAGCAGGATGTGCAGACCTTTTTGCGGAAGATGTTTCAAAAGTTTGTAATGGATTTCATCTATACCCGGAGAGGAATCGCTGCAAGAAAGTAAGGCAGATTTCAATTCGTTTAAAGTGAAAGGAAGATTGTAGTCTTCCATGTTATCTGATGAAAAGTTGCAGGGTGATTTTTCTTTGAGGGCTTTGATTTTGACAAAACTGGCTGATTTGTTAGAAGAGGAGGAATTCTTTTCAATGGTTGAAGCAAGCAGATTAGCAACTGCTTTTTTCTCTGTTATTAAAGAGTCAGAAAACTTAAGATGGTTCACAGTGGGACAGGTGTTCTTCCCTTTGATTTTCTTGATGATTTTCCACACTTTTTTCTTCGATGTCTTGGATGTGAGACTTGAGCAAAACTGTTTCCAAGATAAACGTTTACTGGTCTTATATATGTGTTTGGATTTGGCCCTCAGTTTCTGATGCGCTCGAACATTGGGCATCGAAGGTCTGCAAGAGACCCGACGTTGAGCTCTTTTGCGGGTTTTGTTAATTTCCTTGCATTCAGAGTTGAACCAAGGAACTTTTGGCATTAGGGGCTTCTTGGAAGATGTGTGGATGGTTGACTTTGCGCAATTCAGTATGAAATCTGAAAGACTTCCTGCCGGATCTTCACTTTGCAGGATCTTGTCCTCTTCCAGATCCATAAGAAACTTAGTGGCAAAGAGGTCCCAATCTGCTTTGTTGAAATTGAGGCGTTCTGGTAAAGACTCAATCTCTGCATTCGTATACCGAAGCAACACAGGAAAGTGGTCGCTACCATGCAGGTCCTCATCAACCTCCCAAACAAAATCCAAAAACAAAGATGGGTCACAGACAGAAAGATCCAGACAAGATGTGGTGCCATTAGCGGAGTGAAAGTAAGTTGGCGATTTCCCATTCAAGACACACAGATCAAGCTCCGAAAACACTTCCTCTAAAAGCAGACCCCTTGGTGATGTTCTCTCACTTCCCCATAGAGGAGAGTGGCCATTCAGATCCCCCAACAGCAGGAAGGGTCTGGGAAGCTGCTCCAAGAGCGAAATGAGGCCCCGTTTAGTGACGCATATATTTGGAGATAGATACAAACTACAGACAGTAACTGTTTTGTGAAGAGTAACCCGAGCTGCCACTGCCTGCAGCGGAGTCTGCAGAGCAACTGGGCTGTACAGAACAGAGTTGTGAATGAACAAAGCTACTCCGCCAGAAACGCCATGTTCAACAGATTGTGCAGGTAGGTTTAGAGAGCTGTAGCCAGAAAGTGAAAACGTTTTGTCAGACTTTAGAAGAGTTTCTTGCAGTGAAACAAGCATGGGCCTAGCCTCACGGCACAACAGCTGCAATTCTTCAAAATTGGAAGACAGTCCCCTAATATTCCATTGCAAGACTGTATCCATTGTGGATGAGGATCTTAATCATCCATGTCTATGTCCTCTTCCTCTTCGTCATATAGAGCATCAAATGTATTTTGTAATTTCAGCTCTGCTTTTTTCAGTCTGTCCGGTGGAATTTGATGTTTCTTCTTCCCTGGAGGGGAAGAACTCAATGGTTTTGATGGCGTTGGTGGAGGCTTTCCCCTGCACTCCACCAACGCCACTTTGCCCGACGCCACTGTCGGGGCTCCTCCCTTGGGAGGTGGTCTTGGCTTGGGGGCCGTCTCGGGGCGACCCCCTTGCTGGGCAGCCCGCACAGCTGCAGGCTTGGAGGATGCACTGGAAGTGCATCCTCTGGTGGGTTTATGGCCCCCACCAACGGCCGTTTTCTCTTGCGATGTTCTTGAAGTCGGAATACATTTCAGAGGTTCAAGACTACATGGGTCTGTCTGAACGCCTACTTCTACCTGAGGTACTCTGAGCGATTTTTTTACTACTGTCGAGAAAAGAAGCGGGGTTCCCCTCTGCTCCTGCACCAGCTTTTTTGCTTCGAAGAACGAAATCTTTTTTTCTGTTTTAACTCGCTGGATTTTGCTTTCGATTCGCCAGACAGGGCAGTCTCTTGAAAAGGAAGGGTGGTCACCATCGCAGTTCACGCATTTCGCGGATTCGCATCCACCATCATGAACTGCTTTGCTGCAGGTGGCACACACCTCCTCTCCCGGGCATCTCTCTTTGACATGTCCAAAGCGTTGACATTTGAAGCACCTCAGTGGGGACGGCACATACAGGGCTACTTTCACTCTCAGGTACCCCACCTTTATGGACTCTGGAAGAGTCGGTTTAGCAAAGGTGAGGAACAGAGTGTTGGTAGGTTTCCTCTCCGCACCTTTCCGAAAAGTCGCCCTCCTGACCTCGACCACTCCCTGATCAGCCAACTCAGCCTTTATCTCTCCCTCAGATATCCCGAACAATTCTCGGCAACGGATGACGCCTTTCGAGGAGTTGAGACTTTTGTGAGGGGACACCCGGATGGGGTAATTTACAAGGCTTTCGGATCTCAATAAGTTGTCCGAGTGGACTTTTCGGTCGACCTGCACCAGCAAGGAACCATCCCTCAACCTCTTGACTGATTTCGGCTCTGCGCCTGCAAGACCTTTCAGCCCCTTTGCAACAGCAAAAGGACTCAACTTAGTAATGGGTCGCTCGCTATCTGCCGACTGGATAATCAGCCAAGAGGGCCATGCACCTATCCTATTCCGAACTTCAGTGTCTGAATCCGAGTCCGTATCCCTGGAAGGGTCGGAACCCAGTTTTCTTCTTTTTCCTGTTTTTATGTTTATTGAGGCCATGAAGGTTTTAAATACCGGCAGAGATAAACGGTCACCCCAGGAGAGCTGCCGTGCTGGGGAAGGGACAATGGATGGCCATAGAATGGCGTCCGTGAGCCTGGTACCGTCCCGCATGAAAACCAGACAGTGCACCTTAGCGACTGAATTGGGATCAGCCACTCAGCCCCTCGCCAGGTAACTGTAACTTGGGCTTCCCCGCTGCTTACGGCAGCGACTCAAGTATCGGAGAAAAAAAGAGTGTGGAACAGAAGGCTTGAAGGGGAGATGAAGAAAGAAAAGATCCATTAAGAAAGGCAGAAGATAGAATAGGAAAAAAGTGGGTTACTATTTGTCTGGGCCCTCACTCCTAACCTTTCTGACATGGGAAACCCTACCAGGGGCATCAATTCCTACCACGTAATGCTTGGCCAGTCAGCAACTTGGCTATACAGGCCTAGAAGCGTTCACGACAACTAACCATCTAGTCGACTATCGATGCCCCCGTCAGCAAAGCCTAGAAGATCACTGGACCACGCAAGCCCTCCGACCACGGCAAGGTTGCAACCCCCGGAGGGTCATGTGGGGTGCAGGCTATGTGTAACATGTCATCCATAACAATGGCCGAACAGTCCTTTTCTTTTAAAAGTTAGAGATAGGATTTTACATGTGTGCAAGGTACAATGTGTGCATTCACACATGAAAACTAGGTTTATTGTCCCATTCGAAGGACATTTTGGGAAATGGGGTCAGAAAGAAATGTTAACTCTGAGGAAAAAATCATCGTGTACCAAATCGGACGAAGATTTGAACCTGCAGCCCCAGCATCACCAGCCTATATGTGTATGTGTGGAGTCCACTGATTGGGGAGGCTTACTTGTACCATCTTGGTGCAGTCACCCATCACTAGTACAGCACAACCATAGCTGCATAATGCACCCACTGACAACTGAGAGTTAATATTCATTGTTTTCCTGCACTGGGATGGTCACTTCTCAGTCCTAGTCTTGCTGTTTCCTCCAAGTTATAATACTTTCCCTTGGGTCTTGTTGGAGAAGTGGCAAATGACTCCACACTGGACAGTCTTCAGCTTGTCTGTGTCAGTGCTGAGTAGGGAGTCACAAAAACAAGTCGTGATAGTTGTTTCGAAATACTGTCGGTTTTTATTTACTTCTTCCAGTAGTATCTTTCAGTTTATTTCCCTCCAGAGACTCTTGTTGGTCAGTTTTTTTTCACCACCTCGTCTTGCTACTAGCTGTCTTCTCTGTTTTGTTTGAAATTGTCGAAAGATAACACAAGCCGGTAGGTCACTGGGAGTCAGAAGTCAGAGACAGGGCTGGTTCACTCTGTGTGCTGTGAGAGATGGTGGGTGAAAAAGGTCTGTCAGTGACAGATGCTGCGATGAGCACAAAAGGCACAATAGGCAGATGATTGTGTGTAAAATAACCGCATGCTGTAACCTCAGCTTTTAGTTTCACTCAACAAAACCTTTAGCTGAATATTCTTTGTCAGTTTATTTTTTTTAACCCCTTGATTGAGACTAGCTTATAAATGTGATTATACCTATGTCATTTTCTGTATGTGTAGTCGATATACACTCGACTATAGTGTATGGTCTGCAGCACTGCAGCACCCATAGGTTTTCCACCTTTTTTTTCAGAACATAAGTCAGGACACGTGAGCTTGCAGGTGGCAAAAGATGGTGTGATCATCTCAGACAGCCAGGTTTTTGAATTCCGTGATCATGATAAACCTCAGAGGATACAGTCAGAGCAGCTGGCTCCAGCACAGGCTGACTGGTTTGATATCCCCAGTAAGTATCTCGAGGAGGAAATAACTTGTTTTTCTGTGCAGTTTATCTTCAGATGGATGTCTTGTCTATTTCATTTATGTTTTCTTTTTCTTGGTGTGTGTGTGTGTGTGTGTTTAAAGATGTGCTTGTGCTTGCGCACATGCTTGTTTTTGTAAAAGAGAGAGAGATTGTAAGAGACTTTTTATTCTTGATAGAGATTGTATCATGTTTTATTAAAGGGTGCGTTTTACGTCACATGTTTGTGGGTGTGTTTGTATGTGCATGGTAAATAGAGGTTGTATCATGTTTTATTGAATGGTGCATTTTAGGGCACATGTTTGTGGGTGTGTTTGTATGTGTATGGTAAACTTTATCATAGATTTTTATTCTTTGAAATCATAGAGGAACCAGGAAAAAGTTTGCAAATGAAGGCTCATGAGGCATTGAAGATATTGACTGCTATGACTTTGTCCTAATGCCTACTTTCACTGTCCTATTGCAGCTTCTCAGTTGACACACCTGTTGCTAGACAGACTGGGAGAGCTGCAGCGTCGTTTCATCTCCGGTGACAAGTCTCCGTCTCTTTGTTCGAGACAGGTAATAAGAAAATAAAACTCCCTGTTTGTATGTGTGTGTCATTTATTTAACGTCTTTCCACAAATCGTGATATTAGACGAGTCCCTGTTTGTAATCTTCTTAGACATGCCAACTCTTGGCTTTTTAAAAAAACGAAAAGGAAGTACTTGTGAACATTTTTAGGAGGAATAGGTTACTCAAAATGACCATGTTTCAAACTGAAGTGAATGGAAAAGAGAGTGTTTAAACAGACATCCATTCCGCATTTATGTGAAGCTTGTCCCTGAATGCTAGCATATACTCTATTCATGTATACTGTCAGATGTGAGTTTAGAATGCTTGAAGTTTACTGTCCTTGTGAAAGGAGATCAAGGATACCAGTATGGAGCAGTGTAGCATGCAGCAGAAGAGGAGGGTGTTCATCAAAACGTCGCCCTGAGCAGATAGAATGAATTGGGAGAAACAAAAAAATCAACACTTCAGCTAGCAATTTTTACAACCTTTTTAGCTGCCAATATATTAGATTTTTATTTTTTTTTAAGTAAAGAAAAAAGGTGAAGTTTCCTGTAGCTTGTTGGCCATAGGGGCAGAGAACTGGTTGAGGTTCATTGTGTGGAGGGCATGGATTGAAGGAACACGGAGTTCGTCCCTCCCCTTTAATGATTTTAGCCTTCCCTAAACTGAATCATTTACCCATTAACTGTTGAATGGACAGAGAGGCATTTCAAGCACGAAAAAATCCTGGACCCTTCGAGTGGTTCAGACTCGCAACTGTCTGCTCCACAGACAGTATAACATTTGACTGTGGTCCTTGTCTTTTAGATAGGATATGTGCTAAACTCTCAGTTTAACATTTTAGAGCTCCAGCCTAACAGAAAACTGGATAATGTTTACAAAAGAATTACCTGTAAAAGTCCGAAATATAATTTTACACCTGCTTTTGTATAGAAATCTAGTAGTTTATGTAGTTTATGCAGGTATCTTTGTGTTGTTTCTTTATAAATGTCCATTAGGATCACTCATTTGCACAGGGAAGCTAAAAAAGAAAAAAATTCCAAACATCAGTGTGAACTAACCAGACTATGATCCCCTAACTCCTACCACTTTTAAGTTAGAGTGGATATCAGACGCTCTGACATCTGAACTGACATCAGTTTAACTTTGCCTTGATTGACTCAGGTGTATTAGATGGACTGTTGTCTATTTCTATGACTTATTCTTGCTCGATATAAAGTACTTGCAAAGGGTGGCTGTTGGAGCTAAAGTCAGTGGTTCTGAGCACCATGTCTGAACAGCAATGTTTCCCCACGTATCTAGTATGGAAACCAAACGGAGTCATCCTTGCTGGAGAAGGGCAGACATTTACAAATTGGATGGATCTGCAGATAAAAGGTTGAATTTGATGTGGTTGGGGCGGGGGGGGGGGGGGGGGGTGTGGAACAGAAGAAGTTCAATGTCGGAACAGGTGTCTTGTTGGTGGTGGTTGTCTTTGTTGGTGCTTCACTTGAGGGTACATCGTTTATCTTTAAAAAAATTTTTTTTAAGAACTGTTGGTTGTGTGCAGCTCTCATTTCTTACATGGCACAGGTTGGTGTTAACCCATTCACCACCAGACATACTATTTTGCATAAATCCCCATCGCCAGCCATTTTTCCAAAAAAGCTCTTATTGTATACCAGCATATGTGAAACACGGATATCTCTGGAACTAAACAACCAATTGTCATGCTATTTTTTTGTCAAATGGAGGAGATACACTGTACTTTTATTATATTTTAACATGTTAGTAATTGTTAGTCAACAACAATTTCAAATTTTTAGTAATGTCAAGTGCAAAAAAAAATGCAAAATAAGAAAATGAATGTTATGTTTCTTCTCAACGTAAAAAATGAAGAAAGCATGCCAACAAACTCTCAACAATGGAGGAAAAATACTCCACTCACAATTGAAGACCAGAAAGTATGGTATATCCAACAGAAAAATGAAAGAAACAGCCATAAATCCAACTACTCCAATAGCAGGGAACACACACACACACACACACACACACACACACACACACACACACACACACACACACACACACATTCTTATGCCTAACTGGTACACATTTAAGAAAGAAAAGGGAACACACACACGCACACACACACATACACATACACACACACACACACACACACACACACACACACGCAAACACACACGCAAACACACACACGCGCGCACACACACGCACACACACACACGTCCCTTTCACTCTCACTGTTGAAAGCAATATTTTTTTATGAAAACAAAGTCATTCATGTGCCTGTTGGTCTCTGAACTCTTGAGAGCCATTCAGCTGATCATAAATCCCACTCAAACACGTCTCTGCTGCTCACCTCTCACGTGTCAGTCAGCCATGCCCCCTTCAAACTCGACCAGCAAGTATCGGCCCACAGCGTGTGTGTGAAGTTCATTGCTTAAAGTTATAGTTCGCTCCCTCACATAGTCAGTCAACACTCAGTCAGTGCTGGCTGGCTCAAAGCCAAAACACTGGGGCACACACGGTAAGCCGGTATCTAGTCTGATCTCTCGTCAGCTCACCTCTCCCAACCACTTGGCCACGTTCCAACGCCTCACGTTGCAATAATTTGGTCAAGCCCTCACTATCATATGTTTCCCTCGTGACTATCTGGGTCTTCTTCATCTGTATTAGGAACAACTGTGTATTCAATATTCCCAACACTTGATCTGCGGTAAATGTACAGGAAGGTGGAGTATGTAAAGTGCTTGGTGATGACGTCATAGTGAATGGAAAAACATTCGGAATAAAGTCGATGAAACACTTAACTGAACAGTGTTCTGACAAAGCAAATGGCTGTGAGCACAGGCCAGACCATCCCCCGGCTATGATGTTTATTGCTGGCTTTCTATCTCATGAACTTGGATCGTGAGAGTATCGGGAGCTAGGTAACCCTAGTTGGTCGCCTTTCGGCGACGTCGGCGGTAAGCCACATTGTCACCGAACGGCGACGTCAGCGGCATAAGGGTTAAACATGTATTCAAACTGATAAAATGTGTATGTAATACATGTTCAGAATAATAAATTACATGTGTGAGGGTAGAGTCATGGGAAGGTGTTTAGAGCAGTGGGAAGATGCTGTTGAAGCAAACTTATTGGTAAAAAATTACATTCTTACAACTCGGCTAGGATTGAATGAACAGCAACATGTATGGATGCGAATAACACATGTCTGTATCTGTGTGTGACAGAGCTCAGGTGAAGAATACTGTGAGTCCAGCCTGGTGTCCCATGTGGAGCTGTTGGCCAAGCAGCAGTGGAGCACAGACCACATGTACTTGAAGGCTGGCCGCAATGGTTTGACACTCCTTCATCTGGCCTCTGCGCTTGGCTTTGCCAAACTCATCAGTGCCCTCATCAGGTGGAGGTTGGTGGCCAGTGTGGCACATTGCCTTCAGTGAACAACAAAAGGAGGAAACCTATTATGAACAATTGCATATACATGCTCCTAATGCTGTTTGCAATTACCATTCATATGGCACGCATGCAGGAAGGATACAGAACAAATAAGGAAGCTTGTCCATGTACTCTGAACGGACACGTTCATATAGCAACAACATTACGCTTAGTTTTGTCTCCTGGAGCTGTTCTCCATTAACCCTTTTAGACCTGAAATAGTGACTGGCTGTGTAACCTCCCCAACCTGCCATGTTTGGACTGTTCAGTTGGAAGATATTGGCTGCTGAACACGAACTTGCATAACTCTGGATTGGTCAGTACAAGGACACAAAGCTACAGAAAAAAAAATATATGTGCATGTATGTGTGTACATACATACATGAATATGCACATGTCTATATGCATACATACAGACCAGGGAAAACAAGATCATAGGGAATCAGATTCTAAGTCTGTGTTCTTGTGTTCATGGTCTGCCTGTTCAGACATTGCCGCGCTGAATGTTTATGGTGTGTGTTCACTGCTGATACTCATTTTCAAACCACTGTCATGTTACTGCTGATGTACAAAACAGAAAATGATTTAGTACAGAATTAGGGGTACAAGTCTGTATGTCACTGAAAATCTAGAACAATTATGTTAGCCTCGCATCAACAAGATTGCCTTCTGGTGTTTTGAGAATCAGCAAATTTCACTGGAGGCTAGTTGAGAAGCAGTAAAGTATTTGTTGGTCATCTGTCTTTACAATTCTTTTGGCACATTGATAGAAAATGAAATAGATATTCAGAAGAGAACTTGTTAGTAACTTTCCCAGGCATTCAGTTGATTTTTAATGCAGAACTCTTATAAGCACTGTTACGATTATCAGTAGTAGCTCTTAAGTGGGGAAGTTGTCAGCTGTTTCAAAAAAGTGAATTTCCCCTCAAGCCATGGGTCATCTACACTCAGCAGTAATGCAGGAGAGGAAAATCAGAGTAAAAGACAAAGTACCTCATGTATTATGAAAAGTCAGAACAAAAGACACAGTTCCTTGTACTTTATGGAAAAAGGATGTTCACATCTTTATTCGAATCAGTGAAAACCATCTGTATAAAAGCTGGAAATTGGAATGGCAAGATGGACTGTACAGAAAACTTACATCAAATCAATGTAGCTAGTGCAAATGCCATGTGATCAAAAGTAAGTTTGATTAAATGTGTTTTGATTTTTTAAATCTTTGTTTACTGAAGATTGCGGCCTGTGGTTAAGACGATGTTGTATTGTTCCAGGAGTTGTAATTGCAGTCCTGCCTTGGAGATTGAGGTGGATGCCCAGAGTGTGGACAACCAGGCCTGCACTCCACTGGTAAGTTCCCCCCCCCACCCCCACCCCCCCCCCCCCCCACCCCCACTAGACCAACAAGAGTACTGGATGTGGCTGCATCTTTGATCTCTATTTCATGGATATCGGAAGCTTGTCACATGCAAGCACAAAATACTGGTCTTAATACAGGAACTGTCAGTCAGTGCTGTCCAATCAGCAAGTTGTGCAGCATGCCATATTATGTTGTACCGGTTTGAAGGTATTGCCCTACACAAGTCGGTACTGAAATGATACAAGGTTAAGGTCCAAAGAACCCCAAACAAACATACGAAACTTACTCTCTGACTTACACAAGAGGATATATGTATTGTGGGGATTCAACACCCCGCAGAATCTGTGCCTGTAATACAACTGAATGAAAAAAAAAATGTTTGTAGGCTTGACAGTCACCTACCTCAATTTCAGATTTGCTCGCTCTTCATTGTTTCCCAAGCTGGAGAGCATTTTCTTTGACCAAGTCGTGTTTTGATTGGCTGTTGTATCCTGCTGAATCAGATCTCTCAAACAGACCAGACCAGTGCAACATTGCAGAATGACTGGCTCACTTGACTTTAATTAGATTGCATGCAAATGAGAAAAATTGTGATTATGCTGAGTGGCATGACTTATCATAACCTAGCCCAAAGTAGTGGAGATAGAGAGAGTGTATCTTCATGTTGAATCTTAATAAAGATTTTGTGTCTTTAAGAAAAAGAAAACGATGTGCACAGATGTGGGCCTGCGCCAAGGGACAGATCGACGCAGCACTCACCCTGTACCATTGGAACGGAGCAGCAGTCGGGGTGTGCAACAAAGACGGGCAGCTGCCCCTGGCTCTGGCCCGACAGCGCGGACACCACAACCTGGCCACACAGGTGGAGCAGCTGGAACAGGCTCATTTCAAAACCCCTGCACCAGCCCCTGCCAAGGTGGGTCTGTCTTTTACAACACTTCAGGCAGTATAATCAACCATAGCTGCAGAAGTGAAGTGTCAGGTTGATGATGGGGAGGTCAGGAACGTTTGTGAACACAGTGAAGGCAAGCAGCCCTAGCCGTGAGCTGTTGCAGCAAATGTAGCATCCGTGGCAATCTGATATGGCCCTTTGTGGTTGGGTGGGCTGTAAGCAACATTACCTTACCAGACCTTACCTATCCATGGCAATAACACAATTGTTCCCTCCACAAGCAGAAGAGATGGATGGTTGTGAAGCTGAAAATGGTTGGTCAAAAGTTAGCACAACAGTAGAATGGCTGTTGGTTCAAAAGCAAAACTGTGTGAGCATGATGTTTCTGCTATTTTGTTAGACTCATAGGTTAAACATTAGGTTACATGATCTTTTAGTATTCGCTCTGGTACAAAAATGTCTTTTTAGGCCTGAAATATTTCAGCTGTTTCAGCCTTTTCAAAATCATAAGTCAGCCGATTTGAAATTTTTTTATTTGCAAGTAATTTTTTGGGTAAAAAATGAGTTTGTTTCTTTTCTAAATTTTCTGCTGTTGCTGTAGCTGATTTTTGATATTTAATTTATACTGTAAATACCAGCAAAGTACAAGAAAATGGCAGTTCAGAGCTCTTTAATTGTAAGACATGTACAGCTTCGATTCCGTTTCCCTCCAAAGGGCCTTAGGGGGCACCTGGATGTTCCAGCTAAATTTATCAGCCTTTTAAGTTACTACCTGCTTTCAGGCCTGCTTTCTAATGCAAATATTGGTGACATTTTCCTAGACTGAATTAGACTTCTTCCATGTACGGTTTTGTGGTTGGGTGTTTCAAACCATGGTATACACCTTAATATCGATATCCATACATTCAGTTCTAGGAGTAAAGATCTTTTATGTTGATTAATATTGGTGTGTCTAATCAGTTGGTCTCCGTGTTTTCCCCCATCGCCATTCACCTCCCATCCTTCCCCTGCATCTTACACATGCATGCACATGCGCTCTCACAAAATCAAGGACATGTCCGATCAGTGCACAAGTATACATTCATTAATGCATTTGTGTAAACTGTAGCTTCACTGCCAAAATCCTGGAAAGTTGTCATTTAATATTGTATAAGACCTAAGAGGCTCCAGTGTTTAAGTAAATCTGATTTTGGGGAATTAAACAAACAAATAAAACAGCAATCGGTATGTTCTAACCAATTGTTCTTTTATTATGCGTATCATGTGAACTTTTCAGATTCGATGTCAGAATGCAGAGTCTTCAAGCAACCCTCCCCCTGCGAATGTGGAATCCAGCTCTGTGCCCCAGCCCATGTCGCCTGAGACGGTCAAGTTGGAGCATCTAGAAGGAGACACTAACCAAAGCAGCCAGCAGTCACAACCCATGCAAACATGTCAGATGGTGTCATCTAACGCTAATCCTCTGCCTCCCTTGCCCCACCACCATCGGCTCCAGCAAAGCTTATTAGGCGATTCAGTGAGCAGGTTAGGGCTTATTTATTGAAAAGCTTGAGAGAGACAGTTTCCGGTTTATTTATCATTTCTTTGTGTATGATTCAAAATACATAAAACTTAGAACCTGGTTTTTTTCCGCAACAAGCTTGTGCAAAATATGTCTTTATTTGATTTCAGTCACCTTTTCATGTAAACGCATCTGACAGTGTTCCTTTGTTATCACTGTTCACAAGATGTGTCAGTTGTTCATGAGAAACTGTTTGTATCTTAGGTCATCAGTCCTAGTGCTACGTCATCTCACCACCCTCTGAGCAAACGCTATTCTGTGGATCTCCTGACGTCCTCCGACTCCAACAGTACCACTGCCACCGTCTCCACCTCTGCCTCCCACATGCGTGACTCCACGTCTGAGCCCCGTCTGCCTCTGAAGTCGGAAATAGACATGGATGGACCATGTCACGAAGGCCGAAAGCAGCGTGTGCCCTCTCTGACCTTTGATTTGGAACCTGAGGGTTCACAGGTTATGAAGAGGAAAGTGGCAGGACCTGACCGACTGTTCCTGTCTCCGCTGGACCGAGGTCAGCTGCCAATGGACACAGGTCAGCTTTGTTGTGAGGAACATTGGAAGCTTTCTTTTTTATGCACGCACAATGGCAGGATGTAGCAAGGTATTGTTAATAAGGGACGGTTTCATAGAGGTGTGAAATGGCAAATTGCTAGCATTTTCTCCCAGCAAGCAGCAAGAGAAGTGTAAGGCAAGATGGGCCAAGAAATGGGTACCACACATATTCTTATTGAGTAGACTTACTATGTCAAACTTTGACAGGCTACAGCTAGTTTACCAGCTCTGTTTTGGTAAGACAGGACATAGACTTCCCATTAGGCTGACTTTCGTTTCTGGCCCACAGTGCTGAGCTGTATCTGCTCCCTTTCATTATAGCCAAGTACTGAACGTGGACAACCTGTCAGGCTTTGGTTCTGCCTTGCTTTTCAGATTTCTGGGTTGGTTTTTTTTGTTCAGAAGACACAGTTGTTAAGTTTATTCCATGTATGTCTGGCTCTAACCCACTATTTAGTATTGATCAGGTTAACATCAGCTTCTGTTGTGTAGGCCATAGAATGAAAGGAAATGGCTCTGCACAAAAGGGCTGAAAGTATAAGACAGCTTCACTCAGTACTGCATAAGCCATGAACATTTGCCAAACCGGCCATAGTTTACAAGAAGTTGACATGGTAAGTATAGTTTTGTAGGTTTTGTTGTTGATGTTGACAAAATTCTGGGACCTAAAAAGGTTTCTCAAGATTCGCTCATTGAAGAAAAGAAAGGGACAAGCATACATACATACATGCATACATTCACATAGCCATGCTCACTGACAGAGACGTGTTTTACAAGTATGCTGTGTTTGTGTTTGTGCAGACGAAGGGTCAGGCAGGAGTGACAGCCCATTTATTGACGTGGAGCGGGTGTCATCTGATGAAGAGGCAGAGAAACAAGATGGTAAGATCTTTTATCAGACATGTCAGATTTTGTTGTTATTGTTGCTTTATCATAATTCATGTTTGTTCAAGTACATGGTTGAAAGGTCAATATCAGTCAAATGGGATGTGGTATTGTAATTTTGTGCGAATGATTTGAGATGGAAAAAAAATCGGTAAAGTGGGATGTTGAATTTGGGAAGTGAGTCATTATGATACTTTACTACATTATTATTTGCAATGCTTGCTAGTAGTTTAGTGTTAAAACTTTAGAAATAAAAGTATTCACTTGCTGACAGTGGATTTAGATATGGGAGTCAGTGTTAGAGACCTTGGTTTAAGTAGGCACTATTCATGTATTCCTTTAGATTGCTTCAGAGGATTGTTCATACCCTGTCTGCATAACAAAAGGAGGCTTTCATACCTGTTATAAAAGCAAGGGTTAACATACTTCAAGTTGTTTGACTCGTTCATTTTTCACCAATCTCTTTGCCCCTCTGGTTATTAACAGTCTCCCACATGATGTCTTTTGAATTGAAAGGTGTGTCACATTTCATCAGCACCAGTGACGGTGTAGGCGTAGGTCCCTGAACATAAAACCCATGCTGACAGGACTGGTTCGCTATACAGTGAAATGTAGTGTGTTGGTACAAGCCTCACTGAGAGATCACTCTCTGAGATGGCCACAGTAGACAGGCACTCAAACATGGAAGGCAATGCGAGCTTTTCCTCAACAGAGAGATCCTGAGTTGAATGTTCATTTTTGTTTGCAGACCCCTTGATTCAAACTAGCACATGTGATAATGCCTCTAAAGAGAAAAATGTTCATTTTTGTTTTCAGACCCCTTGATTCAAACTAGCACATGTGATAATGCCTCTAAAGAGAAACATGTTCATTTTTGTTTTCAGACCTCTTGATTCAAACTAGCACATGTAATAACACCTCTATAGAGCTACCTTGCGGTGTTTTATCCTTGTAAGATTTACTCTCAGTTGTGCTTGACCAGGAACACTGGTCTTGGGGAAGGACTCGGTTTTCATTTGTTAAGGAAACTACTTTAATGCCTGGGATTTGAGTTCTGTCCACATATTGTTAGGTTTTACTTTCGGTCTCACCCAGGGTCTGTAGGTTTGTGTTGTTTTGCCTTTTGCTTGTTTTGCCCCTTTTATTCCTTTGTAAGCTTGCAGTGGGCATTATTCATTTTCTTGAAAACTTTTTATGATGATGTTGTATGGATTGGCTAGTGCAAGGGAGACACACTTGGCCTTATTGGCTCATTTGAAAAAAAGATTTGAGTGTAATTTTCTGTTTCTGGGTTCTTTCATTGTTAAGTTTTATTTTGGCGTCATATACTTTACCATGTCAGACCATAGCATTCAACGGCAGTTAGCCAGCTCTGTCAGGCCGAATTTTTTCCGTGGCCAATGCAGTCATAAGACAGTCACGTGATGTCACCCCACTTCCGGCCCCGGAAGAAGCCAGTGTCAACTTCCTATAAGTCATTCATCTTCGGCCTGCCGTCAAAGCAAGATAAGTCTTGTGCTCTGTCTCGCCTATACTTGCCTTTGTGTTAACTTTGCTGTGTTTTGTTCTATACTTGATTCAGTTGTGGCTTGCAAATGTGAGGCTCTTGGTGGGAGCGTATTTATCAAAAGATTTGTCTCTTTTTACCGGCACTCTCGGGAGCGTATTTATTAAAAGATTTGTCTCTTTTACCGGCACTCCCGCGACTTTGTTACTCGCGATCGTCGGCACCGCTCGCCGGTCGTGTTCCCCCACCATATTGCCGAGCCTCGGGTTCAGCACGCATTTTGTGCTGGTTCCGGCTTGCACTAGACCCTGAGTATTTTTGCCGTGTGAGGCTCTTGGTGGGAGCGTATTTATTAAAAGATTTGTCTCTTTTACCGGCACTCTCGGGAGCGTATTTATTAAAGATTTGTCTCTTTTACCGGCACTCTCGCGACTTTGTTACTCGCGATCGTCGGCACCGCTCGCCGGTCGTGTTCCCCCACCATATTGCCGAGCCTCGGGTTCAGCACGCATTTTGTGCTGGTTCCGCTTATTAAGGTTTAGGGCTCAATAACTATCACACCTGTACTCTTTACCCTTCACAGGTAGAACGTGTTCGAGTAAGGGTGTGTGACACTGATCTGCTTATTAAGATTTAGTGCCCAAGAACTATCACACCTATACACAGTGATACTCCACGTGTAGAGATTGCTATTAATAGCCATACCAGTCACACGACCGGTGGCGTGTACGGGTAGTTCGAGTTTTCAGTCGATCTCTCGAGCACTTTGCACGACACCACACGGACGATCGAGATTAATTGATTTTCTCGATCGGCCACCTTGTCTCCTCTTTGCGGTCGTGTGTTCCGGGTTTGCTCTATCCACCTGTGCCCAACATGGTGAAGGACACCGCCGGGTCGAGCCACTCCACTGCTCGGAGTTCGCTCAATTTCCCGGAGAACCCGCGGGTCGATTCCATCTCGGAGCAATCCGTTCGCACTGATGAACGTACGGTTCGGGTAGACAGAGACGACTTCTCCGCGGAAGGGACGCGTGATCTTCCTCGTCTACCAAACCGACGGACGCACGACCGCGGCGTCCCAAGGCTGATAGGCAAGCGGCCACCATTTCAAAATGCCTTTCATTTGATCTGCCTGCTAGTCTAAGGGCAAAGCTCCCCTCAAGGTGCTGCCCAGAAAGTCTAATGGCAAGGCTCCCCTCAAGGGGCCCGGCCGAGCAAAGACTAGCCAACGGAATTCGCCCTCCCCCACCCCTTCTCCATCGGCCAGCTTGCCCTCTAGCCTACGGACTCGCTCGGAGACTTCTAACTATCATGCTGAGTCACGCGAATCTCGGCCCCCGGGGCACCTTGCCGAGCCGCGGACCAGCACGGGTGACGGATCTGGGATGGAATCACCATCCGTCACTCGCCTTGATGAGTCACGTATCTCTTTTTCCCCCCAAATTGATACGTGCACTCATAGCGCTCGGCCCCACCGGGCACAGGTGCAGCCAACACCTGAGCTCGAGGAGCGCTTCGACTCCGGAAGCAGCCTTATGGTCACCCCGACGCACGACCTCGGTGGTGTCCATAATCCTGGGCGTGCGGGCACGCCGCGCCATGGGCCCGGCCGTGCCCATGCACAAGGACGGTCGACCTACCCCGATCGAACGTCACCTTCTTCCCTAGGGGTATTGGACGTTGGGGAACCGACCTTTCGGATCCCCATTTGGGCAACGTCCGCGGTCCCGCTCCTCCGGGGGGAGGATCTACCAGCGGGACCAAGGGTAACCTGACATATTCCTCCAGGGGGAGGAACACGGGACCGCATCCTGACCAATCCGCACTTTCGCGGGTTGGGGGCTCGACTTCCGCATCCTCCTCCATACCATTATGGCCCTCCCAGGCCCATTCCAAGGACGTGTATGGTGCAGTGCACGGACCTGGACGGGGACGACAGGCCACGGCCTCTCAAGCCCCCCCCCAACAGTGATTCAGGTTACCCGGGTCCCCGGGGACTTTCTGCCTACAAGAAGAAGAGGGTCTCGTGGCTACGACTCGGCGGATGTCTGACCTACGCATTCGCCCAACGCGCTGGTCAGACCTTGAGTGCGGCCTACCTACCATGGTTTTTCCCCAGGGCCGCCACAGCCCGTTTACCTCCCCGGGGACCGGTGGCTCTATGCCCCCGAGAGAGACCAGTGGCTTAACGCCAACACCCAGCACGACCAGCTACATGGTCGAATGTGGCACCCGGCCTCACTTACCTGGGTCGACCTTGGTCTCCCTCCTCGGGCGCTGTCCTATCGGCAGGACGATGTCCCGGCCGCCGATTATAGGGCCACCGGGGACACACTACAGGCACCCCTCGACTTACCTCCTGAAGACGGGTGCTATGAACCCTCTCAGGACCAGTACCTCCCTGAGGCGGACGATGACGAGGAGCTAGCCCCCACCTCATTGTACGATGTCCGCACGATAGAACGGTGGCGACCAGACCTCGTTAGGAGGGAGGCCGCACCCGCTGACGAATTTCTCTCCCTCTCCCCCGGCCCAGAGATCTAGACCAATCTACCCAAGAACCCCTCAGTCGCCTCCTTGTTTACGGACAATCCCGTGACCAGGGAGATGGGCATTTCCCAGTCGGACCGTCGGTTGATCCCCCCACCTGCCCCCCCTACTTCCGGCGCCATCTCCTTTAAGAACCTAAAGGAATGGGTCCGAGTAGCCAGGATGGGCATCCTCCACACCACGGCGGGACACACCTACTTGGACATGCCCCTTCAGCGAGCGGAGGCTCTATGGCCGGAGGACGATGGTGCCATCCCAGTACCGGGGGACCCGGGCTCTGAGGCGCACCAAGAGCCTGACCCTCGCTTGTTCAGCGATCCTTTCATGCGACACCTAGTTAACAGGATTTCGCATCACCTTTCGGCTGCGGCGGACAGCGCAGCCAGAAGCCACTTCAACTGCTTGTTGGTCGCGAGAGAGGCCGTGCTGGCGCGGACCTCTCTCTCCCCGACGCTTAAGGCAGCCCTGCGATGCATCCCGGGCCAGGTCCAGTCGCTCTTTGGCGACTACTCGGCTGACGTCATAGCACAAGCAGTTGAGGAACGCAAGCAGGCTGTGTCCTTTGCGCCCAGGCCACCGCCACGCCCTGCTAGACCCCCACTTCGTTCCTTCCCCAGGCACAGACCCTATCCCAGACAATCGCCTTCCCGCACCGCACGGCCCGCCAAGCGACCTAATCTTCTCCCAAGGCCTAAGCCAAAACCCCATCAGCAAAATTTTCGGTTAGGCCAACAGTCACGCTCCCGGAGCTGACTAGGGAGACAGCCCGAGGGGGACTTAGATCAGGTAGCACCCCCCCTCGCCCTATCCCCCACCCACCAGCCCAGACTCACCAGTGGAGACGCATACGCCTCACCCCTGGATAGTGGCGGTGCTACAGGAAGGGTTTCGCCTTCCTTGGGCCCACGAGCGTCCCCCCCCTCATGCTATCTCCCCCTCCCTCCCCCATCGAACCCTCCCCCGCCAAAGCAGAAGCTCTTCGCACGGAAGTCCAAGACCTCCTCAAAAGAGGGGCCATCTCAAAGATTTCCCACCCAAACCCCGGCTTCTACTCTTTGTGATCCCAAAAGCCTCGGGAGGATGGAGGCCCATTCTAGATCTTTCGCCCCTCAACAAGTTCCTCAGGCCCACCAAGTTCAAGATGGAGACCCCCACCCAGATCCGAGACTCCATCCATCATCGCGACTGGGCCACATCCGTAGACCTGAAGGACGCCTATTTTTCAGATCCTGATTCACCCGGCCCACAGACGATTCCTACGGTTCGTCTGGCAGACCCCGGAGAGGCCTGCACGCATAGTGGACCTCATCTCCTGCCTGTCACAGGCACCCCACACCTCGGCCAGAACCCTGTCCTCCCTCCTAGGAATGATGGAGTCCCTGTCTCCCCTCATTCCCCTGCGGCGGGTCCCCAAACGCCAACTTCAGAGGGAGTTCCGCCGACGTTTGTCACAGACCTCCGACCGCTGGGACCAGGTCATTCCCCTCGGACACTGGTTCATTTCGGCGACGGAGGAGCGGCTCACTCCAGCCACTCTCTCCACCGGGGTCCCCATCTCCCTCCCAACCCAACCCAACCACTGGAACTTTATACAGACGCCTCCAACTTGGGCTGGGGGGCCCACGTGGAGGTCAGTCACGCGTCGGGGAGTGGGAGCTGGAAGCGGTCAGGCTAGCCCTTCTCCAACTCCAGCACAAGGTCGCGCACCGACTTGTTCTCCTCCTCACGGACAATACGTCGGTAGCTTGCTATGTCAACAAAGGGGGAGAGGCCCGCTCCATAGGCCTCTCCCTCAGAACAGAGGCCCTCCTTCGCTGGTGTCGCGCAACCATTGGTTTGTGCCCATGATCGACCTGTTTGCCACCAGCTTCAACCATCACCTGCCCCTGTACGTCTCTCCCGTTCCAGATCCCCAGGCGGATGCAGTCGACGCACTATCCCTCCCCGGGACGGGCCTACTGGCGTATGCCTTTCCCCCCTTCCCCATCCTACACAAGGTGATCAGGAAGGCAAGGCTGGAAAGACCCAGGCTGATCCTCGTAACGCCATGGTGGCCGACCCAGTCTTGGTTCCCAGACCCCAAGTCCCTCACCCACGTTCCCCCCCTCCGGCTCAGCCCTCGCTGGGACATGCTGAGACAACCCCGGTCAGGTCTTCCTCACTCCAATCCCAAGATGCTTCGCCTACACGCGTGGCTTCTATGCCAGCCCAACTGCGAACATCTGCATCTACCCCCCACTCGGAGAGACCCCAGTCCGTCCTAGACACACTAGCCGGGGCAGGGGCCTCTCAGGGATTACGGGACTTCGCCTCGGCATCTCGCAGAGCCAGCACCGAATCCCTCTACAACTACCGTTGGGAGAGATGGATAACCTGGTGCTCAGATAACTCTGTTCCCCATTACTGCCCCTCCAACATCCAAATAGGAAATTTCCTCTCCCACCTATCCTCTTCCCTTAAGCTGTCGGCTGGCTCCATTCGGGGCTACAGATCAGCTATCTGCACTACCATTCGTCAACTGGGGGGCCCTTCTTTGACAATGACTTTCTCCTCAGAGAGGTGTCTAGAGGAGTTGCTCTACGGGAAGCTCAGTCCCCTAGGCGCATTCCCCTCTGGGACCTTTTTACGGTCCTCGATGCCCTCAGAAAAACCCCTTTTGAACCCATTGCTTCTATTCCTTTTGACCTCCTCTCCTTTAAGACCACCTTTCTCCTCGCCCTGGCCTCGGCCAGAAGACGAAGTGAGATTCACGCCCTCAGCGGTGACCCCACAGATATCGCCTTCCACAGGGACGGCTCAGTCTCTCTCAAGTTCCTTCCGGAGTTCTGACATCTTGGGAAAGGGAGAAAAAGATGGAGACATGGACCTTTGCCCCTCCAGGTGTCTCAGGTACTACTGGGAACGCACACGCCCCAGGCGCTCCTCCCAGAGACGACTCCTTATCTCCCTCAACCCCAACAATACTAGAGATATCTCGGCGGGAACTATCTCCAGGTGGCTCTCCAAGACGGTGAGATCTACCTACGCTCAGGCGTACAAGGATCTCCCTGTCCTATCACCCAGGGCCCACGAGGTCAGAGCACTGGCCACTTCCACAGCGTTCCAGTACTCTGTCCCCGTGCGCCACCTGCTGGAGGCAGCCTACTGGCGTTCGGAAAATCCCTTCATTAATTTTTACCTGAGGGATATCCGCATGACCAGAGCTGATGGGTCTAAGGGGATTTCCTTTGTGGCGGTCAATGCAGCCATATCGGTCAACCCCAAGAACCACTAGGGCGCTCGCCCTCCTCCGATTCCTTTAAATTCTGCTATGGTCTGACATGGTAAAGTATATGACGCCAAAATGGGGAGTTTGTGTTATACTCCCTGTTTGGCTAGTATACTTACCATGTCAGACTCTAATTCCCTCCCTACCTTCCCCTCTGGCGCCAAGGTTCTCGGGGTCACCATACACCAGGCCTCGCTGAATGACTTATAGGAAGTTGACACTGGCTTCTTCCGGGCCGGAAGTGGGGTGACATCACGTGACTGTCTTATGACTGCATTGGCCACGGAAAAAATTCGGCCTGACAGAGCTGGCTAACTGCCGTTGAATGCTATGGTCTGACATGGTAAGTATACTAGCCAAACAGGGAGTATAACACAAACTCCCCATATTGTCAGTTAGATCAACTGATATGTGTTTTCGGCTCATTTCTATTTGAACTCGTAATTTTAGTCGTTTGTTAGTTGCCTTCATGAGACCTGTATGATAAGCTCTTAACTGGTTAAACAGTATGCAGTGTGTCAAATCTGTCCCTCTCATTGACAGACTCCAAGCATCAGATGGTGACATTGGCAAACCAGATCATTGCTGCCATGCCCGAACGAATCAAACTCTCCCCATCCAAAGGGGATGAGGAGGACGATGGCTGCTCCATTCGTACCCGATCAGAATCTCACAGCTCCTCCGCACCTTCTCAAGGTTCACCCAGGCCTTCATCCTCTTCGTTTGGAGATGACTCGGGCATTTCCACACCCATGACAGATAGCCTGGCATTTGAGGAGTATAGGTCAGTTGATTTTTCTTATATTAGCCCAGATGGTTTGCATTGAGGGAAAAATAGTTCAGTTTAAAAGAAAAAGTTGCTGTCAGCAGTACTGTTTATTTTATTTGAGATACAAAGTTTGATATTCTGTTTATTTTGTGCTTTAGATTGATATATTTTATTCTCTGTAGAATGTTTGAATTGATAGATTTATTCTGTGTAGTTTGTCTGATGGTGAAATAATTCATTTTAGTATGTTTACCACTAAATGTGAAGAGAACAAAGATGGTTCGAGAAGTTTGATCCAGTTTTGGAAAATGTTGGTGAGACAAAAGCATAGTCATTGTGAGATTCTTGAACCCTTGGGTCACTCGAGGTGCATGTCAGCAATATGATATAAACGCTATAGGCTGCAGTCAATGACTTTGGGATTGAGAGTAAAAAGATCTTTAGAACTGTTCAGTGCAAAACATAATGGTGATGACTTTCTACCATGTGTGAAGAGGAATCCTTTTCACTCGATGAAGCAACATTCCTGTGAAATATGTAGCCCATGTTCACACGTAAGCGTTGCTGGATATACTGGATTACAAGGTAATATTTTTTTGTGTGCTAAAAATTAATCTGTACCAGGGTATATATTCCAAAGCACTCTTTGTATAGTTAAACCAGCATTTGTACCCAACTGTGCGGGCCAGCTTGTAAATGTAGCGTTGTGAGTGTTGCAGACGATCTTCACACAAGCAGACCAAGCGCAATTTCGATCATTTTCTTGGCTTTATTAGGCTAACTTCCTTTCTCATTGGAGGCTGGGGATGAACTCTCTATTCTCACACATATATCTCCCAACAACACCTTCGTTTGCTCACCGTTCACACAGTTCGCACGCATCACATCAATCATGCATTCCCCACGTGCACTTTCTGCTGATCAGGCAACCCATTCTCATTCGCCCTCTCACATAAATGTTTGCTTTCATGTTCAGTGTCTATAGTTATTTATCTCAAAACATTGATAGTCCAGTGTGCACTTACGTGTAGCTTGCAGATCACAGCATGTTTAAGTTCTTTGTGCTCTAAGCATTTGGAAATATAGTCTGGGAATGAAGAAATGAAAAATATTAGTTCTTTGCATCTCCCACATGTAGAAAGCAAGGTGGCTGCCACAGGCAGTCAGATACTTGATTTGGTACTCAGTGAAATTAATGCACCCTGCATTTTAGCGCATTTTATTTATAGATAGAAATTGATTTTTGTGTGTGTGTGCAGTTGAAGTGTTTACCAAATGTCCTGAAGTGCTTCGCTGTCAGAAAATTGTCAGTTAAAATGTCTTGTAAACCCACTCATATTCAACCTGTACTTGTGGCCACAAGGAATATCAGTAAGCCTGAAAACAGGCTTGAAAGGTTTCCTGTTGTTGACCGGGCCCATTGTGTGTGACAGGTACACAGACTTTGGGACCCCTGCCTCCTCCCTCAGCCCAGACTCCACCTGTCTGCCCAGCCCCTACAGTCCCTACAGCTTTGCCCTGGATTCACCACCCCCAACCACTGCAGACTTCACAGAATACTTCAACGCACCCACCACATATATGGAAAAAGATTTCTCTCAGCTCACCCTGTCTGGTAAGTGGATGGGATGGAAACTCTTGTGCTGCCCTTCTGATAGTCGTCCAGTTTCTGATGCATTTATCTTGGTGTCATTGCAAAGGCTCCCTTGGAGAATAAGCATCTTGCCTCACTTTCTCACTGTTTGCTTCTGCCTGAGTCTGATCTGCTCATGCCAGTCGCAACCACTTACGGGCACTGAAGTCACTTCAGCTGTGAGAGAGTTGTTCAGTTGCTGTGTGGGAAGCCAGTTTCTTGTATGCCATTGACAAGTGCGAACTTCTTCATGTGTGATGACAGGGGCAGTGGGCCAAGTGCCTGCATGTAGCCTTTTCCCCCTCCCAAACCAATGTCCATGTGTCTCAGATTGGAGAGTGACACTGTCAGTAGCAAATAGTGATGAACAAATAGCAAGCTTGTGAAGAGGAGGCAGACAGAGAGCTAGTCAGATCAACAGGAATTGATGAATGCCTACAGTATGTCATATGCCACTCTTTACTATTGACAGGTGAAGATACTTACCCCCCTCCCCCCCCCCCCACCCCCCATGCTTGATTTGTGGGGAGAGTCATGTTGATGTTGTAAAGATGATTTTGTCTGCACTGAAGAATATGAATGTGCCAAGAAGATCAAACCCATGGCATCAGTATATCTGGCTAAGGAGATGATAAGTGGCTGAATTTGTGTTCAGTGTGGTTTGTATAGCAGAATTCAAATAGAAAGGTGTACCTAGTTCCTCATTTTCAGTGTCTTTAGACATTCTGATGATGGATGGATCAGCTTGGACCCATGGCAGTTTGTGTAATTGATTGCTGGGTCATATTTGTTTCGTGTTTGAGTCGGTTTATGTCTCTGTCTCTCTCTCTCTCTCTCATTCGTTGTTAAACAGTGATCATTTTCATAATCAGGTCAACTCTTTTAATTTTTTTTTTCTCATGCAGACCAAGAACAACGAAAACTGTATGAAGCAGCCAAGGTCATACAGAATGCTTACCGTCACTACCGAGATAAGCAGCAACAGCAACAGCAGAAAGAGATTGAGGCAGCTGTCTTGATTCAGAGCTACTACAGGCGCTATAAACAGGTAGGGGTTCCATGTGTTGTGTACTTACTGCAGTGAACAACACGCTACACTGGTTCAAGGCTGGGAAAGCTGTTTGGAGTCAAAGGCCTTTTAATGTACTAGATTTTACTCTTTGTTTCCATTTTGCTTAGATGAGAGTCATATAGCATCATATACTGCACCATGTCAAACTTTTTGCAAGTTGTGGGAGTTTGCTCTGTTTGCCCCATACAAATGTGCATGTCTGTGATATTGAAAGACATTGTCTTTGTTGGCTCTTATGGATACAACAGATACGCCTATGATATACACTTCTATAATTCTCTTTCTTTGTATCACTATCTTGCTTGCATTTGTTGTCATACACACAAATAATCGTAGACTTTCATATCCCCATCACTTTCTCTTTCTATCATATTCTGTCTCATGAAGTTTATGATGCACACACACACACAAAACACAACACAACACAACACAACACAACACAACACAACAAACACAACACAACACAACACAACACAACACAACAACACCACACCACCCACACCACACCACACCACACCACACCACACCACATTATAATGATAAGCTTATCCAGATTAATATTGAAGGTTGAAGGGAATGATCACCTTCAAGTTGTGCTTATGATTTCAGTATGCCTACTACAAGAAGATGACCCATGCTGCCGTGCTGATACAGAACCAGTTTCGCAGCTACTCAGCTCAAAAACGAAAGAAGAATCCAGGGGGCAGTACTCAGGGCTCACGGCGGGAACTGGAACGATTAAAAAAGGGGCGAAACCAATCGGTCATCATTCAGCAGAGATTCAGGTCACACATTTGACGTAATTCTTGTTAATATGTCTATCATTCACTAGAGATTAGGTCGCTCATATTTCAGTCGTTCATGGCATCACCACAACAAACCATTTTACACCACAAACAGGAGTGAACAGATTTGTCAGGAAGATCAAAGTGGCGAGTTTTCTTCTTTTGTTGGTTTTTGTGTGTTTTGCTGAATTCCTGTAACCTTACTCTCCTTACTCTGTATGCGGACTGTAATAGATCAAATCAAACTTAGGAATACAGAAACATCAGTAGTGTTTGGGTTTACAGTGACAATTGCAATCTACACATCAACATTTGGTGATGCAGGTTTGTCAAAGCAATGATTCAACTGTTTCAATTCAATGATTTGTGCATTGTTTTTTTAAGAACTTTCTGTGTTTTGTTTTGACGGTGTGATGACCCAGATAAGCAATATGTAACGTGGCCAGCTTAGTTGCAGATAACAAGAAATGAGATGCACAGCGACTGTGTCCACAGTAAAGGATATTGTTCTTTAATTATCAAGTTATATAAATGACTATTGAGACCGATTTTTTTTTTTCTGTAGAAATTTATTAAATTTGTGTGTGTGTGTGTAGTTACTTTCTTTTGCATAATGATTTGCCTGTCATGTCTTCACAACTGCTTAAATTCGATTCGATTGGTGGGAGGGGGGAGCAAAGCCATCCAGACTCTATGGGGACTTAGTCTGTCGCTGGATCCTGGCCGTTTTCAGAAATTTTTTCAGTTAAGCTGTTCTCCACCAGCACTTTATAGTCTGCATTGTATATCTTGACCTTGAAATGATGCAGTCCATTGTTTACCTTGTATTTCTTGTCCTTGGAAGGAGATGGTTCTTTGTCCTCATTGTAATCCTTGTTCAGAACATGACACAGTTCATTGTCTTCATAGAATTTCATGACCTTGAAATGACAATCCATTCTGTGCATTATATTCGATGACCTTGCAGTGACTATGTCCGTTGTCTGTACTGTATTCCTTGTCCTTGACATGACAGAATCTATTGTCTGCATTGTACTTCTTGACCTTGAAATGACCCAGTCCATTGTCTTTTTTTTTTTTTTTTTTTTTTAAATCTTTAAATGACTATCCATTGTCTGTATTTTATAACTTTGCCTGGAAATGAGAATCTGTTGACCTTATTGTATTCCTTGACCTTGAAATGACAACGTATTGTCTGCATTGTATTCCATCATCTGGAAATGACATTTACCCAAACCCAGCATGGAAGTTACATAAGTGTTTTTTTTCTTCATGCCCCTAACCCCATTGTTTGATTGACATGAGAAGGTCTGGTGATGCAGTTTGATTCATGAGGAGGTCTGGTGTTGCAGTTTGATTCATGAGGAGGTCTGGTGTTGCAGGAGTCACTACCAGCGCAAGTCTCTGGATGGCAAGGAAGGGACGGCGGCCATGGGGGTGACTTCTGGAGAGGCTCCTGACAGGTGAGCTCTCAAAACACACCTGTCTCTCGTCTCTGCCTGATCTATGCTCATCAAAGTGTTACGTGTGCAAGCAGGTCTGTTTCGAATTGACCAGTGGAGGCATGTTCTTAAATGAATGGGTTTTTTTTTTTTTTTTTTTTTTAACTGAATAAGGTTTGTTGGTTTTTTCCCCCAGGAAAAAAGTAATTTTTTATATATGTAAGGAAGATAGTTTTATGAGGGACTGATCTGCATGAATTAAGGTGGCTTGATGGTGATTTAACAAAGAGCAGAATATGGACCTGAAAAGAAAGGATTTTTTTTTATCTAATATGAGACTGCATGAGTATGTATCTGCATGTATGTTTAAGTACAAATGCATGTATATTATAATTCATGCAATCATTAATCAGTCAATGAAGAATATGCATTATTTGTACATTACTTTAGCTTTAACTGTAACATGGCCTTGCAAAATTTGTATTGGACTAGATACCATTCCAGTCACAAAAGGGTTGTATCTTTGTAAACAAAGTCTGTAATTTTCATTCCACATTTTCATGACTGATAACATTGCCAGATGTACACTTTATCCTTTTGACCTTGAAGATGCTGTCAGCTGCTGATTGTCTTCATATCGATAATTCTCCAGAGTAAACCCCTTCAACATAGACGATTATTTTAGCTTATGTTTTTACTACAAAATGTCGGTGATTTAGCGTACTGTGTTTGGTATAAATTTTACCAGTCATTAATGGGAAAAACGCTTTGCATGTATGTTCATTTCCTGTCCAGGCATGTGAACTAACACTTTGTAATGTGATATGGAATATGCAGACAGCTTGAGGTCCAAAGCATGTCAGCATCCTCTTTGTTATTTATTTTGTGAAGGACAGATATAATGTTTCCGCTGCTCTGATCTCTGCTGGTTGTTTACTTGTTCATTTATTTTGTGAAAGGTTTATGAGATATCGTCACATGCCTAACCTTTTCTGGCCGTCTCTCTGACTCTCCAGTTTTGTACTTAACGACTGATTTTATGTGATCTGATGATTTTTTGTGGTTGCCTCCTTGTCTAATGACTTTGTATACTTTTCTTTGACTGCCTACCTGCCTTCTCAGAGAGCTCTGGAATCTAATGCATATCATTAGGGTGGGTGAGATATTTCTGTTAGATGTCTGTGTTGTTGTCCCATCACCTGTTTGCAGGCCTTTCGATGTCTGTCAAATGTTACTGTGCAGGTATTCCGTGTTGTTCAAGTGCACTCTTGTCAATTTTCAATCACCACTGTTGTGTGACTGTTAGTATTTTTGTCATCACACACATTTATTCAGAAATGTTGTTATCGTGTGTGGAGTCAGACAGATGTAAGCGCTGAATGAATTAATGAATACTGATGGCGTAAACAGTATTGTTTTGAATATGTGTCTTTGTTTTATTCCGGGAGCAAAAGGTTCCGCACTTGTTTGCTATAAATTTACAAAAACTACGTTTGTACTTTCGTGTTCATTCTGCATGGTTTATTGGCAGAATTTTATTTTCTGAATCCAGGAGATTGTTGGGTCAAAGACATTGCATGAGATTCATGGAGATAGATGCATGAGGTTCAGGGAGAGAAGCAGCATGAGATTCGGGGAGATAAGATAAGGCTCCCTTCTCTTTCCCTCGTTTTCTCTGCCTTGTAAAGGTATCAGCTTGCCTGACAGTGAACAAGGGCAACCATCACCCGAAACTCCTTCGTCAGTTGCTATCAATAATCTTTTTGTGACATACTTTGGCATTTCTTCAGGAAACATCACTTTTAAAATGTCACATATCCGGGAATATCAGCCAAGGTCTTGTTTCTTTAAGCTGCTGTAGATTGTCACAGGTGCTATTTGTTTTGAGTCGCTGTTGTTTTTCCACATCAGTACATCGATGGTCAGTCAGATATAAGTTATCAGTGTTGTGTTCTTGCATACCTCCACCCCAACCTCCTCCACAACCCCCACCTCCTCTCTTCACCGTCTTCTCTTTTGCTACTCCCCTTTCTCTCTCTCTTTCATGTGTGTGTGTAATTTATTGATCAGTTGATTGCCAGTTTTGCCACGAATTGTTTATGTATTGCTACCAGGAGTTAGACCTATTCTCCCAACAAACGAAAATGCACTACTCACTCTTTAAAAGTTTAACATCCATTTTAACGCCAAGTCTTTAATTTGAATTCAGATGGTAGAATAAGGGCTACTCTGGGGTGAAAGCCTTTATGCAGAATTAGACAGCTGGGTTATGTGATGGCTTCAGTTCTCCCAACAGAAGTTATAAAAACATAGTATGGTGATAAAGGAAAGACAGAATTTGTCACAGTGACTGCATGGGCACCTGTGCTGTGTGTCCACTTGGAAGAGAAATGTGTGTGCATGTGCGTGTGTACATGAGTGATTGCACGATTATCTTCTTGTGTTTAAGTTTATGTGTGCAAAAGAGAGATGATTATTCGCAATCAAATTATGAATTTTATATATTATTGACCAACTATATCAGAACTGAAAAGAGAAAAATGAAGGAGAGGAGGTAAGAGGTGGGCAGGGGTGGAATGAATTGGGGAGGGAGGGGGGGGGATAAAGGGGCGGTGGTTGAATGGGGAGTGATAAGACACAGGGCTTTCAGGGGGAATAAAGGTGGGAACAGGGAGGAGGGAGGGGGAGAGCAAGGTTGAAGAGCTTTCTAACTGAAAACCATAATTATGAGAATGACCATTCTTGTTCAGTCGCTTTCTGTTTGAGTATACCTGCTGCACACTGTGTGCTTTGATCAACAGTCATTATTGTGATTTTGATTGACAGTCATTAACCCGTTCGCTGCTTGAAAATGTTACAAACAAAGGCTTTCCCAGTGCCAGGGAAATCTAATGATTTGGGGGTAATAATTAACAAAAAATTCTAGCTCAGAAACTACAAAAGATATAACAATGAAATATATATGATTTTTGAAGGAAATTGAATGAAGATTTTGAATCTGGGCTTCTTTTGTTTTAATTTTGATAATAAAAAAGTATTTAGGCAATTAGATTTGGATAGATTTTTTTGCACGATCAAAAGCATATGTATTTACCACTACATCTTCACATCCAAACAAGAACACAAAGCAAAAAAGTTGAAAATAAAGTTTGTATTGTCACACTACACCTGTAAATGAAAGTAAAACAGTTTAGAAGTCTATCAAGACGCTCACACTCTATGCAGACAGGTCAGTCCACGACCACGCCCCCCTCTCCCCACCACGCCCCCTTGCTGGACTTCAACCCTCTCTTTCACTGCTTCTCTTCCCCTACCTTTTCCTCTGCCCCGTGCCACGCCGCGAGCAGGCCGCGCTCCCCTCTTGCGCTGACTATCACGTCACTGACCACTGGCACGCAGTGCAGAGTACACACTAGGCGAGCTCGTTCGACGCTGGCAAACCAGTCAGCTGAACACACACTGAGGTCACACAGTACGACACAATAACTGACGAATACGGTCGGCAATTCCATCACTATCATCATCTCACCTTCATGCTCGAGTGAGTCGTTGAATAAAAGATTATTGTCTTTGTCAAAAATCATTAGCAGAGCCTGCTCAGCTGTGTAAATAAGTTGATTTGGTCGCTGCGCTTGTCGAAGGTTGTGCCGCCATCTTTGCAAGCGAGACGAAGTGCTGGCTGGTCATCCAGTCAGTGATGAGAATAAATGGGCTTTCCCCTCGCGTGTGGTCATTTACATATCATTTTAATACTACAGACATATAAGGCTTACTACGCACACTCTATTAAGTCTGTTGATAGAAATAGTAACGAATGAAAATTCAAGAAAAATGCATGACGTCAGTGGACGGCCCATAGGCACTGGGAAAGCATTTTTAATGCGGCGTCAGCTGACGGCTAAAAGGCACTCTACGGGTTAATGTGACTTTGATTGACAGTCATTAATGTGACTTTGATTGACAGTCACTGATTAACAGTCATTGTGATTTTGATTGACAGTCATTAATGTGACTTTGATTGACAGTCATTATTGTGATTTGACTGACAGTCATTAATGTGACACTGATTGACAGTCATTAATGTGACACTGATTGACAGTCATTAATGCGACACTGTGCGCTTTGACTGGCTGTCATTAATTTGACATATGTACATTTTGCACCTTAGAACCTTACCTCTGAGATGATGATAACCAAAAAGTTGAGCTCAGTTGTTCCAGCTAGGTGTACCTGTAGCGTTAGGGGGGGGGGGGGGGACCTAAAGTATCCAGTGGCAAATCCAGTCCCAGAGACTGTGTGGTCCAGCTCCCAGGGACTGATGGGAGGACAGGGTGAAACCAGAGCATCAGCCCCTGGTACCTGTGTGTGTGGCTGCAGGCCATGTGGTGTGTTTGTGTGTGTGCAGGCCTGGTGGACAGAATCCCTGTCCCTGTTGAACCCCCCCCCGTCAGGTATTCTGTATAATCTGACCAGCCTGGCCGCATATTATTTATTGAGCCTTGTGGGCTGTTTCATGGTAGATGGCGACACCTGTGGTTTTTTACAGTTGTGTACTTGTATCTTTAGTTTAGATGAGATAAAGCTAAAGTTTTCAAAGTCTGTGTTCTTTTCGCAAGATACTGATGCCACTGTCAAAACTATAAATTGATTGTGAAAACTCAAAGTAATCAAAGTATTTTGCGAAGGTCATCGGTGAAATGAAATTTGTTGTCATGATCACCAGAATCAAAAGCCTTCCAATTTTTGTGATGTTCTGGTGCTTCTATTTTTTACAATGAACTTAGAACATTGATGTAACACCATATCTCACACAAGAGGTGTTTTTGTTTTCAGACTATCAACTTTACTTGATCGCATTCACAAATAGTGTTGTAACATGACCTGAGAGTTTACTGCTCTAACAATCACAGGTTACCTAAACACCATGAAACAGCCTGTATGCTTACAATGCTGTAATCTGTCCTGCAGAACAACCGGCGACTTCTACTCAGCCGCCACTTAGTTTCTGTCACTGAGAGGGGGCCCTGTATCTTCAGTGATGATGTGTCAAGAGACACAGGGAGTCAGTAGTTGTGATGAGCTTGTACAGTTTGCCTCTGTGGACTGGAGGCCTTGGAAAAGATGTCTTTGGTGCATATTGGGAATGCAGATACTGTCATTTCAGCGTTGGAACAGCACATAGTGGTATAGAGAGTACAGAGTCATTGTTAGCGTTGGTCAGACAGACATGTGCTGTGTTGCTCTGGGGTTGTTTTGTTGTTGTTTTTTCTTTTGCATTTTTTTCCTGCCTATATCAAACTGACTGTAATGAATGGGTATTGACTGTACCTTTGGATTATAGCACTTTTCTTTGTAGATTACCAATGAAAGCAAACAAACAAACAGAAAAGAAAACAGTTAACTGCACGTTGTTAGTCATTAGTGGAGACCTCGTAAATCAATTTTTGAAGGTTAATATTTATCCAGTATCTGCAGTTGATTTATTTACATTCATTTAGACAAGATATTCATTGTTGATTTGGAATACGCAATAGCATAATTTTTGTATTTTATGCAGAGAAGCAAGTTTGAAAACACATCACTCAAAAAATGACTGATACATCTTGAGGAAAATCTGAAATACAAAATATTCACAGTGACACATTACTAAGCAGTATCAGCTGAATTAAGGTATATACCTGCTGCTTGATTTGAAATGTCTTTCTCAGTCAAACCAGTACGCAAATTTATTCACTTTACTGGAAGTTGCAAGGAACCGCTCTCGTTGGGCAATGTAATTTATCTTCTCAATCAGTCTTCGACAAATTGGGTGAGAACATTCAGTATAATGGGGTAAGTGAAAGAAATATGAAATGTGAAGTTTCCACCAGTACTGACACGATCTAATGTCTCTTCTAGTCTGTTTTCCAGGAATGTTATGTATGAAACTGGTCAGTACACATAATTACATTCATTTACTTTCTTGTTTGTGGTCAGTCAGATTCACATTGAAATTCCATTAAAATCCACTCTGGATCACATTGCAGAGTTCATAGAGGTAAATTCTTCCCCTGGAGTTCCAGGAATTTCAAGATTTTCTTTGGGTTTTTTTATTAAGATGGTAGTGCAAAGTTAACAAAGATGTCTTTCAAATATTGCATTATTTGAAACCATTTGGGGCATAGCTTAGTGATGCTACCTAGTTAGAATTTTTTTTGCACATACAGACTACATTTACTCATAGAAACAGATACACACACTCACACATGCATGCCTAGTATAAGTGTGCACATGCATACACACACGCACACACACACACAGACACACACCACACACACACACCACTCCCTATCTCTCTCTCTCTCTCTCTCTCTCTCTCTCTCTCTCTCTCTCCCTGGCACACACACACATTGTATGCAGAAAAAAATATGATGAAGAGAAATTTTCAAGTTTTTTCTGCAAGAAGAAAGAAAAAAATTGCTACGCCAGTCAAAAATGAATTGCCCCCAAACCCAGTGCTTCTGCAGATTTCATTTTTCTCCTACTTTTCATGCAAATATAGTTTCTAAAGATCATGGTTCTTTTTCTTTTATTTTACATCGTACATTTTGTCTGCCATTTGGAGAGATGAAAACTGCCAGATTATGTTATCTATGGAGAGTGGTTGAATTCCTTGGCTACACGGCAGTTCGGTCCAAAGTTAGAGAAGTAAGTGTTGTGCTCTCCAAAATGACTGCTTTACAGTGGGCGACTGTCCTTGCAGCAGTGACGTACTCATTAGGCTCCTGACTGTATCTAACCCATTTCTGCTTTTTTTATTCAATTTATTTGCATCACCAGGTATTTGTTCATGTTATTTTCACTCACTGTTTATGTTGTATAGCTGTTTGCAGTCACTTCAGATTTATAATATTGTTTGCCTAACCAGTCTTTTTAAAATAAGTTATGTGTATCCGTACAAAAATAATCCAAAGGAGTGTGTAGTAGCCCTTTGTTATATCTGCTTGTCTGTCTGCTTGTGTGTGTCTGCAACATTGTAACGCTGGCTTTCTCTGGGAACTTCTCAGACCATCCTCACCCACGATGGCTCAGTTCATTTTTCCGACCAAAGGTCACGGGGTGCAAGAGCAGACTTTAGGACAGTCATGGATCGCTACATTTTTCTGTCCAGTGTTGTGTGAACCAGCGTAGAGATGTAGAAACGATTAGAGCTTCTGTTAAAGCAGTTTGTGTTTGTTCTTTTTTTTTTTTTAACGTTTCTTTTGTGCCTTTCTGAGTCAATTACTCAGGTCATAGAAGATGGTAAGTCTTTACGCTGTTTTTGAATAAATGATGTCTTATTAGAGCCTAGATCATGTTGGAAATAAAAGAAGATAATCAGAAATGGGCAGATGTGTGTTGTTTGAGTGTATTAGAGGGGGAGGGGGAGATGTAGCTTTTGAACCATGTGCAGGTGCAAATTTTTGAATATACTGCAAATGATGTGTATGGTTACAGGTCCATGTGAATCTAAAGAAAAACAAGAGGAGCAGGCAGACAGACAGAGACAAAGTCATCCTAACAGATGTATGCAAAAGACAAAGATAGGCTCAAAGACAGAAATGGACTACAAGACGTACCACACAGAAATGGACCAGTGGACATACTATGAACATATAAGATACAGTTTAATACTCGGAAATGAACTCGTACTTACTTACAGACATTCAGCCTATACTCTGATATATTTTATTTGGTTTTAGTATGATGCTAACTGACAGATATGACAAACCAACTGGTAGTATTTTCGAAATTTATGTTGAGGTGGAAACCCTGTCCATAAGTAGGAAGCAGATTTCAGCCGGTGGATCAATATCAGTGTTTTAAGTTTACACAGAATCTGACAATAGTTAGAGGTGAAAAATATGCTGCATGCAGGGTAAGCCTCATTAGAAGAATGACCTTTTGTTTAGGCTTTTGATACATTATGGCAAAGAAAAGTTTTGACCAGTAAACTGAATTAATTGCAAAAGAAAGTGTGCTCATGGAGAGGCTGTGGTTAGAAGTTTCACATTAGTTATTGTCAGTGTCGTAAAAGGAGTAGAAGAGAGATGTACATAGATCATTAGGTACAACCCCCACCCCACCCCTCTCTCTTCTTTTTCTTGTTTTAGATGAGAGCAGAAGGAAGGAGGTAGTGTGTATCTATTTTATTACCTTGCTGAGGGGAAGCAGTAAATTTTGTATTAATCCACTGTGTGTGTTATCAACATGATGATTTAATTATGGATGAATGAATCTTCCTCAGATTTGACAGGGATGTCTGAAGGATGAGTTTCTACAAGCAACCCAAGTTAGAGGTCCATAGCTGCCTTACTGCAAATGCCAAAGGAAAAACTGTTTGCATAGGGAAACAGACCTTGAGGGGATATATCATTTGTGCAGGGAATGGGTTGAGAAAACAAACCCTCAGTCCCTTGTTTGGATGCTGTTTTCATGTCAAATAGCATGGTCTCTGTATTTTATAGCTGTTCAGCAGCTGCGGTTTATTTGTTTATATATTTTGGAACTCTGTTTCCCTTTACAGTGATGTTGTAGCTAATTGTCAAGTGGGTCTTCTTTAATGTGAAGGAGGGCTGGATGGAAAGGAGGAATATTTTCCTCGTCTTGGAGAGCTGTTTCTTGCATTTGTTAGGGGGGTCAGTCGTGAACATCCATACACTTTGGTCGTATGCTTTTGCACCATTATATTTGAAATACACTTGATACTCAGCTTTTGAAATTATGCATGTAATAAAAGCAGTATTCACAGTAAATATGAAAGCCAGTTAAACTGTCTTTCTCTAGTCTGTTTGTGTGTGTTACATATGAGGAGTAGGCTCCACTGATGTTACCGGATTAGATTTGCCACCAGAATTTTGAAACGGCCATTGGCTAGCAGTTGAGTCTAACCATAGTTAGAAGTGAGTGAAGTCTTTTGATTGGAAGCTTTTCAGTTCTGGGTACAAAAGCTGTTATGAGAAAAGAAGCAGTTTTCTGGAAAATACTCTGATCTTTGATGGTAACTCCTTCAGCAACAAATGTTGGGCTTAGAAGTCTGAGGTTTCTTTCTGCTTTGATGAAAAGTGTAAGTGCAGAAGCGATTTTGGCATGATCAGTGAAGTCATGTCTTCCCCAGGACCTGTCATTATCACCCTTTTTTTGTCCACAGCCAAATTTTTTTTTTTTATGCCTGTGTCTGTGTTTGCTTTGTTGTCTTCAGATTCAGAGGTTTGGGTTTTTTTCCAGCTGTGTTTTTGTTCTGCTGCATGTGGCTTGCGTGTATGCTATCACTGCTCCACTGTGATATGCTTTCTTGGAAGGCATTATTCCTCTTCATTTGTGTTTCCACGGGTAAACAAATGCATGTAACACATTGACACCAGTCAGTAAAGACCCTCTGAATATTGTTTAGAAAAGACTACCTCTCTGTTGAGACATTGTTTTGCTTTTTCAGTGTGGAAACCTTCATCACTTTGTCCATTGTCAGTGTAGCTCCCAGTGAAGCCCTCCTCCCAACAGTTGTAAAGAGTTCCAGCGATGAGTATTGAAAAGTTCCTCTTTACAATGGAAATGTGAACCATTGTGGTGCTTCCTGAGTCACACATTATCCAAAGGCACAATAAAGCCATGATATATCTTTCAACTTTCCAAAACATTCATCTGTCTTTTTTTGTCTTTTTTTTCTTTAAAGGTAGAAAAGTTATCAGTTACCATACCTAGAACTACCTAGTTTTGATGGCATGGCTCCTACAAGATCCATGTAGGACAATCTTGACCAGGTGTCACTTTTGACTACACACTCTTGAAGACCTATACATTTCACAGGGGTTGTACAGTGTCTCAGTGACTACTGAGGGTGTGTAGATCCATGCTGTTCAAAGCCACACAGGAGCTGTATGAAATTAATATGTTAAGAGTTTCGGGAGTGCATGCACCCGTCTGATATCATGCACACATCAAATCTGTCCAGGAGTCTTTCACTCTTTACAAATATATATAAACAAGAGTTTACCACTGCCTTTTATCACGATTTGTGTTTAAGGGACAGGATTCCATTTGGGTTAGTATACAACTGGCCCTGACCATCACAAACATGCAGAGTATCATAATTTCACAGATAACATTCACTCTGAAAAGTCACATGATGTAGAGAGTTTGGTCTTTTATTTACTGGTAAAGGACATGTTTAGATGCCATCTCTTGCAGTATTCGCTGGAAGTGATGGCACATGTTTTTCCTAATACCAGCCTGATGTGATCATATCTGTTTACCTGTACGATTTCACCTTAATTTGTAAAATTTTACTGTATTTTGTACACATGTTTGGTGAAATATGACAAACAAACAAAAAAACACACACATACACAAAAACCAAAGGAGGAAAATCTAGACACTAGGTTGTCGAATGGTCAATGCATTTGAGGAGTGTAATCATGATGTTGTCTAACTGTACCTATGCGGTGTTTTGATCAAAGAGCGACAATTCATGCTGACTCTTGTGCAGGAAATCTCATCTGGCTGAATCAGATGCTTTAACAACAGCCGATACATTAAATAAAACACAGCAGTTACTACAGGCCCTGAATAAAAACAAAAACAAAAACAAGCAGGAGAACAGGAATGTGTCAAAAAATATGCCAGTGAACTAGGTATGAAAAAAAATGTGTATTGGAACAAGAGATCATTCTTGTAGCAGTTATTGCATGACAGGGACCTGATTCTTCTGTTACATGCTAGTAGGGGGAAAACAAAGAGCTCAGCCCACCCTCGATCCCACCCCACCCATTATACAGAAGTTTGGGAGAATTATATACATCCTTTATTTGGAAATACATTCTTTTCTTGTGGGAAAAAAACACACTGCAAGTATGTGTAGGGTAAATGGGTCTGCATAGATGAGCTGCCATTTGTGCCATGGCATTTGTCACACACTGTGCACAGAAACAAATTCACAGCTGAACAGTCAGCCAATGGGAGACTTTACTTCAGGAGAAGCATTCCTGGTCTGTCCCATGATACTGTTACTCCTTTTCCATCCGGCCGAACATTCTTTTTCATTTTTCATTTCCAGGCTACAGTTACGAAATTCACCGCTGGAGAGATTTTTACATACGCAACAGTCTTTAATCCTACTGTTAATGTACTATGTAGCTGCATTATGCCTTCGTGGATAGATGAAAATAAGAATAGCACCTGAGAGTGAGACTCACATCTGATGTGTTACGCCGTTCTTTCGTAGGTGAAGACAGGCTATCATGTAAAGCAGGTTTTTCTTCAGTGTTTTGTATCGCACCCAGAGAAGTTTTGTCTGTTTAGATATGGGCTCAGCAAACAAACGTTTGAAATTTGGTGTAAAGCCGCGCAACGTTTTTGAATTACCTTGCTGATAAACAGATAATACCTTGATTCACAATGTTGTGTGTAAGATAATTGCCAGAAAAAACACACACACACACACACACACACACACACACAACACACACACACACACACACATGTACACACACACACACACACACACACACACACACACACACACACACACACACACACACACACACACACCACGCTCACTCAGTTAGTCACTCATCTGTTTCCACACAACCAGGCCTGTTAGCCATGTAAGAAGGTGGGTGGGGGTTAAGGTCATCATGAACTGTGAAAATTATTCTTTTCTCTCAAAGTATGTGCAGCATGATGTTCTTGTATGTATGGAAGAATATTTCTCTCACTCTGTCCTGTCTGTCTGTCTGTCTCTCTCTCTCTCTCTCTCTCTCTCTCTCTCTCTCTCTCTCTCTCTCTCTCTCTCAGCAATGAACTCCCTACAAGCAAGTGAATCTAGCTTAAACTTGTCTTAAGTATTCTAAGGATGGTATTAGCCAAGGCATACAGTATATAACTTGCATGCCTTTATAACTCCTTTAGACTACAATGTGTGATCTAATCTGATTTCTGATATTGCCAGGATAATACCAGCCAAGATTGCAGTATATAACATGTCTTTATGAATGACTTCCTTCAGCCCTCAAGATGACATAGTCTCATACCTGGTAGTGCCAAAATCATGTTAGCCAAGAGATACAGTGTATAATCAGTTCGTATGTAACTCTCATTAGACCACTGTATAACCCATGTCATGTGTAACTCTTTTAAGACCACAAGATGATCTAGTCTAACCTCCGGTATTGCCAGGATGACGTTGGGCAAGGGATACACAGATTAGATAGGTGAAACTCCCTTCAGACAAAATATGATGAGCTAACTTAAGCGTAATCTGTACTGTTGTCAGGATGGTGTTAGCCAAAGGTTATGGTGTGTGTGTATTATGGTGTGTATGTATATGTGTCAAGGTGTATGTGTGTATTATAGTGTGTGTGTGTATGTGTGTGCAGCTCCCCCAGTCGGAAGAAGTGCAGCCGTTGGCCCCCCACGAACGAAGCCCCCCAGCTGATGTCAGCGGCAGCACAGCAGATGCCAGCAACAGCTAATACTGGCTGGACTGCTGCCCCACCTTGTGCTGTACCTGCCTTACAGGCAACGCAGGTTGATCTCACTCCTACCATCCTTCTGTGGCATGGGACCCCCACCATCTCACGGAGACAAACCAAAAACAATCGGCTCTTTTCATTTTCCCTCATTTTCAAGCAGATGTTTTTGTTATCATCATTGTCGCTAATGGAGGCGTTACTTTTCAGAAAAATTTGTAGTCATGCAGTTATTTCCCATGCCTCCTCTTCAGTCTGTGAATCGCTGGCTAGAAAGGGGTTCTGTGGGCTGGTTCTCTCAAGTCTGTCGGCTGGTCTGATGGATCTCATGAGTTGGCGCCTTGGTGGAGTTGTGCTTTTTACGGTTTGGCTGGATGTAGGGCTGTTGTGTTGTGGCCGTTGGGTGTGGTCGCGGTGTTGGAAGGCAGTGATACTGATTGTTAGTGTATGTGTTGTTACCCTGTGATGTGGTTTGTGGACCGTTAGGTGTGATGGTGTTGTGTGATGACCCCAGACTCTATTCTGTGTTCTGGCCATGACGGCTTCTTTTCCTCTTAGCATTGGTCTTTGCACATTACATGTCATGCTTGTCAGCAGTCTGTGATTTTTTTTTTTTTTCCGCATCACTTTCTATGTCCGTCTGTGCTTTATCTGTCTCTCTTTCTCCTGCACATTATGAACGATTGACTGACTGCAGCTCAGAGTTGCCCTCATGTGGGTGAAGAGTGAGGAACTAGCTGGAATAGCAAGCCCCAGTCCTACAGTCTTGGTGGCTTACTTAGAAAGGAGCTGACATTGGCCAGCATGGACCTGTTTCCTCACGTGTCATTGGATCGAGTAGATAGAGCACCTGCTTTTGGAGTACAAAGGCATGATGATGATGCCAGCCAAACCAGTTTTCGTTGTATTATCCATGCTGTCATACATGAATGTACACACTTCCTTACCTTCTGTTTTTTATCTGTCAGATTCCACATATGCATGTCTTTTACCTCTCTCCCTCTCCCTCTCTCTCTCTCTCTCTCTCTCTCTCTCTCTCTGTCTGTCTGTCTTTGTCAAGAGCTTCAGTGAGAAGGATATTTGTAGGATGTAACTTTTGTTTACAACGTATTTCACAATTCCAATGGGATCAGCACAAAGTTTTATTTTTCAGATCTGATTACCACAAGGTAAACGATTTGTACAACATGAATAAGTAGTATAATATATATATATATATATATGTGTGTGTGTAAAAACCTCTCTCTCTCTCTCTCTCTCTCTCTCTCTCTCTCTCTCTCCATACAAAAAATCAAAAATACACACCCCTGTGTGCACACACACCAATACACATGCATACACACACACACACACACACACACACACACACACACACACACACACACACACACACGCATATATATATATATGTCTGCCTATCTGTTCCATGGTTCCCCCCTTCCTCATCCCAGATTTCGTGTCTCTGCAGATCTTTTGTTTTCTATGGGGAATGTATGATCTTCTCAGTGTCTGTTGATGCCTTTCTTATGTTGTCTTGGTCCTTTTGCTCCACCTCAAGTTCCGTGACAGCCCTCTTTTCCCCAGGTCGCCTCCATACGGTGACCAAATGCTCCAAGTGCTGTGATAGTGTGTTTCTGCTTTGGTGTATTGACTGAATGGCCGTTTATACATGGGTTGTAATTGCTTCTTGACTTCCGGTCATTACCGTTGGCTAATATCATGTTTTGCACGAACTTGATGTATGTTTCTGCTTGTTTTTTTGTGTTTTTTTTTAACCTCCATGGATTAGAAGTATGTAAAGAGGTTTAGTTTTTGCATGGTTTTTTTTTTTTTTGTCCTGCACTCTACCCCCCCCCTCCCCCCCCCCCCCCCCCCCCCCACCCCATGCCCCCCACTCCCATGTCACTCGCTCCATGCCCTCCTTCATATTTTCCATGTCTTTTTGTCGGTTTGTTTTCTGAAGTTGCATGTATCTTTGTTTTCGTACAGTGTATGCACTTTTTTTCTTTTTTAGATCTTCGTGAGGAAGTGCATCAGTTTAAAGACATGACATGTATACATTTAATTCATAACCACTTGTAAATGCTAAGATTGTTATAGATTAAAATATAATGTACAGAATAAATGTGTAACCACATGTATATGCTAAGATTGTTATAGACTGAACAGATAACCACATGTATATGCTGAGATTGTTATATAATCATTTAACTTCATATACATATATATCAATATACTGTACCCTGTCAAAATGGTGCAAGTAACAGTCAACATGTTTGCTTGAAGTTCATGGCTGAGTTATGAGTTTGAGAAATATGTAATACATATTGCCTCTTGGATATAGGAGTTCGAAAAACACTGTATGCATACTACTCTTTGGAACGAAACTTGACTAACCCCAAATACACCTTCTCCAATCCTCCTTTCCTTCCTCCAACATCTTTCACCATCCAGTCAACCATGTAATTGGGTTTTTTTTTAATTCATAAAGCAGCTAGGTAGGAATGGAGTGGACTGTTGAACTGTCTGGTGTGGAATGAAGTGGACTGTTGAACTGTCTGGAGTGGAATGAAGTGGACTGTTGAACTGTCTGGTGTGGAATGAAGTGGACTGTTGAACTGTCTGGAGTGGAATGAAGTGGACTGTTGAACTGTCTAGTATGGAATGAAGTGGAATGTGTAACTGTCTGGAGTGGAATGAAGTGGACTGTTGAACTGTCTGGTGTGGAATGAAGTGGACTGTTGAACTGTCTGGTATGGAATGAAGTGGACTGTTGAACTGTCTGGTGTGGAATGAAGTGGACTGTTGAACTGTCTGGTGTGGAATGAAGTGGACTGTTGAACTGTCTGGAGTGGAATGAAGTGGACTGTTGAACTGTCTGGTGTGGAATGAAATGGACTGTTGAACTGTCTGGTGTAGAATGAAGTGGACTGTGTAGCTGTCTGGTGTGGAATGAAGTGGACTGTGTAGCTGTCTGGTGTGGAATGAAGTGGACTGTTAAACTGTCTGGAGTGGAATGAAGTGGACTGTTGAACTGTCTGGAGTGGAATGAAATGGACTGTTGAACTGTCTGGTGTGGAATGAAGTGACTGATGTAACTGTCTGGTGGAATGAAATGGACTGTTGAACTGTCTGGTGTGGAATGAAGTGGACTGTGTAACTGTCTGGTGTGGAATGAAGTGGACTGTGTAACTGTCTGGAGTGGAATGAAGTGGACTGTTGAACTGTCTGGAGTGGAATGAAGTGGACTGTTGAACTGTCTGGTGTGGAATGAAGTGGACTGTTGAACTGTCTGGTGTGGAATGAAGTGGACTGTGTAGCTGTCTGGTGTGGAATGAAGTGGACTGTGTAGCTGTCTGGTGTGAATGAAGTGGACTGTTGAACTGTCTGGAGTGGAATGAAGTGGACTGTTGAACTGTCTGGAGTGGAATGAAGTGGACTGTTGAACTGTGGGTGGAATGAAGTGGACTGTTGAACTGTCTGGAGTGGAATGAAATGGACTGTTGAACTGTCTGGAGTGGAATGAAGTGGACTGTTGAACTGTCTGGAGTGGAATGAAATGGACTGTTGAACTGTCTGATGTGGAATGAAATGGACTGTTGAACTGTCTGGTGTAGAATGAAGTGGACTGTGTAACTGTCTGGAGTGGAATGAAGTGGCTGTTGAACTGTCTGGAGTGGAATGAAGTGGACTGTTGAACTGTCTGGTGTGGAATGAAATGGACTGTGTAACTGTCTGGTGTGGAATGAAATGGACTGTTGAACTGTCTGGAGTGGAATGAAGTGGACTGTTGAACCGTCTGGTGTGGAATGAAGTGGACTGTTGAACTGTCTGGTGTGAATGAAGTGGGACTGTTGAACTGTCTGGTGTGGAAGGAAGTTGACCTGTGTGGTATTACAAAGTGGACTGTTGAATTGTTTAATGTGAAAGGAATTGGACTGTTAATGTAGAGAGGAAGCTCTGAACAAGAGCTTTGAAAATGTCCTGAAAATTCTACCTGTACAGGGAGGTGAATTGACTGGTCGTTCACAAAATGTGAAAACGATGTAATGTGACAGGTGTGTTGGTGCACAGAAGAACGCCTTTCATTTTATTTCTCACCAGGATCAAAGTCATGAACATGGAACAACAGAAAAATTTTGTTCATTAGTTTTGGAAGATCGAATACAGCAGATAAAAAAAAAAGGTGCCCATTAGCTGGAAATCAGGCTGGTTTCAAGTAATTAAGAATGGGGTCATCAAGAAATTGATGCTGGCAAAATGTTCAAAAAGGTTAGTGAAAAACAATATCATTGTAGACCAGACAGATTATGGATTGCTTGGTTGCTAGTCAAAACGGGAGGCGGTCAATCTACAGATGTGAAAAATAGTATCGGTGCTGGTTGTAGGGAACTATTTCTTCTGACTGTAGGTTAGGGACCTCCTGATAAGCCAGCAGTGTACTGTCTGAGTGTTACATATCACCTTTTCAATTTTCTTTTCTTTATGTTTGTCCAGGTTAGTACCAGATTTGCAGGGCCTTAGAAAAGCTGATGTTATTTCTTTCATCCACTGCATATGTGTATGCTTCATAGTCTCTGTGTGTGTTGTGTGTGTGTGTGTGTGTGTGTGTGTGTGTGTGTGTGTATGCGTGTGTGTGTGTCCTCTGCATGTTTGTGTGCTGCATACCCTCACTGTGTGTGTGTGTTCATCTTCCACTTCTTTTTGTTTAGTGATATTAGGGACATGCATGCATGCATATGTGTTTCTGTATAAACAAGCATGGACATGTGTTTGCAGGTGCATGTTAGAAAATTTCGCAGCATTTCAAGCTACAGTTGTCTGTCGTGTTACTGTGGTCATTGTCGTCAGTAATTTTACTTTACAGTGTCATTAGAAGTATTAGTTCATGGATTTAAAGGTCGTGGCCTGATCATTTTAGTAATTTTCTACCCATGTTAAAAAAAATGGCAGAGAGGCCAACAAAACAAAGGGCCTAGAGCACAAGAGAGAAGACTCAAACGAAACAGCAATACCAAAACTGAAGATGACAAATCTTCTGTTATACTTTTTTTTTGTTTGTTTAGCTGACGCATATTGTTAATAGTCATGGTCATATTGATTACTTTGATAATGATTACTTAAAAGCTAAACAACTCAGTGTTTCTGTATTGCTGCTTACCATTTATCATCGTTTCAGGCCATTATTTCAGAAAGGAGTTAGATCTGAAGAACAAGTGTTTTCACTGATCCACTGGTAGGGTGTTGGTGGGAGCTTGTGATGTGAGCCTAAGCAATCTTTTCCTCAAAGATTAACATCCCATCTGCTAGTAGTTGAAGCCTTTGAATTAAAAGAAGATAAAAAAAAAAAGCTTGTGATCAGTGTGCTATTTGTTGCCCTCAGTATGCTTTTTGTCTCGAAATTTTTCAGCCCGAATCTCAGTGGAGAAATCTCAGCCTTGTGTTTGAATCTTGTGCCTGAGCATACAGGACATGTTAATGTTAGACACACATGTGAATTGAAAAGCAGCCCCACAAATCTGTGGTTGCGTTTGATAACTGACGAAATGGGAACATTGATGGGTCCCCCTGATACTCCGTTTTTGTAACAAGAACTGAGTCATTTAGGCCGACAGATGACTCTCCTGGAAATGTTGCAACTGACAGATGACTTCTGGGAATATTGCCTCTAACAAACAACAACCCTGGGAATGTTGTTACTGACAAATGATAGTTATGGGAATGTTACTGCTGACAAATGACAGTAATGGGAATGTTGTTGACAAATGACTGTCATTGGAATGCAGCCAGTGACAAATGACAGTCATGAGAATGTTGCCGCAATGTTGCCACTGACATACAGCCACGGGAATGTTGCCACTGATAAATGATGGTCACGTGAATGTTGGCACTGACAACACTAAAGGTGGTGTTGCCAATGACAAATGACTCTTCTGAAATGCTGCTACTGATGAATGATGCATAAGACAACATTGCCACTGACAATGATCAACTGTGGAAACATTGCCACAGAGAAATGACTCCCAGTGCCACTGAAAAGAGATTTAAAGATGTATTTATGAAGTTTGCTTCTGTACGTTGATGCTCTTGATTCCAACTGAGAGGTGTTGATCGACAAGAACAGAATAAGCAAGTGATAATATAGCATGCCATGTGTTTTCTCACTTTTTATAGTTCCTTGTTCCCCAACCAGCCCATATTTTATGATGGAAACAGATGACATATCACCCCCACCCAATCCATTCCCTGCTGTTATTCATTCCTACTTCCAGTTCCAAGATGGAGGGAAAAAAAAAGAAAGGAAATAAAATTAAACCCTGAACAAACACAGCAGTCATCTGTTGTCCCGACAGATTTTGCAGTAATGTGTCATGGTAGAAGGAAACGAAGCATGTAGAAATGGTGAATTTTGGTTGTGTGTGTGTGTGTGTGTCAAGATATACATTTGTTGGATTCATATCAAGAACTTCAGTTGAAAATAAGATTATAACTCGATGATGTAACATGAGCAAGGAAGGATGTGGAGTAGGGGGTGTGGCATTGGGGTAGAGAGTCCCCATAGTCGTGTTGGTGGTGTTTGTCAAGTGCTTATGAAGCACTGCCAGCGTGTGGGTGTTGTTGGTGATCTCCCAGTGATCTATTGTGGTGCCATGGTTTTATTTGATGTTTTCTCTCCTTTTTTTTGTTCCATGGGGGTGTTTTTGGTACCATACTGTGCTTTGGGGATAATCTCACTTTGTTGGTAGCTGATTTTTTTTTTTTTTTTTTTTGCAAAGATGGTGGCAGATGTGGATGTGAATGGGTGTTTTGGAGAATGTGGTCGAATTTCAGTCAGTGCCGTTATTTAAAAGGAAAAAAACGATTGCTTTTTAATGATCTCCTGTTTGCGTCAGATCAGCATTGTGTTCTTGACTGATAGCCTGTTGTACATATGTCGTTTTCTGGTTGAGTAGAGTCTTTTTTGTATGTGTTGCTACTTTGATTTACAATTGTTCTGAACTAATTGTGTTGTTACTGCATAAGTTTTTGCAAACATTTTATATATGTCAAATGCAACTTTTCAATTACATAGACCTATAGAGTTAATTTCAATTAAAGCATCGCACAGTAAATTTTCATTAAAACTCCAATGAATTGTTATATTAGCTCCTTTATAGTTAATTTTACCAAGAGAACTTTTTGATTTACTCTATAGCAGTTCTTTTTTGTTAAAACCTCTGCAGTTAATTTTTATATCAACTCCATAACAGTTAATTTTCTCTAAAACCCCTACAGTCAATTCTTAAAGCAATCCCCTCATCTAAAATTAATCAAAACCTGTACAGTGAACTGTTCTATTAACCATACAATTAATTTTCATTAAGCCCATCCATTCTACTTTGCCCCCATCCCATTAATTTTCATCAAAATCTCTACAGTTCAGTTTTTTAAATAAAACAGCAGCAACAACAACAACAAAATCTACTTTTTTATGACAAAAAACCTACATTCATGTGTTATTAAGCATGCTTGTGCACACATACACGTAGGCTTGCACACATGCACATGTACGCACGCATCTGCTATCCATTCTCTTTAAAATCTCACCACTGTAACTGACATTAAAATCTGCACAAGTTATCAAAACCCCATACAATTAATTTTCAGAGAATCCTTAATTTTGATAATGGTTAATACATCTCGCTTCACTTTTCGTCCACACTCCTTCAGTTTAATTTCACACACACACACACCCTCCCCCCTCCGCTTACCCCATCCCTTTCACACAAATACACCCGCCTCCCTTCCTCCAAAAAGTTGATATTCTTGAACTTTTACCCCCACACACACCTCTCCCTTCTTCCACATGATTTAATTCAAGTTGCTGCTTTTTGAGTGTGTTGGCTTTGTTTGAACTGAATGAAGTTAGGAAGAAAAGAAACCGATACAAACTGCAGCATCTCTGAAAGTGAGGTGAAATACAGGTAGACCCAAAGCAAGGTGCAAAGCAGCACTCATATAAAACGCAGTGTGAAACAAGACAGGTGAGTTTATAACAAATAGGTAAAAAAAAAAAAAAATCTTTCTTCTTATCAGCTCTTCACTTGTTTGTTTGATCCAGCATAGAAAATAAGCGTTACTCTGCACCTTTGTTATGTGTGTTTACGTGTTGCATTTACCTTGCTGGAAACAACGTTTTGCATGCAGAAGAAAGAAATTTTGTGCAAACCATTCGTACTTTTGTACTGTAGAACATGATCAGAAAAGTTGAGCTATTTTCCCAGTACGGAGAGAAATGAAAAGTCATTGATGTTCACAGTTGTTCAGATTATTAGACCCTGTATGTGGCGTTTTGTCCCCCACATGGACATGTAATCAGAGGAAACGATTACGAAAAGTTGTTGCTGTATGCTAGAGGTAAATTGGAAGATGGAAACCTAGCCACTTCCCTATATAAAGAACTCAGTGTTCCAGTCAACGTGTGTCGCTGTGTGATAAAGTGGGTGGGGGAGTAGGAGATTCTGTCTTTTTTTTTTTTTTTAATTTAAACTGTGCCTCTTGTACCTCTGAGCTTCAACTGGCATTGGTACCAGAAAATAACAACAGGGAAACAAAAACACAAACAGAGAAATAAATGTTGTATGTGAATGATTGATTTTTTTTTCTTTTCTGATATTGGAACAAGACAAGGTATATGAACTTTGACCAAGTTTTAGTCAATTGGATACAATTCAAACATCTGTTTGAAACTACCTTTTTTGTGTATATTTTACTACTTTACATACACAAAAAAAGGAAAATAAGGGAGGGAGGGGGGGTGAAGAAAAAAGGCACTGATATGGTACTTCTGTGGGTTCAACTAATCTGAACATGATATTCTCCCTCCATGTGCATTGGCTGTTGCCCTTCTTTGAAAGGGGCTACGCCTACGGACAGCCATTGCCAAGAGTTCAGATGGGAGGCACACTCTCCCCCAGACCCATCTCCCCAACGGGGTTTCAGCTTTAGCTTCCTAGAATTGGCAGCTGTGACAACCTAACTCCCTCTCTTCCACCTTTTTTTCTTTCCTTAGAGAATATTTCTTTAAAGTTTCAATTAGCATTGATCCACTGAATTTAGATAATAACCCAATTACCATATCAATTTTTCTTTTTTGACAAAAATTTAAGAATGGAAGGCTCAGAATGAGTGACAACGAAACACAGAGAAAGATTATTGGCTAATATGAAGAAATTGTGTGTTGGCATCTGTCTGCTATATCATTGTTAGTCATTTTTGCTTCCACTGATTCCTCCAGCCCTTTTTTCTTTTCAGTCAGTGTGGTTTGTATGCGTGTGTGTGTAAGGAAGATGGAGGACAGGGAAATCAGATGAGTAATGGAGGGGGCTGTTTCATTGAAGCAAGACAATATCATTTTGAAACATCAGAATCTCAGTTTTATTGCACCACAAGAAAGTTTGTGGGGGGGGGGGGGGGGGGGGGGGGGGGCAGATTCACCTTCACTTTGTCCCTCATCTTTCTTTCTTGCCAGTAGAAAGGACCTGCGCTAGCAGCAAACTAACCAGAACACACAAGAACAAATAAATCTCAGATTTATACAGCATTTTTACTTTCGATACGTTTTGCCCCAGTGACAACGATGTTGACGATGGCTGTGCGCAGCAGCTTGGGTATCTTGTACACACAGTAATGATATCGGCTTTGCTTTTCATGCTTTCTAGACATCCTTGTGTATATATTGTCATGATGACCTCTTTCTTTCATGTTCAGATCAAATGATGTCTCTGTGGGTTGCTGTGAATGTGATCAATGGTGTCCAACCATTGCTGGGCAAAAGAAATAATCTCTTGTATTCGGTAAAAAAAAAAAAAAAAAAAAAGCTCTTGTGCATTTCTCTGTAATAGAATTTTCTCTACCGCTTTGTCAGTCAGTTTGTTCCTTCGCTACTATGGTGTGATGATTTGTTGGTGGCTGATTCTTTCTTTTACATTAATTATGGCAGCATGTTCATTTTCTTACTTTTACATCATTTTCTCGCAAAAGTGAACTGTTTGTCCTGCACTTTTCTCCTTTCTCTCTCATTCTAATATGTATGCTTTAAACATGCATGGAACACCATCAGCAGAAATATTTTATTCTGGTGTTTCCTGAGGATGTGCTGCCCATTGCAGACGTCTAGAATGCCTCCACATATTACTTGAAGATAGTTTGGAATGTTGGAAGGCAGATTGTGTTTTTTGTTTGGTTTTGGTGGGGGGTTTTTTTCTTTGTCTTTTTCAAAATAGAAACGTGTGTGTGTGCATACAGTTGGTATATATGCACAAGTTTGCACACATGTACATGCACACAAGTATGTGCACCATTCCACACACACACACACACGCACTTACGGAAACACACACACATGCACACATACACACATTCAACCAGTTTAGAAAGAGGATGATATCAGAGTTGTGAAGAGACATTAGTAGTAGGATATTTTTAGATCCTGTGCACTGATTATGCGTTTGCACTCGGCATCAGATTGCCTGAAAATTGAATACTCTCTATCTCCCATCACCCCGAAAAGTTTGAGGTAGTGGCAAATCTTGACCAGCCTGAGTGTTGGCAGGGAGACATTTTTCTTGGAGGGGAGACTGACCTAGCTGTGCCATAGCTCCGGACATGCTTGTTGGGCATCACAGTATCATTCATTCCTTGTTGATTTTCATGGTGGAGATGTACATGTATCTTTTCATTTGTTCCCCCTTTCACAAACCATGCTTTTGGACAAGATGTACTTACAGCGCTACCACACCCGACGCCTGTGTCACCCAGATTTGCTGTGAAACTCTCACTTTCTAGACAACACTTCCATGCCTTTTAAAGTCATAGGCTTCTGCAGCATTTTCCTCTTTGATTGTATTAGCTTAACCTTTCTGTGAAAAAAAAAAAAATTTCTTTGTCATTCTACCCGGCTGCCCACTTTTCTCAGATTCCCGGAATTTGATATTCTGCATGCTTTTGTATTGATCTTCTTTCGACAGGTGTTTGGTAGTGTCTGGTCATATGGGCTTCATCTTTGCTTGACACATGTTAGGTGCTGTCTTTGTCATCTGAGCTTCATCTTTGCTTGATAGGTGTTAGGTGCTCTCTTGTCGTCTGAGGTTTACTCTCTCTCTTACCAGTTGGTACATGTCTTTTAAGAGCAGACTGCATGTTCTGGAACTTGTTTCTGTGCACATTCAGTCTTGATGTAGTGATACAGGTACAGGCCCGGTTTTGACACAAAAGATTGTTTACGCACAATTGTCTGCCCTGGCCCATCCCGACATGACCCGTTGTGCATGGTACTGCACATAGAACAAAGAGAAAGTCAGCTCTCCTGGCTGAGGTGCAAAATGTACAGCACTGTGTGTACAGACGTTTTACTTGACTCTCACATTGTGGAGAAAAGAGGTTTGTGATACTGTCTGGTACATCCACAGAAGGCTTTGAACCTGTGATGTGAAAATGAACTTGTTAGAAACTGTTTTCTCTGTATATGATGGGATTTTGCATGAAACTAGACGTATTTCGTGTATACGATGGAACTGTTGCTGTGAGTGACTTGTTCAAGGTCTTGCTGTAGTGAGGGTTTTCATATTGATAACTATTTCATTGTTGTCCTCGTCTGTGAAGCTTGCTTATCTTTGATCTTGTCTGGAGAATGTGATGTTGCTTTTTCTGATCTCTTACCTACATGGCTTTGACGTTCTTCTTCAGCAGATATTGCGTCTTTTTTAAACTGTCTGTTGCATTGACTCATGGGCATTTGTGCACCTTCACTATTCCATCCATGCTGTTTGTGTGTGTCTGTGTGTTGTTGTTATGTCTTCATCCAGAGGGCTGGTACCTTTTCATGGCATCGGTGTTGCAGTCTGACACTAAATATCTTCTGTTTTTATTGGACAAAGTCTTGGTTCTGCTGGCACACAGTGTTGTGTGGTGGTCTTATCTCTGTCAACTGTATGTGACGGTTTTTTTCATGTTGACATCCATGTTGTGTTGTCTTCACTTCACTGTTTTCAGTGTTTGACTCGTTGGCATGACCTGAAGCGATGGTGTTTGTAGCAGGTTTTCTTTTTTCTTTTTTTTTCTTTTCTTTTCAGTGATAAGACTTCTCTGTTTTTCTTGGTGACAAGCCCAGAAAAAGGCTGTTTGGTCAGCTGGGCAGTTATTGAACTTCTCTGACAAACTTCTTGGTGGCATGTCTGTCAGCTGGTTTTACGAGTTGCCTGTCCATCTGTCTCTCCCGCACTCTTTTCCCTATGTGTCCGCTGTCCTATGCGATTTCTAGGACTCTTGAAAGGGAGTGTGAAATGTGCATGCTTCAAAAAATATTTTAGCGTGGGGAGTCGAGTGATATCTTCACCTGTTGAAGCATTTTAGGATGCGTATTTTCTGCATTAAGTCGCAGCATCAGATGTGGAAATGGCAGATCCCTTACTCGCATCCCATTACCTCTTTGTTTGTCAACAAGGGTGGCCAGCCCCACTGGCTTATGTCATACAGTCTGTGAACAAGTAGGGTTTGTATTCTCCCAAAAATGCGCTAATTTGTTTGTTTTCGTGATCACGTTTTTTTTGTGTGATAATCTATGTGTCATGTGACTGATATTTTGGGTCATTTGTTAACATGTGATCAGCCCTGACAGGGCCGTGCTGGAGGACTGTAAGGAAACTGAGACTGTTGCAGGTGATGAATATCTCCTGATCGTTATGCGAGTGTATAATATCAGGTGTCATGTGGAAAGAAGACATATCACACAGTAGGATAAGGAGGACTCGGGACTCCACCAGATGTTGCCACTCTAGTTTCAAGTCAAGATCTGATCTCTTGATACTTCTGTTTGTGGGCCACGTATACACACACATTCATGCCAGCTAAAAAAAAAAATTTTTTTTTAAAAGCTTGAATTACTAGGTCACAATCTTGAATTTAATCAAACAAACAAACAAAAATCACGAAATGTAAAATATCCCAGTGGATAATCCAGAACAGGAAACTTCGTTTTAGCAGATTCGATGAGTATGGCTGAACAATCAGCTCATCTGTGTTTAGATCAAAGCTGTAGTCTTTTTTTCTTTACAAATTGTAGACTTCATTTCGGTGCTTAGATTCTTTAAAGAAAAATCAATTTTTTAAAATCTAAATTGACAACAAAAAAGTCCAGACTCGTGAACTAGATTATTGCTTTCTTTTCTGTTTATCAATACCACATGAAATTGAGAGTTGATCCTCTGTTGATCTAAATAGACTGAGAGAGGTTACCAAAGATAGCTCTTCCATAAATATTTTTGTGTGGTTTTTGGCCTAGGCTTCCCATGGAACTTTCAGTATGACACAAGTGTCTGTGATAAATAAGGAGGGCAAAAGTTTAATATGGTGGTACTTAACACATGATACATCGCTTCTTTCTGTCAAATGATAAGGTCGGTTCACTTTCTTAAATTGGACATCTACTCACTCACTGGTTCATCTGAACAAATGATTCTGATTGAACTCGCTGTGCCAGATGAAAGCATGGAGCAAGCTCACATCTGCAAGATCAAGAAGCATACCAGTGTAGCCAGCAGCTCGAGGGAATCTGGCTTCCAGGCCAAAAGCCTGGCTAGAGAGGGGGGAGCAAGGGGATTTGTAGGCTCATCAGCCTGTGATCTCATGAAGCAGCTCGGAATTTATGGTAAAAGGAGGACCAGAACCCAGAAGGCAACGACAGGCAGATGAAAAAGAGTTCCAGTTTGATCTTGTTGAGGAGAGAAAAAAGCACTTCATAAGGCACAGATTTCCCAACGTAGAACCGGTGTCCAAAAGCAGCATGGGTGAGATATCCATCTGAAAAGGCACGCCTTTAGATGCCCACCCATCCAAAAGTTTGGGAGTTGAATCCACATAGTGCCAGGAAGAAAAGAATCGGTGGCTGAAGGATATCTGAGAGTCATGACCTGGATGTGGCCCAGTCCCCCAAAAGTGTAAGAAAGTCGGGGTCAAAACACTTGTCGGGGGGGGGGGATCTGAATACCTGCTCTCAGGCTCTCCCTAGACTTTCTACCTACCTTTCATTCAAAAAAAGATTATTTGATAAAGCGTAGCTGCCGGTTTCCAAAAAAATTTTTTTTTTTTTTTCTGGAAATTCCATTTGAGAACTCCATCACAAAATCCCAAACTTTGTGTGAATATTCAGAATTTTAACGATGCGGGGCAGGGGAGGGTGTGTTCCTTCCTTTTCTTTCTTTCTTTGGTTTTGTTTTTTTGGTAGGACTGATAAAGTATGTATTGCAGAATAAAGCCTGAACGGTGTTTTGTGATTTTCAGCAACTGTATGGTGTGGAAAATGCATTTTCTCTTTAATCTCCATATTCATTAGCTGAAGAAGTAGGAGTTTAAAATAGGTTCAGTCGAAAGCCAAACAACCCCTCTCCAGCCCATTCCACTCCTTCAGAAAATTGGCAGCTATAGCAAAGGTTGAAATCATGCATACCCATCCATTTTTCTTTCAGATACAAAAGTGAGTACATGTCCATGACTTCAGTGTTTGACGGACTGAATCTTTGTGTCATGTTTTCATGCTGCCATTGCAAAATGCTGTAAATTTGTTGCACTCTGGGGTTTTTTTACATGAAAATAGAATGAGTAGCTCTCCAGCTGTGTATGTTGCCCACTGTGATATGGGGGGTACCAACAAGGCTGTCAGAAATAAGATGTCTGAGAAGTAGACCCAACGCCACTGTCATTGTGTGTGGTGGGCAGTGACTGTTATAGACAGTTCTTTTGTCTTCATAGATACGTATGAAGTGTGTATTGCCTGTGCTTCATTTGTGTTTGTTGCTGTTGAGTTTTATGAGAACAACTGAAACCCTTTTTTTCTCCCTTTTTTTTTATGCTTTCTGTGTCATTTTCCTCTATGTCGCATACCCACAGTCCTTTAATGAGTTATGACATGAATATTTTGCATCTGTTGATTAACCTGTTAATGTGCGTGTATGATTTGTGAACCTATAGTCTCTTGCTCACTTTTTTTTTTTTTCTTTCTGAATACAGCCGACAACTCACTTTTAATTTGCTACATGTGATGAATAAGTTTTACATGTTAATACCATGTAAAGGACAAATTTTATCAAAACGTTTATTGTACTAAATCTTTCTGGTGAATACAAGCTGAAGGGGTTTCTTTTTGTGTGTTAAGTTTAAATTGTGTTTATATGTTGTATTGTTGACAGAATATTTAACATTTCAAATCTGATCCAAAGTTTTATTTGCTGTCTGTCAGCATGTTGTGAAGTTTGTGCACATGCCCTTGTCAGTGGTGCAGGTACTGTGCAACACCCCCCCCCCCCCCCCCCCCTCTCCATAGCCGGACTGTATCTGTTCTATCAACAGAAAAACTTCAGATATACGGTTTGCATGTATTTGGCACATGTAGAGCGTGCAGAGGAGGACTGAATATATTAGACCAGTAAATTCCACAGTGTGTTATTGAAGCAAATTGTGTTCACAGACTATTGAAACATTGTTTACAGTTGAAAATCTGTTCAATTTTATAATATGATGCTTAAAGTATTTTAATGACACAGGAAGTAAAGAGAAAGCAGCTGTGCTCAGTAGGATGCGAGTGCAGTGAAACCACTAAGTGAAGACCACCACAATTTAGAATTCCTCCCTCTAGAGACTTGTTTTCTTTTACATGTTTTCCTCTTTTTCTGCTTTGGATTCACCTCCCTTTGAAACTCCTTCCTATTTATGCCTCAGCGTCTTCAAACGTGTTGACAGGCATACTTGGTTTGGAGTGTAGTCCATATGTACATAATATGATATATATAGTGGGATTCTAGAACACATACTGCTAAAGGGAAAAACGCAGATAAATTGAAGCTTCCAACAAATGGTTTTAAGAAAAGTTTGTATCGCTGTAACACTAGACAACATCTATTTATAGTAATTGTTACATGAAAAAGTTGGTTGTTTTCTAGCACATTCTGTGGGGCTGGAGCCATATGCCACGTTGGCAACAAGTTGGCTGACATGTAATGTGCATATGGACTGTGTGTGTGTGTGTGTGTGTGTGTGTGTGTGTCATGTACGTATGTCATGCGTATGAAGTAGTCAACCCTTCGACTTTTTCTGCTGGACATTTTCTACTAATGACACTGTGCCCCCCACCCCGGATGAAATTAGTTGTTTGGGATTGGGGGTCAGAATGGTACAGTTCTTTGGGTATGCCCCTGTTAGTTTCATGGGGAATCAAAACTGCACAGTTGACTTTGTCATGTCAGTCTTTATCATTGTGGGTTTTATCGTGGATAGGTGGCTTTTTTTTTTTTTTTTAATCCTTCTCATCTACTGTGATGGTATTTTTTCTTTTTCTTTTTTTTTCTTTAAATGGTCAACACAATGATTACTTGTCATGTCAGACATTTGTTCAATGAGCAACAGTTCAGCTGTGTGTTTTGCACATGTGTGTTGTTTTTGCGTTTGTGTGGACATGCGTGTCGTTGATGTTTTGATGTGTGGTTGTCCACATGTCGTTAATATTTTGGTGTTCCTGTACATACATGTATGTGTTTCTGATGTGACCATGTGAGACTTTTCTTACTATTTGCTACGGTGTCATCATTGGTGTGATGGTCAGCAGGAGGGAAGGGGGGAAAAAAAAGTGACCTGTTGACAAGAATGAGTTGAGGTTTCTGTGCATGTTTCCTACTAAAGAACACCAGGTTCCCTGTGGCTCCATGCTGATTCTGACTGCACTTTTCTTACTGTGATAACACACGGAATAGAATAGTGACGTGACATCTTCTCCACACTTTTTCCACTTTTAACCGTTGCCTCCCCCCCCCCCCCCCCCCTCCCCCCCTTTCACTTTCTTCTTCCAAGATATGGACATTGTTCAGTGGGTTGGTGTCTGATTATTTCCCTCTGTTACTGTTATGTCGATCAGCTTTCTGTTTTCCTGCTCTGTCCATGCGTTCATGTAAGAGAATCAGGTGTTTGATTCCTGTGCAGCATGAACCAGGTGTTTGATTCCAGTGTAGCATGAACCAGGTGTTTGATTCCTGTGCAGGTGTTTGATTCCTGTGCAGCATGAGCCAGGTGTTTGATTCCTGTGCAGGTGTTTGATTCCTGTGCAGCATGAACCAGGTGTTTGATTCCTGTGCAGGTGTTTGATTCCTGTGCAGGTGTATGATTCCTGTGCAGCATGAACCAGGTGTTTGATTCCTGTGCAGGTGTTTGATTCCTGTGCAGCATGAGCCAGGTGTTTGATTCCTGTGCAGCATGAGCCAGGTGTTTGATTCCTGTGCAGCATGAGCCAGGTGTTTGATTCGTGCACAGCATGAGCCAGGTGTTTGATTCCTGTGCAGCATGAGCCAGGTGTTTGATTCGTGCACAGCATGAGCCAGGTGTTTGATTCCTGTGCAGGTGTTTGATTCCTGTGCAGGTGTTTGATTCCTGTGCAGCATGAGCCAGGTGTTTGATTCCTGTGCAGGTGTTTGATTCCTGTGCAGCATGAGCAGGTGTTTGATTCCTGTGCAGGTGTTTGATTCCTGTGCAGGTGTTTGATTCCTGTGCAGCATGAGCCAGGTGTTTGATTCCTGGCAGGTGTTTGATTCCTGTGCAGCATGAAGACGGAAGGGCTACACTGAAATGGGGGGGAGTTTGACTGTAATGTTGCTGAGGCTGTGAAGTTTGGACTTGACCTGTTCTGACAACTGTTCGCTGCTACACAGAGTGTAGTCACCTCTTCCTCTTGCACTCGTCTCTTTTCTTAGCTCCTATGCCCACCTTTGCCCCTTCTTCGTCCCATGCCAGACTTTGTAGCGTTCTTTACTTGTAACCCAAACCAGAACGTCTGTGAGTGGTGAAAGACCGTAGTCGAGTGCAGCAGAGAACAGCTGTCAAGTGCGTATTGAGAAACCATGATATGTGGAGGCTCTGTGCCTTGCTAGACCCAAGTTGTCGTCAGCAAAAAGGCTGGCTAAGAGATGGACATCTGTCAGAGTACAGGTGGAAAATTTTAGACTGAGGGTGTGAGAGTGGAGGGGATGAGGGAGGGAGGGGGGGGAAGGGTTGGAGAGGACCTACACTTTTTTGTTAGCTTCCCAAGAGCACAGACAAGAAAATGGTTGCTTACCAGCCGCCGTGGCAAAGTGGTTAGCGTCGCGGACTCCCGGCTGGGAGGTCGTGGGTTCGAATCCCATCAGAGTCATGTGGGTTTTTTCTGCCCCGACCGGCTCCTACCCAGAGTTGAGTTTGCTGCGGACTCAGTTGGGAAGACTGGGACCACACAGTCGAGCTTCATCCACTTAATGGATGCGTTTCTGAGAGTGTTGCTCAAATTTTCTGACCAACACTGCAGGTGCCTGTATCTCTCGGGCCTGGTTGACGCCGGGATATATTATGAAAGGAAGCGTAGAGTACAGCCCTGTCATGTAGTCTCAGGCCGAAATGGAAATCCGTAGCATCATCTTAATCATCCTCATTCTCATCGATCAGCATTAAAAAAAAAGTCTCAAGTTCTGTGGCCCTTCATGCCCTGCTCTCATGGTGACCTCAGTTTCGATGTCCTCTCCACGTCTGTGGCCTTGGTTTGGTTCCGTCGGGGTCACCGGTATCGGTGAGTCCATGGGGGCTGTCGTTGGACGGACGTGGTGGCGCCCTCCGGAGGGAGAGCTCACTCACGCCGGCTCCGCGACTAAGCAATTATTGTCGTCAGTAGGGGGCTTAGTAGGTGGTGTCCTGCGTATGTTAGATCAGAACAGGCGCCACTGAACACCACCGAAGTGACTCGGCAGCAGTGCAGTGTCTCCTCCGGTGGGTTGCCTCTTGACGACTTGACATTGACTACCCCCTGTGGATTGCCGTGCCGGGGCTGCGGCGGGGCCGACCGGGCTGTGGCTGTGGACAGGGTGTCGGAATGAGCGGCGTGGGTGCACTGCCTCTGAAGTGGTGCAGAGGTTGGGACAGCAAAAAAAAAAAAAAAAAAAAAAAAAAAAAAAGAAAATGGTTGCAAGATCACAAAATGGTAAATGGGGATTCAGAAGCTTTCAATGTTACAAGGGAACAATTTGAGGACTACATACCAGTAAACAGTGAACCAGAACAATTTCTTAGAGAGAAAAAAAAAAAACAACCTAAAAACATATCGCTGAAGAGCTGCTGTGTGACCAGAATAGTGGCAGTTCATTATCCAAATAGGGTGGAATCTCTGCTGGAACTTGAAGTGCATGTGTCCCATTCCTTTGTGTTACCACCCGACTTTTATTGTCCGTGGTTAATTGTAAATGTTGGCAGTTTCTCAAGTGCTAGTGGAACCAGATTAATACTAGAGATCGATGAGACCTTCCAAGCCATCTCCTCATAACATTTTAAAGTTTTCAGAAGCAAAATGTTCTCAGAAAGTCGTAAATTACAAAGATTTATGCATTGATTTTTTTTTAATGTAAACTATCTCGCAAATCAAATTTTTGCTGATATTTGCAAAATATGAAATCATCATCATTCAAGTCAGCTCATGTAATGTTGCAGTTTGTAATCAACAGAAGAAGAAACAGCATGTGAAAAATAAAGGGGACATGAATGTATCTTTCCAAATAGGACTTCATCACTTTCTGGGATCTAACAAGTCAGGTGAATGCATCAGATTAGATAATTTTACATTTTCCTGAAACAGAAGTTGCAAAATTTTGTCATCAATGTTAAACTCAAACAAATTAGGCCTTTAGTAAGGGTACATCTAAAATGATACTGGACAAATTTTGGTTATATAAATGGTCATGAAGTCACTCAACATTTTTTTTTTCTCCCCATTTATAGTCCTTTTTTGTACCACTATACTGCAACAAAACTGAAGACCTGCTGCAACAACCATTTATAGCCCTTTTTTGTACCACTATACTGCAACAAAACTGAAGACCTGCTGCAACAACTACTTAAAATCTAGCAATTTGAAGTTTGTTTCATTACTGCATATGTTCCAACTCCACATCTCTTAACCACAATGATCTGTAAACTGAACACATTAAAAAAAAAAAAGAAACCCTAAAACATGGTGAACAAAGTCAAGCTTACAGGAAGTTTACCAAATATCGGGCATGATCAAAGCACTGCCTCAGGCAAACCCTATACCCCCCTGTCTACTGTCCTGTCCATAACATTTGTCCTCCAGAATATTCCCTGAAAACAGGTAGTGATCAGAAACACTGCCTTGGGCATCCCTTATGCCATTCTGCCACCCTTTATGTAATTCTCTCAGGGGTCGTTCTGTCTGGACCCATACCATTTTTGTGAAGTTGATAGCATCTTGCAGGCAGTCAGGTAATGGATCTTTCAACATTTTCCATTCATATAAACAATTCTTGCGCCTTGTCTTTTTACTTTCCTCCATCTAACCTGCCTGCATTCTGGACCAAATCTTTCTCCTCTTAAAGGTTTAAGGTAAAAATCATCACAGTACGCAATTTGTAGTTTGCCTCTGCTATAGATTTCCTTTCCTCTTCCTCTCTTACCCTCTTATAGGCAAGCACTGAAGAAGGCTGCTGAGAGTTTGTTTTTTTTTCTTCTGTGGAATGAATGTTGTACATTTTGTTTTAAAGAAAGAAAAGATTTATTTTGTATATTTCTTCTTGGTTGTTCCCCCTGAAGCTGGTGGAAAAGAAATTTGTGCGTTAACTTTTATTAACGGTTAATCTTATTTATCAGTTTGGTGTTTTCTGATTTACTTGTTTACAATCAATGTTTTATCAGAGTCACTGGTTTCATGATCCAATGATTTATGGCCAACTGTATTAATCAATGTGATCGTTTCCATGATTCATTTTATTATTTATAAATTGTTTCTTCTTACCTCCTTCCTATAATTCACTTCCAACCTTGACCTTTGTCCATGTCCCCCCCTCCCCTCTCACCCACACCCCCTGTCAAGTGGATCCCCTTTTTGAAGAAATAAAGTGGTCGTTGATAAATTGCATCATCTGTTGTGCACTGTACATTGGTGTTGGGTCCTTGTCAAGGATTTGTTTGTGGGAACTCAAACTTGTGGAAACAGGGCTGGGGGAGGGGAGTTGGAGGAAGGGGGGGGGGGGGATGTGCATGGACATGCTGTGGGTACGCCAGACATAAATGGACACAAATATAATTTGCCCAAATCTTGGCTCCTGCATCCACAGAGACATTGAATTGATGAAGCATGCATTTGTGGAGAGCTCATTTGTGGAGAGCTTCCTTCATAAGTTTAAAATTCCATAGCCTAACAGCAGAAAGAGACTGCAAACTGTTTATAGATTTGTCATGCCTAGGGCACATCATTATAGAAGAAACTGCCCTGACCATCCTTGAATTGAATCATGTACACCTGACTGCCCTGCAATCAAAAATGGTTTTCGAGCCCTATGGATTTGACCCCATGAATAGTTCTAAGTCATGACTCGGCAGAAAGCTCCTCGGCAGAAAGCTCTATCAATTTGACTTGCGGGGCCCCCATTCCTTTTATAACACATCGTCAGTAGTGGACAAACTATACATGTTTTCTATCTTTTCCTCGTAAAGTTTGTTTACAATAATAAATCGGTGATGATCATCAAAGAGGTTTACATGTAAAATGGTAAGACTGTATTTCTACAAAGGTCAAAGTAATGAAAATCCAAGACTGTATTTCTACAAAGGTCAAAGTAATGAAAATCCAAGACTGTATTTCTACAAAGGTCAAAGTAATGAAAATCCAGTTGCAGCGAATTCAGATACCACACCAGAACAGCTATTATTACAAAACAAAAAAAGTCTTTTATTTCTTTCACAGATCCAACACACTGCTGGAATACAACATACATTATATGCCCAATTCAAAGAAAAACGAACAGCTGGTCAGCAGTCTTCATGCTCAATTCAACCAACTACACTGACTGCTGCAATCCGTTATCCGCAATCATGACTACAAACTGACCAAACGACACATCCTTCATCACATACAATCTTGCCAGCAGTCAACCATCATGCACCATCCTGATTATATTGTGTTGCAGTGTACTGGTGATCTATCTACCAAAATGACCAGTACCTGCGGCAGTCTATCAAAGATACATCCTACATTCACCTTCGCAACTACAATGTGCTGCAATCTATCAACGCTGCATCTACCATCCTGATTACAATTTGCTGCAATCTCTCATCGATAATCCACCCTTCTGATACAACCTGCTGCAGTCTTTCGGTGATGACCCACCATCCTGACGGTCCACTGCAGTCCATCAACCAATCTGACCCCAGTTTCCTGCAGTCTGTATCAACCACCCTGATTACAATCTGCTGCACCCTATCAATGATAATTCCATCATCCTGACTACAATCCACAGTCAACAATAATACTATCCTCCATCATGAACGCAGTCTCCTGCAAACCTATCAATGACCCATCTGCCATCCCGAGTACAATCTGCTGCAGCCTGTCGCTAATACTTCACCATCCTTACTACAAGCCGCAGCAGCCTATCAACCATATATCCACCATCCTGACCACTTTCTTCTGCAGCCTATCAACCAAAGATACTCTGCAGATTCTGTACAGATTATGCTGCAATCGTCGCCAAACATCACCAGAAACACCCTCGCCTAACTACAGTCAAAACTAAAAATCACGATCAGAACATCTCCACACAAATAATATGGTCACTGTAGGTACGTTCAGTAACTTCACACATAATGCTTTCATTCACATACACCACTTTCATGAACACACTATTTTCAACATGCGTATGACTCGTGTAACATTTCAAAATTGTGCTGTACTGTTGTGAATCACTACAGAGACGAAATGAACCAGCAAATGAATGGCTTGGCAAAATTTGGTCAACTAATTGATGCCGATCCTTAATTCCTATTCAGCTACTTCAATGATGGGTGACAATATTTGCAATGTGTTTTATGGATACCCTCCTTTTTACGCTGATTTTCACTGTTCAGACACATAAAACTTAATCCTAGGATTTTTGGCGTACTAATGCATTCACCTACAAAAACAGTGTCTCCGAATTGATGAGATGGGGCACTATGAGCTTTGTCAACACCAGTCATTACTTCCCTGTGATGAGATGGAGCACTATGAGAGCACTGTCAACACGGGTCTTTACTTCCGTGATGAGATGGAGCACTACGAGAGCACTGTCAACACCGGTCTTTACTTCCCTGTGATGAGATGGCGCACTATGAGAGCACTGTCAACACCGGTCTTTACTTCCCTGTAATGAGATGGGGCACCATGGCATTGATTGTCAACACCGGTCTTTATCTCACTGTGATGAGATGGAGCACTATCAGAGCTTTGTCAACACCAGTCTTTACTTCCCTGTGATGAGATGGCGCATTATGAGGAGTTTTGTCAATGCCAGTCTTTATCTAACTGTGATGAGATGGGGCACTATGAGAGCATTGTCAACACAGATCATTACCTCACTATGATGAGATGGAGCACTATGATACCTCCCTATGATGAGATGGGGCACTATGATACCTCCCTACGAGATGGGGCACTATGATACCTCCCTACGATGAGATGGGGCACTATGATACCTCCCTATGATGAGATGGGGCACTATGATACCTCCCTATGAGATGGGGCACTATGAGAGTTTTGTCAACACAAGTTGTTACCTCCCTGTGATGAGATGGGGCACTATGATACCTCCCTATGATGAGATAGGGCACTATAATACCTCCCTATGATGAGATGGGGCACTATGATACCTCCCTACGAGATGGGGCACTATGATACCTCCCTACGATGAGATTGAGCACTATGATACCTCCCTATGATGAGATGGGGCACTATGATACCTCCCTATGAGATGGGACACTATGAGAGTTTTGTCAACACAAGTTGTTACCTCCCTATGATGAGATGGGGCACTATGAGAGTTTTGTCAACACAAGTCGTTACCTCCCTATGATGAGATTGGACACTATGATACCTCCCTATGATGAGATGGGGCACTATGATACCTCCCTATGATAAGATGGGGCACTATGATACCTCCCTATGATGAGATGGGGCACTATACCTCCCTATGATGAGATGGGGCACTATGAGAGTTTTGTCAACACAAGTTGTTACCTCCCTGTGATGAGATGGGGCACTATGATACCTCCCTATGATGAGATAGGGCACTATAATACCTCCCTTTGATGAGATGGGGCACTATGATATCTCCCTACGAGATGGGGCACTATGATACCTCCCTACGATGAGATGGGGCACTATGATACCTCCCTATGATGAGATGGGGCACTATGATACCTCCCCATGAGATGGGGCACTATGAGAGTTTTGTCAACACAAGTTGTTACCTCCCTATGATGAGATGGGGCACTATGAGAGTTTTGTCAACACAGTTTTGTCAACACAAGTCGTTACCTCCCTATGATGAGATTGGGCACTATGATACCTCCCTATGATGAGATGGGGCACTATGATACCTCCCTTTGATGAGATTAGGCACAATGATACCTCCCTACAAGATGGGGCACTATGATACCTCCCTATGATGAGATGGGGCACTATGATACCTCCCTATGATGAGATGGGGCACTATGATACCTCCCTATGATGAGATGGGGCACTATGATACCTCCCTATGATGAGATGGGGGCACTATGATACCTCCCCATGATGAGATGGGGCGCTATGATACCTCCCTATGATGAGATGGGGTGCTATGATACCTCCCTATGATGAGATGGGGCGCTATGATACCTCCCTATGATGAGATGGGGCGCTATGATACCTCCCTATGATGAGATGGGCGCTATATGATACCTCCCTATGATGAGATGGGCACTATGATACCTCCCTATGATGAGATGGGGCACTATGATACCTCCCTATGATGAGATGGGGCACTATGATACTCCCTATGATGAGATGGGCACTATGAGAGTTTTGTCAACACCAATCGTTACCTCCCTGTGATGAGATGGGTATTATGAGAGGTTTGTCAACACCGGTCTTTATCTAACTGTGATGAGATGGGGCATTATGAGAGCTTTGCCAACACTAGTCTTTATCTAACTGTTATGAGATGGGGTATTATGAGAGCTTTGTCAACACTAGTCTTTATCTAACTGTGATGAGATGGGGCATTATGAGAGCTTTGTCAACACCGGTCTTTATCTAGCTGTGATGAGATGGGGCATTATGAGAGCTTTGCCAACACTAGTCTTTATCTAACTGTGATGAGATGGGGCATTATGAGAGCTTTGTCAACACCGTCTTTATCTATGATGAGATGGGGCATTATGAGAGCTTTATCAACACCAGTCTTTATCTAACTGTGATGAGATGGGGCATTATGAGAGCTTTGTCAACACCGGTCTTTATCTGTGATGAGATGGGGCATTATGAGAGCTTTGTCAACACCAGTCTTTATCTAACTGTGATGAGATGGGGCATTATGAGAGCTTTGCCAACACTAGCCTTTATCTAACTGTGATGAGATGGGGCATTATGAGAGCTTTGCCAACACTAGCCTTTATCTAACTGTGATCAGATAGGACATTGTGAGAGCTTTGTCAACACCAGCCTTTATCTAACTGTGATGAGATGGGGCTTAAGAGAACTTGGTCAATTCCACTTTTTATCTCACATAAACAAAACAAAAACAAAAAAACGCAATGTGTACACTTTAAGAAAAAAAAAGTTGTGGCATGACTAACCTGGGTTTTTCCATTCATTAGACATGTACATCTCATCTCCATCCCCTGCCAACAACCACATGTTCAGCAAAGATATATTCATTGTCAATACATGTATCTGACACCTCAAGACTAGAACATTTCCATTTGATTGTCAACAGGGTGAGATTATACATATTGTGAATTTCTGTGATCTCCAGCGAGGTGCGTCAATCATCAAGATGCAAAGCCACATGAATTAAGCAGGCCTCTCCACATGGAAGTCATATTGGTCTTCACACCTGCTGCAGAGTATATATACACAGCCACTTCATTTGTATGGTCAATGACGTCAAACCACCAAGACCTCAAAATACACGATCCTACAGCGGGCACTTCAAGAAGGTCCTGTGTCACAGCATGGATACAAACACAGGAGTACATCATATACATGAACACAAAAGCGATGGCCACAGACAAAGTAGTGAACTACTACATCTATGCACTGTATTACAAACCCATAAAGGCATAGTAGGAACCTGTAGGCTGAAACAACTCGATCGCGGCTTCTTTACCGCATGGATTTAAAAAGGTTCAGAAAAACAATAACAAACAATTATCCTGTCGTTGGAATATGAAAACACCAAAGAATGTTGCCTGCCCACAAATGCCAAGAGGAAAGTAGCCCACTGTTCACATTCAGTACACACCACACTGCAGAGCTCTCCAACAGTTAGCATGATAATGTTCTGTGTCCAACGACAGGTTCCTTTCAGTTTCCTGAACACCATATCCTATGGCCTAGCAGACTATGCAGGCCTTTTCATGGTTGTCGCTACATAGGGGAGAAAACACTTCTGTCCTTAAAAAAAAAAAAAGAAAGAAAGAAAAAAGAAAACCTACCAACAACGAATGAGACTACCGAATGAAAGAATTTCATGACATCATAACTATGTACTGACATCGCCAAGGCGGACGAAAGTAGAAAACCTGTATGTCTGGCATGACCATGATTTTTTTTTTTCACCCTCAGATTAAAAAAGAAGTTTAAAAAGAATTCAAAAAGAATTAAAAGTTAACAATACATTTCTAAAAGCCATACAACTGACCAGACAGTGCAGAACAGACAGTAAACATTCCCACTCTGAACAATGATGCATACAGTCTCACTACATTGATGCCTGATAACCACAAACAGCTGGCATATTATAAACCATCAAGGGGCAGGGGGTAAGGTAAGGTAAGGTATTGTTGCTCACAGTCCAGCTGACCGCACAGGGCCATATCAGGGCTGTCACCGCGTTGAAGTCAACTTGCAAGTCATTCATTCACACAACCCCTTAAAATACATCTTCCAAAAACACGCAAGGGGCAGGGGGAGGAGGGTGTACAGATCTATTTTCTCAAACACAGAAGAATATGCAACAATGGCAGAGAAACACTGGGCGGAGGGGAGTGAGGGGGGGGGGGGGGGGTGAAAGTTAAGGACACATACACATTTTTTTCTTTTAATAGTCAAAGAGTGACAGTACAGAGGAAATCGCTAGCACAGTTCCCAGAATGTGGAGGAACAGTTTGTACTGGAACACACCTCCCCCCACCTCCACCCCCCCAGCATGCCCACAGATCTGTGGTTTGGTATCACAAGTAATGCAGTGTTTCAGACTTTCGCTATAACCAAAGCTGGAAGCAGAACATTCATGCTCCTCCGTCCTGAGATCATGTCGGTGGTCGTTGCTTACAGCACTTTGTGCACATGCACTGAATACAGCAGAATACACTTTGGATAGGAATGAAAGCACACACTCCCTGTTCATGGGAAATAGTAGCTATACTCACGCTCTCTGAACACTGCATTTTGATCTAGAGCATCTAACAATGAGGAATAAAAGCTGACATTCTGTTCATTGATGGGAAACAGCACTGGGCACATGTATTGAGTAGTGCAGAACACATGTGGATCATATGCATACTTTCTTATTCTTGGGAAACAGTGCTATCCACATACACTAAATACAGCATTTGGATAGAATGCACAAAATCTGTAAAAAAAAATTTTTTAAAAGAAAAATTCCTTCCTGCTTTATGCTTTTGCTTTTTTTTTTTTCCCACTCTCCTTTTCTTTTCTGTCCAACATCAGGAAACCTAAATATCACTCAACCACAGCCGCTTCATCAGGAAACCTAAATATCACTCAACCACAGCCGCTTCATCAGGAAACCTAAATATCACTCAACCACAGCCGCTTCATCAGGAAACCTAAATATCACTCAACCACAGATGCTTAAGTACAAATTGTGGAAGAACTTGAGAGAAAAATTCTGGTAAGCATTTGTTTGAATGGTGACCAAAAAAAAAATCAAATAATGTCTTCAAGAACAAACATGTCCACGACTGACACAATCTATGCAACATTCTGTAAATACGCATGTCTCTGTTGATCAGATACAAACAAGCAAAACAGCTGTGTTCATGGCTAAGGACCACAACACACCTGTCTCTGAGGACCTCTTTTTTTATCACTTTTTTCATCACCACTGAGCACTTGTATACCTGAATAGATCCATGGACTGCTAGTAGTCAGTATCTTGAACTGATCATTCAAATCAGCTTCAATGACTGATGGCTCAGTTCCAATCACAAAGAGTACAAAAACATTTCCTCTTTTCTTCAAAGAATGTTATCACTTGTTTACAAACATATCTTAATTTAGAAAGAGAGGGGGTTAGTTACCGCCAGGACACGGACAAACAGAGTACAAGACATATCTTAATAAATGATTAAACAAGGACTTGTTTCACCCTGGCAGCAAAAGTTATCACCCTTGTTTCGGACTGGCTGTACAGTTCTCCATGCCTCAACTGAGATCTTTTATTCACACACACATCAGCTCCACATCTAGTCTGGACACAAGAAATGTGGTAAGCACCTATCAAACATCCAAAAATAAGTTCAGATCAACAACAGCACTTGTGACATGATTGACCAAGGGAGTGACATGACTGACCTAAGGGAACATTTTCCAAGCAGAATAACTACATCTCCAAACTTTGACCTATGGGAACATTTTCCAAACGGAATAACTACATCTCCAAACTTTGATCTAAGGGAACATTTTCCAAATGGAATAACTACATCTCCAAACTTTGATCTAAGGAGACATTTTCCAAACTGAATAACTACATCTCCAAACTGCACTATCTGATCCACTGGCTTTCTGGAACGCTCACACTATGAATGCAAACTTTTCCATGTGCACATTGCAAATTAATTACTAGTAGTATGATGCAGAAAACAGGTGTGTTTTGAAAACTCTTTCAACATTAGCCAATTTCCACATTGCATACTGAAGGCTTCGGATAAGATGATGACCTGCATTTTAGCATGATTAGAAGTTACTGTAAAATCATTATAAGCAGGGAGATAACATGCCCATGCTCAATCTTAACAAATTGCATGGATGATTTTCTCTTCCCTCTTCCCCCCCCCCCCCCCCCCACCCCCCTATGTAAAATCTCAGACACAACAGAAATGGACTGTGAACAGTGATTACTGGAAGTATCTGTAAATATCATCACTTAGTATCTCTGTATAACGGTAAATATTGCTCTGCGTCTTTTTCACATGTAATAGCTAGTTATTTCTCTGCGCAGCTTTGTAACATTTAACAGGGAATAATGCTCATTAACTTTATAACATCTAATTGGGAGTACTGCTCAGTTGAGAGAGAAACTTCTGTTCATCGTTAGTTCCCAATCATGCTTCTGTACCTTCACAGTGCTTTTCTTAAAGGAAATGTCTCACAGTACCAGCCTGGATATCTGCCTCACAATCTTGCTCCGTACTTTGCAACATCTAACAGAAAATATCACTCAGTACCTTTGTAACATCCGACTATTGTTCAGCACCTTTGTAACACCTGTCTGACACTACAGGTGATAGGAAATGTTGCTCAGTAGCCTTGCAACAGGGACAATTGCTCAGTATCTTTGTAACAGCTGGGAATATCGCTCGATACCTTGTGTCATCTAACATGGAATATTCCTCAGTGCCTTTGTAATATCTAACCCAGATATATCACTCGGTACCTATGCAGGATCTGTCCAACCCAGACCATCAGGCAGTAACTTTGCAATGTCCGTCTAACAAAGGATACTGCGCAGTACCTTTGTAACATCTTACAGGGAACAGTGCTCAGTTACTGTGCAACACCAAACAGAAAATACCATTCAGTGCCTTTGTCCCACACCATCCTCTGAGCCGGATGAGGGGAAAGGGGGGTCGAGGGGGGGGGGGGGGTTCAAGAACCCCCTCTCCCCCCAGCTCCCCTTCTGATTAGCAAAACACAGCTTTTTTGACCCACTCCCCATCTCCTCATTGGAGGACCCCCAGGCCCCCTTTTGAAGCTCCCACCCCTTTTCTGATCTGGCCCTACAGTCCTACTGATTCCACATGCATGCAACACAAAGTGGAGTGAAAGCAGTGAGAGATAAGAGACAGCGTTGTGGACCAAGAACATGAAGAAAGAGATAATAGTTTTCATCTGTGTTGCTTTTATCTTCCCATCCTTGGGGAAGGGGGTGGGGGGGGGGGGGTAACAGAAAGGAAAGAAAGTAAAGATTTCTCTCCAGATTTTCTTTTCAGATTTGTTTGTTTTCTGTCAAAGAGCAAAAAGCGTGTGTGTGTGTGTGTGTGTGTGTGTGTGTGTGTGTGTGTGTGTGTGTGTGTGTGTGTGTGCATGCATGGTTGAGTGAATGTGTGCGATGGAAAGCAGGAGAGTATAGAGCTCACGAAACAAGGAAGGATATGGCGAACAAGTCACAGTCAGTTAGAGCTGGATTTGACCGTTTTGCCCATCTTGAAGCATAAATATCAACTTTTTTCTGTAGAGTCAATCACTCATTGATGTGGTGACAAAGTTTAAACTCTGGTGCCCTACCAATGCACTGTGACATACTGAAGTTATAACTTTGGCAGAACACAGAATTTCTTTTTTGATCCACGTATCAGCTTTAATTCAAGGGAAACTACCCTAGCCATTATCTTGACATGTTAACTTTTATATGCAGTTAATTCCTACAGGACCAAAAGAGTTTTCTCTCTGACAGTGTTGTGCAGAGATAGGCTGTAGGTTGCTCTTTCCCCTAACAATATGACACAACAAGGGCAATATTCATTTAATGAGGGGGTGAAACGTGTATCGGAGGGAGAATCTAACACTGCATATGTTTATTTGAGACTAACAGAATATCACTTTACCAGAAAAATCTCATTTTTCCAAATGCATTGCTAATGGACAGAACGAACATTCTATGCTGAAGCACTCACAGGTTTAGAATTCACATACATTATTTTTCAAAATTGTAGAAATTGACAACAACACTAGTCAAAAAATCTTAAGTGACATTTTTAAAACAAAACGGTATACCCTTACATCATGTATAGCTTGTATGCTTTGGTAAATTTCAGTAAGGCTGTTGAGTTTTAGAAAAAAAGGTCAAGATATAACATCGAAAGATAAATTCAAGAAGAAAAAGGGGTTAGATAAAGACAAGTCCATTTTTTGTAAGTTGCTCAGGAGTTAACAAAAAGAAAAGTCCATTTTTAAACAATGTCAGCGTGAGACTATTAAATGTTTTATATTGCCAAAAAAAGAAAAGAAAGCAAAACAACAACAAAAAACAAACCAATCATGATGTTATAACAATGTCACTGTACAAATTACACTCACATATATCCAAACGACGATGATCAGATGAAAGGGGCATCATCCAGTTCTTACAACCAAAATGGCCATCTTCCACACCAACTCCATAACAATGAACAGTGATTCCAACACTGCAAGATACTTGGAGACAACAGCAATGACGTCAGCCGAGTCCATACATTATAAACAAACAACATGAAACAACAAAAACCACAGCTTCTGTACGCTGTTTTGAGTATCTCACATCCATTGCATTGTGTGCTAGTCTCCATTCATGAGGAAGGGGGGAGGGGGGGAGACAAAATGCAAAGGTCATGCAACACATGCACACAATGGTTTTCAAGTCTTTACCCGTATAGGAAAAGGTGCCCTTTCATCCTTCCAGCAACCACACTCATGCTGAGGCAGTAGTACTCCTTTCCCTCTGAAGAATGCACCCACCACTTTCAAGTGAGAAAAGTAACAGTAAGACCTACTTACCCTTAAGATGCTATTGGTTGCTTTTCTACAATGTTTTTTTCCCAACCTAGTGACAACGATAGTACTTATGGTATGCTCAGATGCCTAAGTATGCATCACATGCGTAGCAACTTTGTCACACAATTCCTCAACAACTAAAGAAGGGAGCATTCCAGCACTCTTCAGTCACCTAGCTGATCCATCTACATCAATTATATACGACCACTGGGACCCAGCTGCAGCTCTGTGGAATTGTGTGTGCAGTCAAGTCCCCATCCCCATTGTCAGTCATGGTCTAACATGGGTTTGAGCCTGTGGCTGTCTGATCACAGTTCTCAACGCTCACACACCCATTTCTGACTGTATACGCTGTGGAGCGAACTGTACTGTCTGTTAACTGAAATGATACATGAGCTGGAACTGGCGTTTACAGATACATGAAGCTTCATGAGAGAAAATAATCAGTTAAATGTCTGATTTTCATTCAGTCATGGTTTAATTAAAAGCAGCATTTACCTTCAACACCTTTCTGGTTTCTCCCTTAAATGGTACTTGAAGGAAATAGTAAGGGGCAGACTAGACTGAAAGTGGGTTCCACTGGCATGTTAACAGTCTGCATGCAGTCTTCTAATCTGTGTATTTTAGTTCTTTTCTTCTGTCTACTGCCTCTTCGTGTTGTTAAGCAGTTGATTACCGATCAATATTTATCGTCACTACCACACCACATCTGAGACAGGTAAAGGTGCAAGATGCAAACGCATCGCATTTGCAAGTATCTCCTATCACAATATATTGTGACTCAAATTTCTATATGTAACCTTTTAAGTACATTAAGGTTTAGCCCATGTGCCAAACGGAGGTTGTATGGCTAACAGTATAACCTCTAGACCCTAAAAAAAAAAAAAAATAGAATTCATAAAGGTTAATGTTTATAAAAAGCTTTCATCAATATCTCCTTCAGTTCAACTAATTTTCGCTGTATAAGAAATGGGAAATAGCCAACACACACACACACACACACATGCACATTCTCTAGCACACACACACACACACACACACACACACACACACACACACACACACACACACAAGCAGTCACTCACTGACACACACACACACACACACACACACACACACACACACACACACACACACACATTCACATTAATTGAAGGAGGATTACACAGTTTAATTTTTGTTTATACATGGTAATCTGTTTGGGATGGAAAGTTCAACAACAACAACAACAACAACAACAGCAGCAGAATAAAGCATGTCCTGCCTCGAGCAGATATGTTAACTGAATCAGAATATTCACCGTTAAAAAAAAAAATTTAAATCAATGTAAATTCTGTTCCTCAGCTTTTTAAGGCTAAAACAGCTGTATACCAATGACAAAGAAAAAAGACACTGTGCCAAGCCTGAACTGGTGCATATCAATATCTTTACGGTGCAAGAAACCAACTATTTTGTCTCTACAATGGAACCATCTCCCTTCCTCCTTTACCTGCATTCATCTCACATTGTCCAAAAGTGAACTAACTGTAAGTAACACCATAATTTCCCTTCCTCCTTTACCTGCATTCATCTCACATCGTCCAAAACTTTACCAAATTTAAGTAACACCATAATTTTCAGGCTACAAAATACACTGTCCAAGACTATGTACCAAACATAAGAAATACCATGATTTTCAAACAACAACCTGTGTCCAAATATCAGACACATTCTCCATTTCTCTTCAGAAAAATAAACAACTTTGTCAAAAAAAGTCAGCCTTTTGGAACGCAGCTTTCAAGTTTTAGTGTTACTACTATCAGTATCATTACAGCGCGCCAAACTTAACACACAGTGGCCTTTTCAGGGCTATCAGTGCTGTGGGTGGAAAAGGTCAAGTTCTGCAAAAAGCAGCAACAGTAAACACTTCAATGAGTATCACTAAATTCACCGATTATCGATACTCTTAAGACAGATAAAAGTTAGCCAAAGAGCTCCATGCATTCCCCTTTATTCATCACTCCAGATTTCCCCGAAGATGGAGTATGGCTGCCTTAATGGCGGGATTAAAAAAAGGGTCATACACACAAAACTCCACTCCCTTTGTTGGGTAGATGGGATTAATCCTTGCCTGTCTGTGCAGGAAGCGTCCGCAGGAGTATCAGCCTGCTTACGCAAAAAAAAACAAACAAACAAAAAAATTTTAAAACTCCCAGATTAAAAAGAATAAGATAAACAAAACAGTGCCTTAAAAACAGCAAATAAAAAGGGGCATCTGGGCAAATACACACTGCAGAACAGACAGCTAGAGTCCCCTCTGAAGACCGAGTAAACTTTCATTAAAATGATAAAAAAATTTTTTAAATGAAACTAGCATGTTATAAATTCTATGCGAGAGAAAAAAAATTTCTAGTATAAAGACACTGTGTATGGAGCACTACAAAAGACAGACAGACAATTGCAACTGTAAAGCATACAAACTTATACAAAAGGCCAAGCGAGTGATATCAAAGAGGTAAATAATCCAATATCAAGAAGGTAGATGTACAATGTACACCAAACGAGCTTTTGCCCTCCCCACAGGGACTAGCTTGCACTAATCAGGCTTGACACTAAACCAAGTCCGTAGCTTCCCTTCAAACTCCTATCAACCAGCCTTCAGATTATGGATCAGGTTAGAGCTAGCCTCCTCACCTCTACATTTCTGAAATACTGATGTCTTCGTTTCCCAACTTAAAAAGCAGCTTTTCAATGGAACAATGTGTTTCAGTATAACCATCAAGCGTCACCGTTGATCACCTACTGCGCCACACAGTGTGTGTGGGACAGTTCACTTTTGTCCAATATTTGTAAAAAAAAATCTTTAAAAATTTTTTTTTAATCATTTACTGATGCAGTCTGCAAGATGTGTGTTTAATAGGCCAGAATATGCAAATTCATGCAGCCATGTGATATGCTGTGATCTGTGCGCTGAACTAGTGTGGATTCTATAGGATTGATGCTTTGAATTCCTGGGTGTGTGTTGACAAGACCAGTGAATGCAACTAGAATATGTGTATACAGTCAAGTGCAAAAACAAATTCAACAACATGCGAGGAAAAACAAATTACAGCCTTGAAATTACCCCTATGTATCCCAGACTAGAACCGTTCATCCAGTAATAAACTGCTGCCGAATGGATGGGAAGGATGGTACAAATCATGTGTAAATGTCATGCTTACAGCACAGGTTTACCTCACTGAAACCTTCTCCCTCCAACACCTTTTCCAAGCATTCATAGCTGAAAACACCATTCAGTATGTGCTTGATCACAAATTGAACTCTGTTCAGCTGAACAAAACAGTGGCTGTTCAGTCAATTCTAACACATGACCCAACACATCAATCACACACACACATATAGAAACTGAGATGCAAGTATATGTGCACCCATATACATAAGCTCACATTGCCCCAAACTTCTTCATGTATGTATGCTCTTGGCGGTACATGTATCTTCAAACACACAACATCACAGACACATAAACACTGACACATGCATGCTTGTCTATATATGCACTTGATCATATGCACACACCCAACTCTTGTTAAAAGAACTTATATCCACATGACCCTTTAAAAAGAAATGCTGAAGCAAGGCAAAGACTTCTTGCTCACCTCACTGAAATTTACATTGATGAAAACCCTGACATTACACAAGGTTTCAGATTTCATTTCAAAATTTTGTGTACCCAATTTTCATGTTTTGAGCATCTGCAAAGAAACAAACAAACAAACAAAAACAAAGGGAAAAAAAGTGACCATCTGGTCAATGCAGAAACCTGTCAATGATGTTGGACCTGGAACACAATAGCTTTGATCTTTATTGCAAATGAATCAGTCATATGTTTTTTTTAGTTACTGTCAAAATCTCATCATGCAAGGCCTAAGGCTGTTCAAAACTTTTTTTTTTCATTGACCTAATGTAAATCATGAAACTGAAAGAACAAAGTAACTGAATAAGAATGAGCTCTTCATTATGACCTTGAAAAACCTGTGACCAAGAACTCAGATGAGTATAAAACTGTGTTCCTCACATTGTGGGCAATTCAATTGGAATCGTCCACTTCATTCTTATGAAAACAAAACAAAGAATTTCAAACTAACAAAATCTAAACACAAATTCATAGAATATGTGAATCCAGTGTCCCCTCTCCTTTCTGATCCCCCTGTCACCCCCCCCCCCCCCCCCCCCCCACCTTTCCCTCCTCTCCTTCCCCAACATTTGAAGGATCATTTGAAAATGACTAATTGCTGTTCAAAGGCACCTTTTGTGCAGTAAGTTTGAAACTGCTTGCCAAGTTATGGCTTTCTCTGATAATATCCTGTAAACACACAGAAACAAATGAAATCTTCTGGTAATAAAACTGAAATGCTACCCAAGACAAGATGGCTCTTACCATAGACACTTCAACTTCTGCTGACCGCTTTTCATTTCTTCCTGGTTGAAAACATGTGTGGAAAAACATCTGTGCTTTTATCTTTTTGCAAGCATAAAAAGGGAACTGCAAAACTGACCTTTTTTTTCTCCAAAACTGATCTTCTCATTATTAGCTTCCTTCATGTCAAACTTTGAAAGAATCCTATTAAATCTGTAGCTTTTTAACAATGACATCATACACCAAACACATCCTCAATACCCCCTCTAGCTCTTGAACCCCCCCCCCCCCCCCCACCCCTTTTTTTTGGAGTAGATTTCATAACAAAACCACACACACACGCACACACACACACACACACACACACACACACACACACACACACACATTATCAACACAAAAACCCAGGTTTGACACATGGTAGGTTTATGGCAAAAAGACAGCTGGCAAGCCTGAAAGTGTTGCATGCATGAAATACTATGCACAGGGTTCCTACAGACTCCCAAGAACAAAATTCAAGGAGTTTTCAAGGAGTATTCAAGGAGCATTTATTTTATTTCAAGGCAAGAGGTGGCTCGAAAATTAAACCATTGTTCTTTTAAAACTTCATTTTTTTCTGTTGTTTATGTTAAAAACAAAATATATAGAAAAAACATATTTCAGTGATTTCAAAGCTCTTGTGTGATTTGGGGACCACAAATGGGGGCAAAATGATGAAAAATGGAAAAAAAAAAAAAAAGGTTCATGACAAGAGCTGTATTTGTATCATAGCAGACATGTTAGGCACTTGAAACATGACTTTTCTTGTTTTGCTGAGCTATAGTAATGCAATTACAAAAGGGTTTTTATATATTGTTTTGCTGAGCTATAGTAATGCAATTACAAAAGGATTTTCATATATCTAAACTGCTTTTTTCAATAATTTTTTTCCATATGGTGGCCATCAGGCTTCGCGTTTCATTGCTTTTGAATTATTGCAATAGAAATAGCAAATGATATGTGCTGTTTTGACTTATAAATAAAATATAATTGCATGCAGAAATCATTTCTCATCAAAAGAAAAAAAATTACCAAGCCAGCTGGCCTGGATCCAGAGATATTATACTCCTTGCACATCAACTGTTGTCGAAAAAAGTGATTTCGAGAAAACGGCGTTCGAAAATAAAGAAGTTAAGCAATTTTCACACACACCTCCTTCAAATAAAGTCATTTTTTACTAAGAAAAATGTGAAAATAGACAAAATGAACACCACAGATGCTTTCAACAGACTTCCTTGAGCACAAAAACACATAAAACCCAAAACGTGAACGTGATTTCTGAAAGAAAATGGTCAAATTTTCGTGCCACCTCTCCCCTTAAGGCTACACTACTTGCGTAAAAATTGAAAAAAGAAATGGCGGTTTGAATTTTCTGCGTTTTTGTTAATGAAAAACTATTTTAAAACAAATTTTTACAAACATCGTCGCAATCCTGGATTCTCGTCGGCGATTTTACCAAGGGAGATAATTTGTAACGTCATCAATTAGTTACAAATTATCTCCCTTGGTAAAATCGGCGACAACAATCCAGGATCGCGACAATGTTTGTAAAAATTTGTTTTAAAATAGTTTTTCATTAACAAGAACGCAGAACAACCCAACTGCCATTTCTTTCTGCCACATTAAAGATTTTTTGAGCTGACGGCTTGATTTTCAAAGGTTTTCAAGGAGGTTCGGTCAACAGAACCACATTTTATTGATTTTCAAAGGTTTTCAAGGTCTTGAAATTCCCTGTCAGATTCAAAAAGTTTCAAGCAGTTTCAAGGAGCGTACGAACCCTGTATGCATCATCCATTATGCAATCACATGCACTGATGTCAGCCATGAAAAACAGTTTCTAAACATTTTATTTAAAAAAAAAATTTTAAAAAAAATTGTAAACATTTTATTTAAAAAAAAAAAAAGTTTTAAAATGTACAAGGTTATGTTTTCACGCACACAATGCTTGCGCGCGCGCACACACACAACTGCATGAGTCAAGAGTTAAAAAACAACAAACTGCACGATGAACACACTGACAAACCCGGGTACAAAAGTATGCAAAATGTCCAGTGTCCTCACGACCTGACACAACAGTTTAAGTACTGGCCCTGATATCTTTGCGAAATCCCGACAAAGGCTGATGACAGATGACCCCACAGGTGACCATGACAGTGATGAAATTACAGGTGCGAAGCAACAATCAGCGACATGTCCTTTGCTGGTGTAAATTGCGCCCCAACACCGATCGCACATCACTACAAAACTGAAGAGCGTCCAGCATAGGCAGTAGGCTGAGGAGAGAGGTGTCGTGAGGATCGCTGAACCAGGACTTGATAGGGATTGCATTGTCTGAAACCAGCCGGGTCAATTCAACAGTAAACAAGGTCAGTGACTGCTGTTCCCAAAACAAAACGGGGGCACACACCTCCAAGCTTGTGCTGCTTCAATTGCCTACCAGCTAGCGCATGCAAAAGGCAAAGAGAACAAACAGGTACACCTATACTTTAAAATTTATGTCCAATATATACTGAAAACAGTGTGTAAGAAGTATAAGTGTACTGAAGCTTAAAATCAGTTACAGAGAAATCATAAAATTGGTAGGAATTTCACATGTATTGTTTCTCAGTGGGTTTTTTTTTTTCATTTCTGCCACCAACTGTCACTCATTTCTCTTTTGAAGCTTGGCCCCTCTTCATAATTTATGACCACTAAGTCTTTGTGGTGTTTTGGCCCTTTGAAGACCAAAATCAGTCAGATTTTTTTGCAAATAATCTCCATGCAAAATTGTAAAATCGAAGAGGTAGACTGCCAAACAAACATGATGTATACTAACACCACATCAAACAATACACTGATACTTTTCTGTGTACTCTTAGCAAACTTCTGTTCAATTTTTTTTGTTTTGTTTTTTGTTCGTCTCAGGCCAATATGTATCAGATTCATGTTTCAATGTGATGGCAGCAGCAAATGAAGTTAACAGAAGTTGCTGACTGGAACTTCAATTACAATTGTAAATCAGCAACCATGAAGCAGATTTTTTTTTCTTCAGCAATGATGGTATTTCAGAGGGTAAGCCAGTTGAAAATGGAAGGACTGGCAGGTCTGAACGGTTACTGATCATGCTTCCCGTTGGTCCAGACTCACCTGGGAACTGTCTGTAGGCGACAGGGGAATTATCCAGAATGAAGACACTAGACAGGTCTGGACATATAGCCGCCAAGTCTTTGGTGTAACTGCCGCAGTCCAGGCTACAGTGCTGCAAGACATTCAAAAGACATGAAGGACACCCTATCAACCCCACAGGTACAGATAAACTTCTAATAAAAGATCCTCCTAATACAGAGTCCCCTATCCAATCTTCCAACTCCTCCCTTTAATATTTAATCATTTCATCGTTCATCTCTTTTCTGAAATGGATTTACAGACCTATGCCTTACGCATTAGCTGTCAGAGTATTTCTGTTCCAAGATTTGTGCATTTTCCAGAAAACCGGTGTAAACACTTCTGTTTTCCTTCTTTTTTTCTTTTTTTTTTTGCCCAAAGAAGACTGAAAGCTTCCCATTAAAAAGTGATTTGTAAGATTAGGATGATCAGCCAGCTCAGGAAAATTTTCTGTGGATCTCCTTCCGAGTTGCTAAGGAGAGCCAACTTCTCGTATCTTAAACACAAGTTAAACTGATTCTCACTCTTGGAGGGAGGATGGGGAGGGAATGGGGGTGAAGTGAAAGGGATAGAGGAGAGAGAGAGAGTGTGTGTGTGTGTGTGTGTGTGTGTGTGTGTGTGTGTGTTGGGGGGTTAGGCATCTGCAGTACTTTTCAGTAAAATCATGTATAATGACTCCCTTCCACTTAGAACAAACTTTCAATGGATTCTTCTCCATTCTATTACTGATACGATAATCATAATGCTTTTGGTGTCATGGAATTTTTCTGTATTATATCAAAATAAAAGATATTGCTAAGTGCCTACAAGAGCAAAGAATCCAACTGAGAAACGTCATTATATTTTCTTTTAATCATACAGAAACAACAGTATCAAAAGGTCTAATTAACTAAGAGAAGAGCGATTTGGTTTTCTGACTGAATGACTATAGTCGCTGGCCTCCTTGGGGCAAAGGGTGGGGCTGTGTAGGTTAGAAATGGTTATTTATTAACTGTGCATGCGTGGGATTCGGTGAGTGTCGCTCGACGTGTGCAGACGTATTTTGCCACGCTCTCAACGGTCCGAATCTGAGCTGTGAACTCGGTCGTACGCTTTGCCTACACGCGCTAACCGCGACAGCGTCTTTTCTTTTTTCCTGACGTTCCAGTTTATTCGTTGAAAATGCAAGCTTTTTCTACAGTTACTCCCGTTTTTCTCAAATCAAAGAACATTCCGGATCACGACAAGAATCGGCCGTCCGTTTTGGAAATGTGCTTGGCGGCGGAACGAGTAGCTGGCCAGGGCTCGATCATCGGAGCTCAGAACATTGGCAGCTTGTGGCGTATTTACCCCGCCACCAAGTAGGCACGGATGGCAATCCTTGTCCAGGGTATGCGGATGAGGGATACTACGCTACAGGTATGCAGCACTAACCCCTATGTCCTCCACAGCAATACAGGTGAGGAAAAGCCCTCTACAAAACTGTGGATCGACAACATCCCAATCTCGGTCGCAGACTCGGAAATCGAGCATTCACTTGTCAAGCTCGGTTGCGAACTGAGATCAGACATTAAGATGGAGAGAGCTCGCGACGCAGACAACAAATTGACTCGATTTGTAACGGGTCGCAGGTTTGTTTTCATAACTGTCCCCTCTACTCCTCTTGATAAGTTTGTGAAAGTCAGTATTTTTACAGCTAAATTGTTCCACAGAGAGCAAAAACAGCAGAAAAAAGTCATGTGTTCACGCTGTCTGAAGCCAGATCACCATGTCTCACAGTGCTCAGCAGACATTGTATGTAGACAGTGCGGGCAAACAGGACATAAAAGAGGTGACGTCGAATGTAAACTAACAGACAGACAGACAGCGGACAGACAAATAACGGATGGACGGACTGGCGAACATACTATGGACACACAGGCAAACGGTAAAAAGAATGGTGTTAAAAAGACTGGTGTCAAAGAAAATCTTAGTACCAGTGAAACAGTACAGTCCACTAGCAAGTCTGTCGACGGAAATGACAGAGGGCGTCCTCTGTCCCGTCAGACCACCCTCCTGTCCTCCCTGGACCGCTCTCCCCGCAACAGGTCAGCTACCCCCAGCAAGCGGCGCCTGTCCAGACACCGACACAGCCCGGGAGAGGGAGCAGAAAAGTATCAGCACTGTGACCGTGGGTCGGATGGCTCGTTGACAGCAGATTTAGTGGACTCTGAGTCAGAATCCACACCGGCTGATCAGGGGAAGTAGATCAGGTTTATTATTCATGACTACGAACGGACAATGGCCTGGAAATGTATCATGGACTATGAGTTTGAACAGTGTTTATCTGATTGAAATTGCCAATAGATTAATTAAATAAACTGAACGTTTCTCTCCATGGATAAAATCAGTATTGTTTCACTAAACGTTAGGGGTTTAAAAAACAGGTTTAAAAGGAAATCATTGTTTGCATATTTCAAAGAAAAACGTTTTGATGTTATCTGCTTACAAGAATGTCACATAACAGACAGAGATGTAAATGAATGGGAAAAACAATGGGGTGGAACTTTTTTTTTCAATGAGGGAACGAACAAAAGCAGAGGAGAAGTTATTTTGATTTCAAAACACTTTAAGGGAAATGTTAAGTTAGAGCTTGCACAAGACAGAATCTTAGTCATATCAGTGGTAAACGAATACTATAATATAATGGTTGCCAATATTTATGCACCCAACAACACAAAGGAAAAAATCATATATTATCGAAAATTGATTGAAATTTTCAATTCTATGGAGTACGAAGATTTAATTATTCTTGGTGATTTTAACTGCACTCTGAACAGTGACCTCGACATAGTGGCGGGGCAACCCCATGACAGATCGGAAACTGCCAGTTTTCAGCATGTTATTAATACATTAGATTTAACAGATGCCTGGAGACTTTATCATCCAAAAGAAAAAGATGCCTCATGGATACGTCTTAACCCATTTATTGCGCGCAGATTAGATTATTGTTTTGTTTCTGATAACATTTTGCGTTTTTGTACTTTGTGTGAACATTTTTTGTTCCGAATTCTGACCATAAGGCTGTTGTCCTTGAACTGAATGAGAATGACTTCATCCGGGGACCAGGGTACTGGAGATTCAACAATAGTTATCTTAAAAATGTTCTGTTTGTACAAAAAATGAATGATATGTTAGATACATTTCTTTTAGACAATGAAGGTCTGAATTATTTAGAAAAATGAGAAATGTGTAAGGTTGAAATAAGAAAATTTTGTATAGATTTCGGGAAAAATCTGGCTTGTGAGAAAAGAAATGAATCTCTAATATTACAGTCAAAGTTACAAAGTCTAGAAAAAGAGCTCGCCAACGATCCTCAAAACGAAAATATTAATAAATGCTTTATGACAGTAAAACAGAACCTAGAGATTTTGCAGGCTTACAAAGCTAGAGGCGCTCAAGTAAGATGCAGACTTAAATGGATAGAAGAAGGAGAAAAGAATACAAAATATTATTGTAGTTTAGAAAAGGCACGAAGTAGAAATAGGATTATTACAAGACTATGTAAAGAGACAGGTAACATTATTATTGACCAAAGAGAAATAATGCAAGAACAAACTGCATTTTATAAACAGTTATATGCCCAGAATACTGAAGCATCGAATGTAGAAGAAGCTGCCGACATTTTTATTGAAAATGCAGAAATAAGACAGTTAGAAGAAAATTACGCAGTAATATGTGAAGGCATAGTGACATTAGAAGAAACGACATCTGCTCTCAAGAAGATGAAAAATGGCTCTGCTCCAGGAAGAGATGGCTTAACAACCGAGTTTTACAAGTTTTTTTGGTCAAAATTAGGCAATGTTGTCACCAACTCCTTTATTGAATCCTTTAACAGTGGAAGCCTCTCATTTACACAACGGCAAGGCATTATAACTCTTTTCCACAAAGGTAAAGACTTAGATAGAGATAAACTTAACAACTGGAGACCCATCACTCTTACAAATTCTGATTATAAAATTTTGGCAAAAGTACTCTCAGAAAGACTAGGTAAAGTCATCCATAACTTAATTAACGAAGATCAAGTTGGATACATAAAGGGAAGAAATATAGCAACAGTGCTAAGAACCATCGATGATGTCATCAACTATTTAAATAAAACCGGAAAGGCAGGGTACTTATTAGCTATAGATTATGAAAAAGCCTTTGACTCCATATCAAAAAAATATCTTTTACATGTATTCAAAGTATTGGGATTTGGGACCGATTTCCAAAGATGGGTACACATTTTAACAAATGGTAGCCAAAGCTGTATCAACCATGGAGGCTGGTTGTCTGAGCCATTTAATGTAACTTGTGGAATAAGGCAAGGCTGTCCCTTTTCCCCTTTAGCGTTTGTTTTAGCTGTGGAGCTGTTGGCTGCAAAGATTAGAAAAAGTGAAGTAACAAGTATCCAAGTGCCAACAAGGCACCGTGCAAGTGAGCAGTATATTAAGATAAAACAACTCGCTGATGATACCACCCTATTCTTAGATAGCAAAGATGACATGACTGAATTCTTTGAATATTCTGAAAGCATTCGAAAAGTTTTCTGGTCTTAAGTTAAATATGAATAAAACCAAAGCTAGAAGAATGGGCAGGAGAATAAATGAAAACAATCTGCCTTTCTCTATAGTTGAAAGAATAAAAATACTTAGCATTTATTTTGAAAAAGATAAAATGGCCAAAAACATTGAAGAAAACTGGAAAGGCAGAGTTGAAACCATAGAAAAACTAATAAAGACCTGGAGCAAACAAGACATCAGCATTCATGGCAAAATAACAGTTATTAAATCTTTTTTGGTTAGTCAACTAGTCTTTGTAATGCAGTCAATTGGTATTCCATATGGAGTCTTGCAGAAGATAAATACGATGTTATATAAATTTGTTTGGCAAAAGAAACACAGTAACCGGAAAGCATTCGAAAAAGTGAAAAGGAAAGTAATGGAAGCAGACTATAACTCAGGAGGTTTAAAAATGGTTAACGTTATGGAACTGCAAAACTGTATGTATTTGCAATGGGCAGGGAAATTGTTTTCTGCAACAGACGAAAATTGGAGTAAGATTCCGAAGTGGCACTTAAACAAAATAATTAGTAACGATAGCATATTTAAGCTTAACTGTAATGCAATGCAGTTGCAGCAAATTGAACGAATAGACAATGAATTTTGGAGAAATGTAGTTACCATTTATTTGAATAATAAGAGGAAAACCAAGACAGAAGAAATAACACCAAGTAACTTTTTAGATCAAATGTTATTTTATAATGACTTGATAAAATATAAAGGCAATATACTATATTTTCAAGAATGGAAAGAAAAGGGAATACAGTTTGTCAGAGACATTGTACACATTACTGAAAATAGACTGCTTAATCTCAATGAAGTGGAGACAGTTTTAGGAGATCGTAATGCAAATACAATTTTTGAATACAATGCACTGCGAAACGCTCTCCCATCATCATGGCTGGAGTGGATTTATGAAAACAATATTACTCTTGACAATGTTTGCTCTGCTGACTGCGAAGCCCATCTGTTTAACACAAAACCAAAAGAAATAAAAAAGCTGCTGGAGCAAAGGAATTTGAGTAACGTTACTGCAAACGGCAAGGACTTTTGGCGTAGAAAACTTGACTTTGAAGTTGACGAACACATATGGCTAACACCAAGAACATCTACAAAAGAGGTTAGGCTGTATGAACTACAATGGAAAATAAACCACAACATTTACCCGACTAATATTCTTTTGCAAAAAATGAAAGTATCAGAAACTAACAAGTGTGATAACTGTACAGATGAAATTGATTTTATTGAACATTTCTTTTTCTACTGTCCTCCAGTCAACAAATTTTGGAAAAATATAGAAATACTGATTTCATCGAGAATCGATAAAAATCTTTAAAACTGTCGTTAACTGACGTTCTCTTTGGAGTCCATAGAGACGATATAGGTAAACAGGTAACAAAATCGATTAACCACATTATATTAGTGGGGAAAATGTCCATTAGTATTGCACGTAAAACTAAAAAATTGATGGCATTACAGATGATTTTCGATCAACACCTAGAACTGAGAAAGCGTTACATCAGTTTATAAATTGCATAAGTAAAAAGTGACAGAGTTCAGAAACCCGCGTTTGTACAACATCGGAACCTGGAGATGTAATTCTCCCGAGGGAAAAAAAAAAAGAAAAAAAAAAAGGAAGAAAAAGAATAAAAGAACCACTAGGTAACCATCAGTATGCGCTCAGGCACCGGTTTAGTGTTTATCCGTTTGTTTTGCCTATTAGTCCTGTTTGTACATGTATAAACTTGCTCTTAATAACACAGGTCCTTGCTCATATCTATTCACTCCTAGAGCTGTATGGCTGGCCACCATTGTATACATGTATACACAAAGTACACTCACGCATGCACGCAAGCACACACATGCTCTAGCACGCCCAAGCTCACACACACACACACACACACACACACACACACACACACACACACACACACACACACAAAAGTACACGCGCTCTCGCACACTCACTCTCACACGCATGCGCACACACGCACACACACGCACACACACACACACACACACACACTTATTATCTCGTTTCTTGGCTTTCCTCATGTCTCCCTTGTAGACCCCCTTTTCGCTATAAGGGCAGCATCTTTGGGGAATAGCCAATTTCCGAGATCTTAGGTGACCCTTGTCTTTGTCTCCTGTGCATGTTTGTCATCTCTCCTAGGGTCGTCCTTGCAGTCATTTTCGTCTGTATTCTTCAAGGATGACTACCGGGAGTGTTTACAGGTTCGGGAGTCACAGCGACGGGTGCCGAAACTTGAATTCTTTTCTTATAATCCCAACCACATTCCGCATCCGCCAGACTTCTGAACGTTTGATGTACATTAATGAAGCGTCTATTAGCATTTCTTCGTCTTTTTTCCTCTGTCTGTCTGTCTGTCTGTCTGTCTGTCTGTCTGTCTGTCTCTCTCTCTCTCTCTCTCTCTCTCTCTGTGGCAAAACTGAAAGAAAAGAAAATAATGCATTTTTTTTTCTCAATGTATGTTCTATTTACATAAGCAGCACATTACCAGAGTGAAAGTGCCAATACACCACACATTAGAACATTAATAAACCCAGACACTTTGTATCAAACGCCAATACATTAAATCAGCAAAAATATGTCCATTTGAGAGAACATACAGACATTGCATGGTGTGTAAGAGACTGGTTGGAGGGGGAAAAAAAAACAAACAAAAAAACAAAAAAAAACTAATAGTGGAAATTGGTTTGACTTTTTTTTTTTTTTTTTTTTCGCTTTTTGTTTTTTTTTGGCAGATGAAGAGGACAATGTGAAGCACCAAAAAATGAAGAGGTGGATTTCGGCCCTAGGGGGGGAAAAAAAAAAAAAAAAAAGTCACCACCTTAGGTGCTCCATTGATCCGATAACTGATGCCACAAAAAAAAAAAAAAAAAAAAAAACTGTGCATGCATGCATGCATGCATGCGAGCATGTGTCATGCATGTGTGTATGTATGCATATGTGTGTGTGTGTGTGTGTGTGTGTGTGTGTGTGTGTGTGTGTGTGTGTGTGTGTGTGTGTGTGTGTCTGTCTGTCTGTCTGTCTGTCTGTGAGTGTGCGAGTGTGTGTGCGTGCATCAGTATATATCATGTTGTGTCCACACACCATAAAACCTCCTTGATGGAAACCAAAGCAGAAATCAATATCTTGTGTGTGTGGCTACTTGTGTACACCCAGGTCAAGACTGTTGTTAGTCTGACCAGACAGGAAAAAACACATCTGCTGACCTGTCGATAATAGCGTCGCTTGAGGATGCCTTTATTGTTGTCTAGCTTGTCTGCCACAGCGGCTCCATATATCTCCATGCTGGCTGTGAAGACTACCAGCTCATACCACTGACTGACCTGCAATCAACACAGCCTTTCTTTACAGTCATAAACCTCAGCTCATAATATCACTGACAACAACAGCAATGATAATAACCATGATAATTAATATGATTATAACAAGTAATAGCAAAACCAGTATCAAGAACAGAATAAAATCCTGTGTCAATGAACCACCATTCCTGCACAGATGAAAATTGCATCCACTTTTCAGGAATGGATTTTACAATTTGTGAACATTTTTCTTTGGGTATTTTGCATCCACTTTTCAGGAACGGATTTTACAATTTGTGAACATTTTTCTTTGGTTATTTTAACAGCACTGCATCTACACACCTCAAACTTTAATAACCTATCGACTCCGCAAACAATCCTGTCAAACTGGATAAAGATTCCCATGGCTGTATTTGAGCTATCCTGCTGACACACACAGAGACACAGGAATAAAAACACTACCCTGCTCTGCAATGCATTGCGATGCCTACAGAAAAGGAACTTGCACTGAAGAGCTTGAATTATTTTTTCTTTATAATTATTTGAACTGACTGCCCTAGGAAATCACTCTACTTTGAAAGGGGATCACCATGAAGAATTTTTATTCTTACCACAGTACCGATCATCTCAATGGAACTCACTGCCTCTGACTTCATGAAATCTGCCCTCTCTATCAACCCTCAATCTATAAACCTATCTTTCCCTGCAACCATTTTATTTTTAAACAATGTTGTTCCAACATGCGTGTACACAATAAGTTCATGAGTAACTAAGTTGCAGCTTGTAAATGAATGAAAGAATGAATGGTACACAGTGAGTAGGGTTGTTTGTTTTTTTGTCTTGTCTTGTTTTGCTGGGTTTGTGTGAGAGAGAGAGAGAGAGAGAGAGAGAGAGAGAGAGAGAGAGAGAGAGAGAGAGAGAGAGAGAGTGTGTGTGTGTGTGTGTGTGTGTGTGTGTGTGTGTGTGTGTGTGTGCGTGTGTGTGTGTGAGTGTGTGAGCATGTATTTCAAACTAGAACTGTCCTATAAAACATGATTTATTAGTACTAGTGTAAGTAGTTGTGGTACTAGTAGGATGAGCAGGAGCATGAGGAAGATTACTGTCATCATTTTTATTATCTTTTATTGGTCTACATAACTGGACATTCACTAACTGAGTAACATTCATCAGTCTGTCTCATGTCTGATATGAAGTACCTACCATGAACTACTAAAGATCCACCTGTGCATCTGTGGATTATAGTCACAACAACAAAACACACAAGACCACTACAAGTGGAACACTGTATACAATACTTTCTATCTATAGTAACTATAACTTGGTACCTTCAATTAATTTAGCTTGTATGTGATTCAGGAAAATGATCTCTAGTCATGTACAAACAGTGGAGACATTTTCGAGAACACGTGAAATAAGCCAAAATATCCATCAGATTTTTATTTTAAAAATCTCTACTCAAACAGACAAACAACATGAACACAAATGAAAAAGTACCAAATGAAAAAAAAAAAAAGGTTATAGCAGTGACTTACGATTTCTAAAAAGAAGTCCACATGCGGTCGCTTGTGAACAAAAAATCTGACTGGATGCCTGTCAATGGTGACCTGAAATAATATTTTAAAAATGAAAAGTACCGACACAGTCACCAACTTGACATTTGAAAATCAAGAGTACTGATACAATCACATCAACACAAGCACACACAAATGATTATTCAATGCTCATGCAAATGTGCTATATATATATGCAAATCTGAGTGAGACTGAAATTTGTGTGTGTGTGTGTGTGTGTGTGTGTGTGTGTGTGTGTGTGTGTGTGTGTGCATGTGTGCACATGCATGCATGTGTGTGTACTTCAGTGTGTATGCCTATGTGTCTGAATGGAAAAGGACGGAGTGTTTGTGTTTTTGCACCTGTATCTCCGCCTTGGCTTAAGGCTGTGTCAGGCCAATTGACAAAGGCTTGAACACCAAAGCCACATCAAAATGTTGTTATGCTCTGCATAGTTATGTGGGGATTGTCTTCAGTTGTGACAAGCTCCTAGCATAACATGATCAGTCTCCAAAATCCCCCAAAGTCGGAGTGTGGCTGCCCACGTGGTTGGGTAATCAAAAACGGTCACATACGTAATGTTCTCATCCTTAGCTGATGCATTTGTACCATAGTGTTCAAGTACTTTGGCTGTTCGGATGATCCCTGGAGTCTTTTAGCCAGGGTACGACAACAACAACAAACAACAGCACCTGTATCAAGCCATATGAGATAGCTTTATTGTGATCTTTTAGACGATGCAATGGTGGAGCTTCAGTTGTTTTTCTTTTTTATGCTGCTTTCTTTTCATCTGATTGCCTGTAGTTTGTAAAGTGCTTTAAGCTCAATAGTGAAAAAGCTCTGAATAGCACTTATTTCTATTATTATTGTCGTTCAAACTACACATTCTTTCTATACATAATTGCAGTACACATGCTGTATGACCCCTGTTCTGACCTTTCCACCTCTGATTCCCTCCCTGATGTAACATGAATGAAAATGAGAGACTTCCTTCACAATAAACATAAATTAGCTGTGTTTTAGGAACTGCATCTCTACCCAAATTAACAACCAGCTAGTCTTGGTCTACTTAACCTTCCTATACAACAAAAACCAATGAATGACTTAAAATACAGCTAAAACATTGTAACCACAACTGTACAAGTGGCTGAATGTCTATCTCCAAAGTCAACATCGCTAGTTAACTCCCCTGCAGCACTTTCATGCCTTCCGTTAAACTGTGCAAAATGTGGTCATCACTGCAAAACGAAAAAAAGGAAAAGAAGGAAGAAAGAAAGAAAGATGCTGTCCTTGGAAGAGCGAATCACAGTGATTTCAAAGTACCACAACAGTGAAATTGTAATTTGCATCATCAGAAAAATCAAGGAAGGAAAGACACATTCAAAGTAATAATAAAAACAAAGGACTGATTTCAGTGAATATTCCCAAATTTGGACAGAAAAAAAAAACATTCAAAAGCACTGATAAAATTATTAGGGAGTGGTTTTGTTTCGGCTCACAACTGTGTCAGTTCCATCGACCAGTGTGCCACTAGCCATCCAGTACACTGAGCACCAATGATTTAAATCAAAACAAAAGCAGGACTTCCAAAGATGTTTTGTGGGGCCAGACAAAAAAATATTCTTGTGTTTTTGTAACAACACAAACTTTATTGGAAACCTTTCTGCTGAACCATATTCCTAATAAATATGTCTCGACAGTCAACCAGTTATGAATATATCTGTGCTGTAGTATGATATCCCCCCCTCTCCTTTTTATTAAGACCTCTGCTTATTCAGACCTGATTTAAGCTGATTTTTCATTGTCATAACACAGATGCTCCACTGTACACATAAATTTGAATGTAGTGTACATGCACAAAATGATACATGTAGTCAATAGTATTCATGACTGTAACTGATAATATCAATATTCTGACACAAGCACACATGTATCCCCTTCATCCCCCCTTGTGGAGAAAAGTGAGTAGGTGTAGACCTATTTACTTGCAGAACTGATGACAGAGTCCAAGAATAAGCTGTGCTGGAATTCATAACAACAGTTGATGGCAATGTCAATAAAGTATGGTTCCTCACCCTTGCAGATTACAATTCAGAACTAGTATCAGTTAGATGCAAACAAATCAATATTAAAGATATTATTCAGGGCTGGACAGATCCAATTACCCAGTCCCCATAGGACTGGCACCAATCATTCCCCTGATAATTTCTCTGAACTTGGTGGTTTAATTTTAATCTGAAATGGCTGTCAGTGTCAACTTCATCATTTTAACTCTATGTGCAAGAAGTTAAATACAGTTAGAATAATCCCTTGGCTCCATGGTTACAGTAGCCTCTAGCAGATACTCTCGTTGGTTCTCATGCATTGTACACATATACATAATCTAAATTTCATTGTACCACTGTATATTTGTCTCTTTGTAGTTGACATATTCACCCCAGATGATTAATATGAAAAGGCATCTATAATTTTCTAAAAATTAACATTTCAAAAACACTAATAAAAAGCAGCCTCTTAATTACATCTTTGCAGTAAGCAAACATGGAGAAGAGAGGGTGGGGAGGTGGAGTAAATGGCAAAAAATGGACCCCAGAGTTGTCATCAGCACTGAGGAAAATGATTCTGTCCGCTAACAACAGGACTACGCACTGCCAAAACAAGGCTGCTTGGCTGGGATTTTCCATGAATCAGTTTGATTTTGATTATGATGCTTCCTACCTGATTTCGATTATGACGCTTCCTACCAACTGAAAAAAAACAATGAGTTCAAATCCTTCAAACCTCAAGCTAGTAAAAATAAAATCAAATTCTCTAGCCCTGTAATTACAGCAGCTACAAACGATGACTTGAATGCCACTTAATCAAAAATTAAATCAAATTCAATTAAAGTCTCACCTTTAGTACAAAATCTGGAGGTGTACCTGGTTTCACCTGTCTAAGAACGCCGTCATGATGTGAATGGATCAGCGTCTCATCCAGGTCTAGTACCAAAGTTTTTTTCTTCAGCATACCTGAACATCAGTAGTCCATCAATTTTCGTAGTACTTCAAAACATATAAATTTCTTAATTATTTTCTCTTCTTTCTCCATCTGGTTTATACTGATCAAAATATGCACGCAAATACAGTAATTTCAATACAGTATTTCATCCTTGTATCAAAAGACAAGATCTATATCATTAATATATTCCTATTTATCTCTTTTGTTTCTAATGGCTTCTGCCAATATCATAAAATTTCTTACACAATTCATCAAAGAACTGAAAGCGAGAGAGAGAGCTAACAGAATAACCTGGAGAGGAGGGGTGGGGGGGCAGGAGAGAGAGAGAGTGAAGGGGCGGACAGAGCCTGGGCCAGGGTGGGGGGGGAGGGTGGGGGGAAGGAAAGAAAGAGAGAGTGAAATAGAGGACAGAGAGGGGAAAAGGGGGGAGTGAGCGAGGGAGTGAGAGAGAGAGGAAAGAGACAGAGAAACAAAATGTGTGCATCACTGCATGCATGAATTATCTTTCCTCCCAGTGTGCATGTGTGCAAGAGTGCATTTCATCATATCTGTGGTCTTTTTGTGTGTGTGTGTGTGTGTGTGTGTGTGTGTGTGTGTGTGGTGGTGTGTGGTGCGTGCGCGTGTGTGCGCATGCATGCATGTGTATCTCATATCTGTGTGCATATGTGCACGCATGCATGCATGTGTATGCATGTGTGTGCTCACGCATGTGTGAATTACATTATTTTTCATTTAAATTTTGTCATGTCTTCGCCTGTTACCTATTTTTGTTTTCAATATACACACTAGAACACAATGACACAGTAAAGAGTATAGGTCATCTCAGAGTTTGAAATGCAAGAATTACCCATTCAAAACAAAATATTCAACAGCTTGAAGCAAACCATTTAAAAAACACACTAAACTGAAAAGTTTTCAATAAAGTAACTTACTCAGTCTGTGTTTAGATAATGGAGACAGAGGCACAATCTCATATTTCACTGTCTGATGTTGAACCACCTGAAAAAAAAAGTAAAATTTAAATTGTATTTCACATTTCACAACTCTGGGCAAAGCCTTAAGGCTAATGTCACCTGAAAGTAAAAGGAATATCTTTTTACCTTATTGCCCAGTACTACAATTCACAAGGCTCCCAATTATGCAAATGTTGCATATTTCATGCTATTTGAGCCCATTTACTTGTGATGCTGCATAAATTATGACAGAAATAATATATTAATCATTGTTTATGTTGCCTTTGGCCTTCTTAAATGAAATAACTTCCAATAAAGGTCTAAATAAACTGACACACTTCAGCATGGATTTCTTAATTTATGCCCAAATTCCTCTTCTCTGTCAGTCAGTATGTGGTATTCTAGAGAATTTACTACAGTCAGTGCAGAAAGAGTGAACGTGAGTTCAGATCATTCATTGTATCAGATTTCTACAACTTAAAAAGCAGAAAACCATCCCTGTAAACCCAGCAGTAAATCAAGTACGTTCCTGCTTCACGTCAGGGAAGGCACAGGCAGCAGAAGAAGGAGGACAGGGTCTGCTTTCCATAATGCCCTAACCTGAACATGATGAGTCTTAGCTATCAGTTCATTGCTCTTGAGCCCATTACACTAGCTGCAGCGTTCCAGTATCTGGTAGCATGTGAACTCGTTTCACCCTGTTAGGATACTCACACTATACTCGAGAGTATAGTCAGTTCACTCTGACTTCGTTGAGTGCAGAAATTTGTGGGAAGAGGTTGTGGAAAAAGATAGATAAAAGATATGGTAGACAGAAACTACAGCAGACGAAAGTACAGCAAAGGAGGAGACAGAGTTACTGAGAGTGAAAGGAAAAGGGCACGTTACTAGCAGTAGCACAGAATGTCCAGAAGGTGGGGGAACTATTTGTACAAAAGACCCCCCGGTATCCCCACAGGGGAAACGTTATAATGAAAGCTGCAAATTCAACTTTAAAATCTGCAAAGCTTTCCATGTCACTATCAAGTGCAGGCACTCTTTACATGATCTGCGAAACTCAAAGACTAACTAGTTGAATGGGTGCACTTGAAAAGTTGGATGCATCAAGCGGAAGATACGCTCTATGAAGCAGCAGACAATGCCAAAAATCAAAGCCATCCAAAAATCCAGACAAACAAACTCTCTTGGCGGAACTAGAACTTGACACACAATGAAGTAAAATATCTACCTTGTGTACAACTACAAGTCATGGAAGAAAAACAAATCACTGGCAATAACACCTTTCTCTTAATACAGAACAAACACATTCAGTACAAATCTGGATTTACAGACTGTTCAAAATATGTGTTGTTCAGCATGGTGGCCCACAAATGTTGGAGATATTTACCATGTTGAGACATTTTCAGAGATCTAAACTACACCCCGCAGATGCCAGTCACACCAAGACACATCATTGGGACATCCATTTATATACCTGATCTTTTACTTTGCTTAAAATGTGCACGCACTCAGCAGGAGATCTACCATTCAAATGAAGAAACTGACGTCACTGCAAAATCAATACAGAATACAACTTTGGCAGCATTTAGACATAAGCAGTAAGACAATAATGCTATAAAAAGGTTAATTAATACTAATGTAAATACCTGCCCATAAACGTGGGTATTCATCCCAGCTAACGTATGTGCCATTATGATCATTGCTGTTCCGGAGAAAGCTTCTCAATCTCATACATTGTTTCATAGGGCTTAAACCTGACAAAACATGTTCTTCAATTTCCATATTCACCCAATTTTAGGTAGTTGCATGTCCTTATACTTTGGGTGTGCAATTCAGTTCTCCGCATGTTTGAACTAATGAATACTCTGCGTGATCAAATTTATAACTAAATTGACGTCAGTCAACCAAATGCCATTTCCCAAGGGAAATAAGCTTTGCATGGATCATCTACTCCCGATCCAGGAAAGCAATTTTAATTGGAAATTACAAGCCATATTCGTATGGGAAGATAACCCAAACAGAACACTATTCTGATGAAGAACACAAATAGTTGGTTGACTGCAGGACCTGGATCAATAAAACAACTTGCCTGGGGTATGGTAGCAGGTCCTTGAGGAAGAGGTGGATGAGGGCGCTTCGGTTTAAAACCTTCTTTGCTCAGAGGGACAAGTGGGAATGGGTGACAGTGGGCAGGGAGAAATGGGGAAGTGAGGAAGTGAGCACTGCCAAAAAGCTGAAAAGTGAATACTGCTTGAAGATGAAAAGTGTTCAGCAAGGATTGAGGGGGAAGGAAGGAGAAGTTGGAAGGGATGAGGGGGGGGGGGGGTATAGAAGGAGAGGGCAGGGTGGGGAAGAAGAGAGAAATGGGTCAAGAGCAGAAGGACTGGGGGGGGGGGGGGGGGATAAAGTAAATAAAAATAGTAATAATAATGTTAAGAGACAAAATCAAGATAAGTAAGAACAAAGGGCTGTTATGGAGGAAAGTCAGTGTTTGATATTGATTCCATTTGGGTGGATAGTGCCAAGTTTGTGAATAAGGAGGGACTTAGAACACTATTCTAATCGGCCAACCAGCTGTTCCGAATAATGTATATTTGCCTGAATGTAACAGCATTGCTCAGTCTGTTAAGCCCTGAAACTAGCTACATCTGCTGCTCTATCCACAGAAGCGCCAATTCATGTGAAGAAAGGAGAACAGCTGCAGCACAGTGAAAGAGACACGCATGGGAAGCCTGCTCCAGCAATCAAGAGGACGTCTTCCACATTCCCTGTCCAAATTGTTATCACACATTCTGTGCACACATTGTCTTGATCAGCCACCTGCACACCACAAATAGTCGCACTTCCCTCAATCCCAAGATGGCTTTACTGGTCCTTGTCAACTTAACAGATGAACAATACAATTTTGAATAATGAAGTAAGCAACTGGAAAGTATAGAAAAAGTAAGCAATCAGACAGTACAACGTAAGTTAATCTCATTGTCTATAAATTTCATGCTTGCATATGTGCATGTTTCAGGTGTTAGGTTTTGTGTGTGTGTGTGTGTGTGTGTGTTTCTTTAGTTTGGATGGAGCAGGGGAGAAAGGAGGGAGGAGACGGGAGGTTGTTGGTTGTAAGAATGGGGGCTTTGCATTAATACTACACAGTGCGTGTGGTAAATACTTATGCCCAGTTCTTTTATGAATCTACAAAAAGAGAATGCATCTTGCACATTTCATGTACCCAATTCATACTGGACACATGACAGGGTTTGCATGTTCTTCCCTTTACCAAAGGAGAAAGAAGACACATCCACTACCCCGTCACTCCAGACAGGTATAAAGTTTTAATGTATAAGAACTTATGCAGCTGACATTATCATTTATAAGGCTTTGGATTAAAGTTTGAATTAAATTAGGATTTGGGTTAGACCTGGGGTCTGATTATGTACAATCATGCATTCCGGAGTTGTGGAGTTTTCTAGATTTCTTCCCATCTCTAAAGCAGTATATGCATGCTGAGGAAATATTCTATTGAAAGGCATGAAGGTACATGCAACTAAACAGAGACCCACACCTATCTTTGATTTTCTTACACTTTCTTCTGTCAACTATCAAGGCCGTTATGATCACA
>CM065731.1:48376269-48378769 GCA_033310375.1 Conus canariensis | reverse complement strand
TCCAACTGTGACAAGTTTCGAGATTGTTGGGTACGTCGAGTCTGTTAATGCAGATGGGAAACAAGAGTTCAGATAGTCTTAAGGCATGGTTAGTGTGTTTCACAAAATGATCAACAAGCGGCAGAGGTGATCGCACCACCTGGAAAGACTGCATTTATCATTTTAAAGTAAAGTTCTGTATATTTTGATTTAATTTTTGGACATGGTGCAAGTGGAATAACTGACATAAAGTATATGCCGACAATATTGCGTATTTCTGTTAAATAGGGGGCCTTTAAAATGATTGTACTATCTGGTCCACTCGTTGACTACAACTGGTTTGATTAAGAATTTTCAGTTGGTTTGAGATTGGTGTGTGTGTGCGCGCGCGCGTGTGTGTTAAATCGAAAAGAAGGATCAAGTGATAAGGTTTAGGCCAGATAATTTAAAAGCTTTGGCAGGCTTTGCCCAGCTGATCTTTAGTTGAACCAGCGTGGTTGACTGAACTTGATGTCCGCTGTTCAATGAGTTAAATACGCTGAGCTAGTTTCATACCAGAAAATTCTGTACCTCCCACCCCACCCCACCCCCACCCCCTTTCAGTTGACATTTTGAAGTTTGAAAGAAATGAATAAGCCATGTAAAATATATGGATCAATCTCTTTGCCGCACACTCATTCAAAGTCAGTCACCTGTCTCAAGTTCAATTTATTACTGAAATAATGACAAGATATGTCGAATGCATAGCATTTTACTGCAGTGCATGATATTTTGTTTCAGGGAAGTTCTAAAAAATTGTCGAACGCTTCATGTAGTCATTGATCATTTGGAGAAACAAAAAAAACAACCCACACCCACGTCCACACCCCTGTTAAAAGAGAGAGAGAGAGAGAGAGAGAGAGAGAGAGAGAGAGAGAAGAGAAGGTGGCGTTCTGATCCACTCATTGAGGACATGTCACCTTGTTGTGGATGTGCCTGCGTGCGTGCGTGCGTGCGTGTGTGTGTGTGTGTGTGTGTGTGTGTGTGTGTGTGTGTGTGTGTGTGTGTGTGCACGCACGCACCACTTCCAGAACGTTAGATGTGATGTTCTACTTGAGATGCAGTTAACTACGAGGTGTGGCTGTCGGGAACCGCCTTCACGCAAAGGTTCAGAATAATAACTGCACAAAATCTTATGTCAGGCTAAGTAATTCGATGAGGAGGGGGGGGGGGGGGGGTGCGGAGAGGAGGTAACGTGCCAAGAATGCAGGTTTTGTGGCTGGCTGGGAGGGACGTGGGTAGGGGGAGGTGGGGGGAGGGGGTGTCCAGAAACCTTAATCGTGAATCAATAATTGCACTCATCGAGGCCTCGGTATTTCTAACGTTAGGCCAGCGCACCTTTCCGGTTAACACATTCGGTGACCGTGACCACAGCCGTGCACGTGCACGGCTGTCCAAAAATACATCCACTCCCTTTCAAACTCCGTCAACTGTAACAATGTCAAGTTTACGAATGACTGCAGTGTGTGCACGTTTGTGTGCGAGACATTGCTTTGGCATTTCCCGTCCGCCCATATGTGACTTGTCAGTGTCGGCGTTTATCTCACTGGCTGCCCTCTGTTTTAAAGAATGAATCAACTACCGTACTGTTTCTGCTGTGTGAGCCAAGCAGTTTCGCATGCTCGCGCAGGAAAAAAAAAAAAAAGTCAGATTGTCGGCTTGACTCTGTGTGTGTGTGTGTGTGTGTGTGTGTGTGAGAGAGAGAGAGAGAGAGAGAGAGAGAGAGAGAGAGAGAGAGAGAGAGAGGGAGGGAGGAAAATCGTGTTGGGCTATCTAAAAAAAAACATTCAAGCGCAAAGAGAAACAAGCAAACATGCCACTATACTCTACCGACACGTGTTGTCGGAAAGTTATGTCCCTTTCCATGTTGAAGAGGCCATGCTACTAGAACCCGATTTGTTGTTTTCAAAAACCTGAAATTGCTGTTAATTCTGAGAATGCTGATACTGACAGCATGAAAAAACTGACGGCTTGTTTTTTCTCGGTAGCTTCATACACACGCTGCTGATGTCGACAACGGTGCGTACAGGAACGCCTTTGAAATCATATTGTCGAGCAGTTCTTTCTTCCTCGTCTTGTTTGTTATGTGAAGTGCAGAGTCACTCTCACCTGAATTCAACAAGCATGTTGTCAAAAAGAGATCTCGGCGCACTGGGTCTCAGTCTTAGAACAGACACTCAGAAACACCCCCAGTGCGTTACCTGAAAACCAGACAGAATGCATCGACTGCGCCTATGGCCTTCCATTCTTTTGTTTATTTCTTCGCTTGTTCCTGCTATTCTCCATCTTTTAAGTCTGTTTCCGTATCAGTCATTGTGATATTTGTCTTAACACATACACACATACAGAGGTTTCAGATGCACAGAAAATACTGACAAGAGATGCAGGATAGGGTAGCAATTCATAAAAGTGCCCCGTTTATGTGAGAGTTGTTGGTAAAGCTGCCGCACTGTTTATAACGTTGTCTAAAACAAGCTATGTG
>CM065731.1:48351269-48371269 GCA_033310375.1 Conus canariensis | reverse complement strand
CGCACGATGTGAGACATAAACACTTTACAGCAGACTCCATGAAAACCCAGTTCAGAGATGTACCGCCTGACGTGATCTTTGAATTTCTGAAAGAGATTAACATTTTTCATCTAATCTAAGATGTTACAAAAGAAAGATTTTAACAAAGTTTCTAGACGGTTTTTAGAAGGTGTATTTTAAAGAAATGTGTGAACGGTGGGTTTTTTGTTGTTGTTTTTTGTTTGTTTGTTTGTTTGTTGTTTTTTATTTGGTGACAGAGCTCTCTGATATGGCCCTTTGCGGTCGGCTGGGCTATAAGCAACATTACCTTACCTTACCTCTCTCTGTCCTGTGTGTGTGTGGTTGAAGGGGTGAATAGGTTTCGGTTGGTGACAGTGGTGGTTGGCACTGCATACCACCCCTCCCTCCTTTGTGCACTGTCCCACTCCCCCCCCCCCCCACCCCAACCATTGCAATGATGAAACACATAGTTGAAAGAGTTTATTGTAATTGTTGTGCTTGCTTTGACAGAGTTACAGCTTGTGACAATTTCACACACAGCCTTCATGGTCCATTATGTTGCTGCTGTTAAAGATGACACAAGGGGGGACAGTTTTTAATCAAGTGTCCTTATTTTATTTCTTCTGTCTTGATGCATGCACACACACACACACACACACACACACACCACACACACACACACACACGACACGCACGCACGCACGCACGCATGCACACACACACACACACATGCGCACACGTGTACACATACATACACACACGCACCGTATACACAGACACACACACATGGGCCCATGCCCACATATCCATGCACACACATACACACATGTACACTCACCACACACACATACAGTGATAATGATGGCGCATTCAAAAATTGTTAGATGGGTACTCAAAGTCTGCCAGTGCATTGAGCTAATGCGTAGGCCAGTCATCTGCTAAGTCATAGCTGTGAGACACTCTTCTTAGATTCTCGCATCTTAGTCATTAATTCATTTATCCATCAGCTTTTAAATCATGTGCACAGTATGGTCTCAAGACTTAGCGGATGTGGTGTAGTGTATAGGGACCAGTCCACATGCAGTGACACCTCTTTGATGAAATTGAAACTGATGTACTTCATTTCTTGTCAGTTTAAAACTACATTCAGGGCTGGTTTGGCCCAGAGGATAAAGTGTCGGACTCTTCTTACAAGGTCTGAGGTTCAATATCCTTTCAAGACAGCCAAGTTGAAAGTAATTTTCCAAAGGAGTTAAACTATGTACAGACTCTAGTAGTCCCCTCGTAATCCATCAGACGTGACTTTACATTGAAGTCTGTTGTGTGACCTCATGGATAAAAAAAAAAAAAAAGAATCTTGCCTGCACAGTGAATCCTATTCATGGAACAGATGGCCATTGTGTGGTGGTGGGATGGGGACATGGAAATAATGGACATTACACTGGTGTCATGTTTACGCACTAGCTACAAAAAACAGAATGTGGGTTAAAAAGAAAAAAGAAAGGTGTCATCAGCGGTGACCCTAAGATTTTCAGCCGAGGAACGGAAAAACAAAGAAAAGAAGACTGCATTCAGGCATTTGGAAAAAAGATCCAGTAAGTTTTAAGATGAGAAAGGAAGAATTTTTTACTCATGTGTGCATTGGGTTGTTTGCCCCTTACAGTCCACGAATGTGGTAGAAAGGGGGGGAGGCTAGAAGACAGCAGTAATCAAAGTCATGTGATTGACCAGCCAATCACCCCACGAGCCAACAGCTGGAGTAGTCCCCCACGAGCCCCCAAACGAGCAGGTCAGTAGAAATGGATTACTCTGTCTTTATATTTCATGACTGTCTGTCTGTTTATGTTTGCCTCTTTCTGTCTTGTTAATTTCTCCACTTCTCTGCCCCCCCCCCCTCTCTCTCTCTCTCTCTCTCTCTCTCTCTCTCTCTCTCTTGTCTGTCTGTCTGTCTGTGTCTCTGTCTCTCTCCCCCTCGGTCTCTTTCTGCCCAGTATACGGAGCCTGATGAAGAGAGCAGCAAAAACTCCCTATGGTTCTGTCTGTCTTTGTTTCTTGTCTGTCTTACTTTTGCTCAGTTTCCCTCTGTTTGTGTCTCACTCTTTCTCACCATGTCTTCCCCTTTGTCTTTCTCCATGTCTCATTCATTCACATAATTTCTGCCATGGATAAGGGTGATAAAAAAAAGATGTGCATAAAAAATGAACTTAGGCAACACACACACACACACACACACACACACACACACACAGACATACACACCACACACACTCTCTCTCTCTCTCTCTCTTAGACTTAGAGGCAAACACGCACACATGCACACACACATGCACACATATTTGTTTGATTTATTTTTTTGATTGTCAGGAAGTTCGCCTGCATTGGACATTTACCACGCGCGCGCACACACACACACACACACACACACACACACACACACACACACACACACACATACGCAGTACACACACACGACACACACTACACACTTACACACACACACACACACAGTCACACTTACACACACACACACACACACAAACACTACACACACTTACACACACACACACACACACACAGTCACACTTACAACACACACACACACACACACACACACACACACACACACACACACACACACACACACACTTACACACACTTACACACACACACAGAGCCAAAACCAATAACTTATGTATGCTTGTCACACTGGCAGCGGAATGATTTCTCATCTGTTTATGGTGGCATTTTGATGAATTTGGCCTGCGGCTCATACTCTCTTAATTTTGTTTTCTCTTTTTAATTATATTAATTTGGCATGAATACTGTTTAAAATCCACTTTTATTATTTTCAGTTTTTAATGATTTGACCATAAATGAATGATGCAAATGTTTTTTGCATGAGACTGCAATGTTAAACCACAGTGATAGAGTGTTTGAATGTCTTCGGAATTTAATTCTGTTCACATAGCGAACCACAGAGGTGCCATGTTTAAGACTTACACATCGTCAAAAATGGCTTCCATGCATGTTTGCTTAAGAGAGAGAGAAAGAGAGAGAAGATATCAATAGATCAGTGTCTTTCAAATTGTTCAAAACACCTTGACACTAGATCAATTTTCTGTAGAAGTACAGGTCAAATAGAAGATATTCAGTTCACATCTGAAAACTAGAGTGTTTTTTTGGATGATTTATTGATTACATTTTAAAAGTTTTGGATCCACACTGAGTCTACCATTTACATTCATACACAAAGGTATGTAACAAATAAAATAACTATTGTTTGAGTTTGTCAAAGCATTACAAGTCCAAAGGTGCATAGTATCACAAGGATTTTTTTATATGATGTAAAGATGTTTTTTGTTTTAGCCATGTGAATATTTTCACATCTTGGTAGAACAACTTTTTGGACATTAGAGTTCAAATAAAGTAACCAGTTCGTTCATGTGAAATTGTGAAGAAATGTTTGAGTCTGTCAAAGCAAACAAAAAAAAAAAAAAAAAAAAAATTGGAGATGATAATAATAATGAAGTCCAAAAGCACATCATATTACATGAAATTGTAAAATTATGCCATGCAATCATTTGACAATTGAAATTGTAAAATTATGCCATGCAATCATTTGACAATTGAATCAATTTATGAATTTCCTTGCCTTTTGGCAAAACAGCCCCTGAGGTATTAGAATTTGAGGGGTGAAGTATCCCGTCCGCTCATGCAGATCAGCCCCACCTGGCCAGGCAGGGGAAGCTACTCAGGCTTTAACTTGGAAGGATTGAAAGGGTTAAAGGAAGAGAGCCTTTAGTCAGCGGCAAACTGATTATTATTTTGACAAGTACAACATAACCCAGAAAAAGAAATCTGGAAAGGAAGGGAGTCTTTCTTCATAGATAAATCTGCTAGTATACACAAAGAGAAAATTGTGCTAGAAAAACGAAATTGTTTTAAAAAGGAGTGAGCCTGTATTGACCAATAAATCGATAAAGGGGGAGACAGATTAAAGGTAGGTCTTTAAATAAAGGGGAGCAAGTTTTTATTCAGAAAGGCTTTATTGGACTGTGCTTAACTTGCTGAATGATGTGTTGTATAGAGAATGACGGTAACTTCAGCCAGTCTAATCAGAAAGCAGTTTTTCTTGTCTTTATTGAATGAGTGCATATCCTGTCAGCAGTCAATCTTCTTTTATGGTCAGTGTTTTTGATATTGCTTTCAGAGATGGGTTACCTCCACCTGTCGTTTGAGTATCACAAGGAGACGCTGAAAGTGCGTGTCTGGCAGATCAGCGACCTTCTTCTACCTCCACGTACGAATGCATAGCCCTGTTTGTGTGTGTGTGAGTGTGAGTGTGTGTGTGTGTGTGTGTGTGTGTGTGTGTGTGTGTGTGCGCGCAGCGGTGTGTGCGTGTGTGTTTGTTTGTTTTGGTTGATGTGTGTGTGTGTATGTGCATGTGTGTGAGCGCGCATGTGTGTTGTGTGTGTGCGTGTGTACCTGCTTGCGTGTGTGTGTGTGTGTGTGTGTGTTTTGAAGATAGGCAAGAATTAGACAATAGAAACACAAGACTGTTGTGAACTCTTGTGTTTTAATATCTATTTCTTGCCTGTGTAATAATATGAATCTGTGTTGTCTATCAGATTGTCGAGTGTGTGTCATTATGTTGCTTGGTTGGATAAAAGGATGTATGAATGAACATCTGTGTGAATGTGTAAGCATGCATGTATGTGAGTGTGCATGTGCATATGTGTGTGTGTGTGTGCGTTTTCAATCATCAGTTCTGTCATCACTGTCAAATTTATTTTCACTTCATTTGCACATGTTGCAGCTCAAATTTCAATGATTCATTCCATCTTTGTGAGAACCTACTTCATTCCTGACAAAGCTCACAAGAGCCAGCGTCGCACAGAGGAGATCATCATAGACACGCCACAGTTCAGCGGGATGGAGACTCCTAAAACAGGCATCCAACACATCTTCACTCCCTCCTCCTTCAAGTGAGTGGGACAGAAACCTGCTGATTAACAATTTTCAAAACAGACACTCATACAGACAGTCACATGCAAGCATACATACTCATGCAAACACTGGTACACACACACTTGCACTTACACATTTGCAGTGCACGCACACCTTCATGCACACACACACATCACACACACACACACACACACACACGCACGCACGCACGCACACACACACGCGCACCGCGCGCGCGCGCACACACACACACACACACACACACACACACACACACACACACACACACACACACACACATGCGCGCGCTAGAATGCAAGTGCAACTGCATCTATGTAATTGCAATGCACAGTTGTAAACGTATATCCACAACTGAAGCTGGAAATGAAGTAGAAGTACAGCAGTCATATGTTGTGATCTCCCCTCAACGTGGTCTTTTATTGCATTTACTAACAGCTGAAACTCCATATTGCTTTGTAGACACCAAGTCCAGTATTCATGATGTTATTCATGATGTTCCTTTTCATCCACTGTTTTATGGAAGACAAAAAGTTGAAGCCACTCAACACCCGTGAATTAACTGCAGTATTTCAGTTTATTACAACCTCTTTCAAGCAACACTGGCCATCCACTGTTTTATGTTAAAAACCATTTAAAAGGCACCACGGTAGAGATTATTTTGCAATCTTGAGTGACAGTTATGACGGTTGAGGTTGACGAATGAAGTGATGTTGGTAATGACATTGTTGTTATACTATGGGCTGCAGGTTCCGGACTCCCTTGCAGTACAGAGCGGTGACAGAAGCCATTGTGAGTGAGCGCAGTCTTCAGCTGGAGGTGTGCATGACCCAGAAGCGTTCACACCGCACCTTCCTCATAGCCATGGTCCACTTGCCTCTGCGCACCGCCGTCCGAAAACCCATCCGCGAAAAGTACCCGCTGATCCCGTGCATGAACATCACCATACCCAACAACATGCGTGTGTACAGTGCCTCTCAGCTAGAGCTGGAGAGCTCCAAGGGCAGTAACTCTCCTTCCATCAGGAGAGTGACGGAGCCTGTCGGTGAAGTGCCTGTAACTGCGAGAGAGGTGGAGCTGGAAGATGTGGTATCGCTAAGTGGAGAGGATTTCCTTCGCTCCCATCTGTCTCTGTGTCTTGATGAGGATTCTGACAGCGAAGGTGCTGAGAAACGCGACAACAACCAACTAAGCGAAGTGCTCGTTAGCAATGGTGTTGGTTTCCTGGGGCTCATCCAACACCACCCTGAACATCCCGTCTTCTGGAGAGGATGAGGATGAACAGGATGACAATGAAGACATCTCTGTCATCGTGGCAGGCAAGCAGGACTTTAATGCAAGAAGCACGCCTGTTGATATGAGCTGTGTGGAAAATTCTGTGATGTCGAACACCAAGAGAAAAATAATTCCCAATGAGATGTTGAATGCAGCTCAGGACGTGGCTGTGGAGATGCCTTCCGAGGACACTGTGGTGAACATGGATGTCCTTGCTTCTTCTGACACTCCACACAGACATTCTGCTGTGGCACCTGCACCTTCAGGCAAAACACAAGCACGCAGAAAAATCATACCAGCTGGACTGGAAAAGGACTCTGTCATCAATACTGAATGTGTGAGTGAAATTTCCTCAAAGCCAAACATATCACAGGGAGACAGAATCCAGGGTCACGCGTCGCCAGACCAAAAGGTCACTGGTTCACCCGTTGTCACAGCCTCCAGGAGAAAGAAAGTCATGGTTTTACCAGGGGACAGTGGCACACCCTCCAGGCAGAGGACCAGCGCATCCAAGTCCCGACCTTCCAAGCACAGTTCCTCGGACGTTGACGGGATGTCGCCAGAAAGCAGGATAGCTTCTCAGTTTTCTCCCTTGCAGGATTCGGCCTTTTCACCAGCCTCTCGCCCAGAAACTCCTTGCTGGGATTTCTATGACTGGGTTGAAGATTGGCAGACAGAGGAAGGGTTAGAAGTGACCAGCAGAACGCTGGAAGACAGCTTGGCTCAGCTGAGAGAGCAAGGTATCGGCAGTTTACAGAACTTGCCTAAAGAACCCATTCTCCCCATGGATCTTGCAGATGATTTCGATTCCTTGACCATAGACAACGAACAAACTGTAGGTAATAGACAGTCCGCTGAGAATGAACATGGGGCGAACAGCGTACAAGCTGAAAAGTTATAGATAGACATTAATACCACCATCTCATTTTCTCAGGCTGCTCTTGTTCCACCACAATAAGATTAACTACTGCAAATGTTTAGTGTTGAATCATTTGCAAGAACAATTCTTCTGGTGTCCACTGCATACATGGAGTTCCTCTGACCCAAGTGCCTATTTGTGTTTTTGGATGTTTTCTTTTTTTTTTAAATGTTCACTGTAATCTCTTAAGACATTCTGCTGGAACAGAAGAAAAGATCTGATTTTGGAGGCTTTTTTTTTATTTTGAAATGGAAGAATTTTATACCTGCTGGCAAATGATTGAGGGAAGATTTTATTAGGAGGAAAAAAACTGTCTTGAGATTTCTAGCTCATAGAATGAGTAAGTGGAGAGTGAGGTAAACCATTTATAAATACCTCATGGGTGATTGGATTTATTGACAAAAAGAAAAATATATATATATATACATTTGCAAACCATTTGCTGAGGTTGATGAAATGCCACAAGGGTGGTGGGGCTGTGAATGTTTGAACTGTAGTTTAACTAAGAACATGATCCATGAAAGTGGCATATATTTTGTATGACCAAACTTTTGGAGAGTGATGGTGCTGTTTGGGATTGCTCTTTTCGTTTTAAATGATAACATTTGGAACATTTAGAATAAAACTGCTCTTTTAAATGATAAAGTTTAGAATGTCTGTTGTCAGTTTTAATGGCTATAGATCTGCAATGTATTGAATTGAATCAGTTAAGCTATTTGCTCTCATTTCTTTTTATCTTTGAGTTTAAATTTGAAGTCTGTTTTATTATCCTTAACCTTTGATGCTTAAAAGTTTGCTATCGCAACATACATCATGTCCTTGTGTATGTTTTTTTTTTTCTTTCCTTTTTTTTTTTTTTAAGTAATGGAGATATGAAATTAGAGCTGAGATTTAAAAGAAAGATGATTAAACATCTTTTGTTAGACATGGCTCATTTCATTTGAACACTTTTATTGGAATGAAATGAATCATAGAATTTGAAACAGATTTCTAAGAAATAGATTTTAAGCACACATCTGTTCAGTTTGACGAATTTTTTTCTTACTTTTTTTTTTGTCATTGAACATAGATGAATGATGCATCTGTGAAGTGTCATCATGATTAGTTTTCTCACATTTGAATACAAACAAAATTTTGCTGTGTCATATTTTTATCCGAGCTCCAATGATCATCTAATTTGACTGTGGTTCTGTTTGTGCATAACAATTTGAAAACAAGAAAATTGTCATAGAACCAGAGACAACCAGTCATTTGTTAAAATAGCAACATTTCGGTTTATTTCAGATCACCCTTCAAGGTATACAGCTAGGTCTGAGAATGACAGCCAACCACTTGTAGACGCTTTCAAAACTGTAAAAAATCTTTTAGATTTGAACATCATGTCAGGTGAAGTGCTTTGTCTGTAAAATCCTTGTTGAAAGCTTCTGAGAATGAATCGCAAAATGAAAATGTCTAGTTTAAAATTTACAGCATAAATCAAAAGCAACAGCATTGATGATGAAATGTGCCTTCAAGAATGTGTTTAACATGAATCTGAACATTTTGACCTCTTCGGTCTTTCACACATTGTTTTTATAGTCCCTGTCTTGATGCTGAAGATCACATGATTTACATTGTGGATGGTTTTGATGGTCTATTTTAAGCCTCAGAGCTGTTCTTGGCATCGTTCAAATGGACTAACTGTAATTGTTTGTTATCAGCTTTAAACTGGAAGATTAATATCGTTCTTGCCTTTCAAAAAAGCCCAGTGAAATCAGCTTCCATTTTCATCTGAATTACTCTGATGATGCAGCAGTGGATTAAACAAGGTTCCCTGTTCTAGCATGTGAACATGAAATACAGTTTGTCATTTTAACATGAAATAGTTATTCAATTTCTGTGCATTGTCATTCATAACTATCTTGACTCAGTTTCATGAAAACAGTTTGTCTTTCACTAGCCATTTTCACGAATTATTTTCACAGCTTTCAGCATTAATATAGATGACATGTTGACTTACAAAAGACGGCTTTAAAATGTCTTATACAGTAACAATTGGTTGATGTTTTCAGTTACTGATCTGTTACCATATCAAAATCAGTCTTACATTTCTAAAGTTGTCTGAAACTTAAGGTAAAATTTGCATACGAAATGCTACCGTTAAACTCACAAACATGTAACACACACACACACACACACACACACACACAACACACACACCACACACACACGGATACACTCACATGCATACACACAAATGCAAAAACACACACACACACACACACACACACACACACACACACACACACACACACACACACACACACACACATACACACACTTGTATCTTTCTTTTTATGAAGGCAGGATGTAAAAAAAAAGCTTGACAGTTTATTCTTCAACCCTCAATATAGATAATTTTGACTTGACTTGACTTGACTTAACTCAACACATACTCACACATACCTGTTTAAGTACTGCCTTAAAAGCATATGGGAAACTTTGAGAACAGCATATTTTATTCCCTTTCTTGAAAGGATAATATACATGTTGTTCCCTCACACAAACACCAAAGCATTTTGTGTCTATGAAGCTCATGTGAAGGCCGAGTCAAATGCAGATGGTGATTTACTTGATAATTCAGTGTAGACTGCAATACTGATGCCACTGCCATCGTGCAGGGGTGAGAGCTGCGGGTTGAAAAGTTATGGCTTTTAGTCCAATCAGAGGGGTGTGTGTGTGTGTGTGTGTGTGTGTGTGTGTGTGTGTGTGTGTGTGTGTGTTATCAAGCCAGATCTGACTAGATTTGAGGGTGTTATTGGTTCAAATGGGAAGATGAAATCAAATTGTACCTACTTACAGATCTATATTTGTCTATCAGTGTTGCTCAAATTTCGTAATCAACACTGCAGGTGTCTGTTTGATGCTCATATTAATATTATGAAAGGAAGCATAGAATTCATCTCTTCCATGCAGACCATTCTTTGACCAGAACGGAACTCTGGCGCATCATAGATCATCATTTAAAAAAAAGAAAAAGTTTTCATCCTTAGGTTCATAGATCATCATTTAAAAAAAAGAAAAAGTTTTCAGTGTGAATGGCTGTTCATACCCCTTTCTTTCAGTGACCTCAGTTTTGATCTCCTTTCCTCATCCATGCTTGTAGTAAGTTGATGTCAAGACCATGGGAATTATTGATGGATTGTCATGATGGCATTTGCCTGGTTATCTTGATATTCTAGTGTCTATAGGATTGTTTATCCTATGACTGCCCCAGTTATTACCCTTTCGAATCAAAATACCAGAGCAAAAAGTTTGAATTTCTATTTGATCCCTCTACTGTGAAAACAGTACACAGATATGGGGGGAGGAAGCAAACTCCAAGTTGTGTAACAAAACTGCGACAAAAATCAGTGGGATGACCACCTATTAACCTCTCTCCTCACATGCCAAATCAAGAATGACATCCACTGTTGACTCTTAATAGACTAGGCTGCACCACAAAATTGGTTAGAAATGCCCACTTTATGTATGCAAGCCTTACAAGAGCTGCGATTAGCCAGCCACTGGCTTATAGCCGACGTTTGACCTCGACTGACATGAGTGAAAGGGGACTCAATCCTCAACAAGATTCCATTATACTGTAGAACTTTAGGTGTCACTGGTCATACATAATTGATGTAAATGAATGAACTAGCTGATATATGTAGTTGGAACACTCCCACTTTTATTTGTTGAGAATTGTTTGACAAAATTGGTACATACCACTGTGGTGTCTGATGATGAAAACAGATATATAAGAGATATGTTCTGAAACATGTTTACGTTGTTATTGGTAGGTGTTACTGTGTGTGTGAGCATTTTTGTGAGACAAGAGTGTGGGAGAGAACGAGGGACAAAGAAAGTGTATGTAAGTGTTCACAAATGTGAGTCATTTTCAGTATGGATGCCTGTGTTATAACCTAGATCCTAGACATCACAATTTAGTATGTATATTGTGTTTCACTTACTCTGTCCCAAACCTATTTAGTTCTACAGGCCTAACAACTGTTCCCCATTTGTGGGACTTTCACTCCTCCACCTCCTCCCCTTCCCTCAAAGTGCCTTGTGATCCTCAGACAGTAATGGTAAGAGACAGAGAATAGATTGTAGTAGATAATAATGTTCTGAAAAGCATGTGGAAAAAGAACGGCTCATTTGAATTTTGAAAGGCATCTCTCTTTTTTTTTTAGTTTGTTTGTTTGTCATTTCCATCCCATCTCTCTGTTTTTCTTTATGAATGAAATTATCCAAAGTATCAAAGTTATACATTTTAAAGAACATCCTGTCTCAAGCCACTGAATGCAATCTTATAAATGTTACAATGAAACCAGTGCCTTAGGTGATCTGCATTGTGAGCTGTCCAGTTATTTCAATGTTGGTGCTTTGCACAGTACGTACACCTGCAGCTGCTTTTATACATAAAACATTTTTTCTGTTTCGCCTTTGCCATTGGCCATTGTAACGTTGTTGACTATGTTGTTACATTGGCTAAAGTAAAGCAGGCATGACTTGGATCTCCAAATAGAATATGTATGATAAAGTGTTTGTGTGGTATTGGCTCTCATTTCTCTATCTTTCACAGAAATTAACAATATAGAAAATGCTTTCCTAATGCTTATTTGCAACAGTTTTTTTTAAATTCAGAATGGCCATCCCCAGTTGTTTCAAAGCAGAATGATTCGTGATAGTTCTGAACATTTCTTACTCCAGGTTTCAAAGTGAGATAACTGCAGGCAGAAATTAGAACAAGATTAAAAGAGAATCAGTTCACCAACAAACGAAAGAATGAATTATAAAACAAATGTTTTAGAATTTGTTTCTTGTTTTGTTTGGTGGCACAGTGGTCCTTTTTTTGGTCAAATTTTTCCCTTTGTATTTCGTTCTCCAAACAGGTGCATATTTGAAAAAAAAATTGTCTGACCTCTAATCTTTACAGATGAAATTGATCTGTTTTGTATTAAAGGTGAAGTTGATTTTAAATGGAAAGAAACTGAATGGGAGATGCAACCAGTTAGACTTTGTCATGTTTTCTAACTGTGTTAATAATGGATCAGTATGTATGTGTCAGGCTCTGTGATTTTCCAAAGTCTGTTAGATTCTTTGTGATAAGTACCTGACGAATCAACAGTCCACCTGTTGATAGAAAAGGTACATGTCCACTAAGACAAATGTGTTCCTTCCCGTCAACAGTCACACGCTCAGTCTAGTGGGGTGTTTTATTACTGATAAGAACAGGTGAAAATCTGTCTTTGACTTTTTCATATATATATTTATCCCCAAAGTTTGACTTTTGAATATTGATTCCCCACCTTGTTGACAGTGTGACGTCTGTATATCATTAGCACATGTCATGAATTTTGTTGCCTAAAACATGTCAGATGTAAACTGTTGTGATGAACATCAATGGGATCTGTGTCTTTTCTCGTATTATGTCCCAAAGAATGAAATTGTTTAGAATGCACTATGGATTTTATCACGTTTTTTTTTAACTTTTTCATACATCAAGTACATTTAACATTCTATTCTTATCGGAACTGGGAGAAATGAAATATACTCTGTGACATTGAAACATGAAAAGGTTGTTGAAAAAGTTTGTAGCCTCCATATGATGGAGGTTAGCTAGAGTTGTGAAAATTAACGCACATTTGCATGCGCCTTTCAAGTGACATACAAAGTGCCATGTCAGATGTCATGAAAGTTATCACATATTCAGCAGCCAAAGTGGTCTGTGTGTCACAGCTGACTAAAGGTATGCTTTTTAATAAAGACAAAGTGCCTGAGCACAAGTCCGCTGTTGCCGTTTCATCAGTTCATAACTATGGCTTTGAGCGTGTTGATCATTCACCATACTCTTTGCCTCTGACACCAGCTATTACTGCCGCTTTTCAAATCTGAAAAAGCACCTGCTGGGAGACATTCTGCAAGTGAGGACAATGTCATGGGTGTGGCAGAGGCTGTCCTGAACATGCCAGGTACAACCTTGTCCCAAACAGGGACTCGGGCACTGCAGCGCTGTTGGACAACGAGGTGTGTTAAGGAGCAACTCTAGTTGAAAAATCAGAAATGAAATATACCCTGTGACATTGTCTCCACAGTGAGGCTATGAACTTTTGAATTAACTCTTGTACAATTATGCATATAGATATGGTAATTATTGGTTCTGATACAATATTTAAGATATGTGCCCTGCGTTTCTGCACTCTGAATGATATATTTTACACATATTACTTTCATATTATATGCCACTCCACTGATATCCCAACGTAAGCCTAATTCATATCGCTGCAAAGAAATAAGATATTTTATGTGTATACACATATATAAAATGCATTATGTATTGATCATATTTGATGTTTCATTAACACTTTAAAAGCGTTAAAGATTCACTGACTGTTACGGTTGTTTTGTAAATTCTAATTAATGTACGAGTGTAGACATGACCAGCAAAGCAGAGTTTGCTCTTGTTTGTTTTTGTTTTCAGTCCTCTGTGTGTGTGTGTGTGTGTGTGTGTGTGTGTGTGTATGTGTGTGTGTGTGTGTGTGTGTGTGTGTGTGTGAAAAACCTAAAAATGAATTTAATGGATCTTCAGAGGATTTCCTTTTCCCGTCATTGTCCTCATTGTTTTTTTTATTATCATTTTCCACATTCTTTTCAGGCATCCACTTGGGTTTATGCCACTGAGCCCCATTCCCCCGTCTACACTGTAGAAACTCTGTACATTTTTTTTCTTGTTGCTGAATTGTTTGTTTGCTTGTCTTTTTTTTTTTGGGGGGGGGGAGGGGTGGGGTGGGGTGGGGGAGGAGGGTATTATCTGGTGACTAAGTAGTGAATATGCGCACACTGCCCAGAGTGGACAATAGTTATGCATTCTGCAGTGTCTGTTTTATGTATTCTTATTGTACCATTGTGTTTTCACTTTTTTTCTACTTAATCGGAGTATGCAAAACTGAGCAGAATGGCTGGTGACCTCAGGACAGCTTCAATTCCTTTCAGGATTTCAGTCAATTAAACAATATTTTATAAATTGTTGTAAACAGTTCTGTTGCATTTTTTAGTTACAGTTTTATTGAGATTTGGACTTAGCGCAGATTTTTTATTCTGTCTTATGAAAGCCTTGAAAGCCATTCTGTAGCCAACTGGGCTATAATAAAACTGAGATTGAAATCAATTGCATGATTGTGTGTAAAGTCCTTATAGATTAGAAAAGTCCCAAACTTCAAAATTTGTCAAAATGCCAAAGGAAAAAAAAACAACATCTGCAATCGAGTCAACACAGTGCCTGAAAGGGGTTACCATTGGTTAGTACAGTGAATCATGTAAGTGAAAATCCATTGTGTCAGATGCGCTATTCATTTTGAAAAAGTTGTTCAGTCCCAAGTGGCCCTCACTGTTACTCTGTTCTCATGTAAACACTTTGTTCTACTGTAATGAGATAAAAGCTGTAAATGTAGTTGTGGTCATACGCCACAACATGCATGTGATATCTCCAGCTGATCATTGGGGGTTTTTTTTTCCTTATTGTTTATTCCTTTTCAGGCAGTATGAACCACATTCAGATCAGACACACGGAGCTGGAACAAGAGTTTGTGATAGAACGTACCATCTTTTCAAAGTATATGTGCATGCCTTGTGTCTGCATCTGGGCTAGATGAACGGGTGCCTTAAACATTAGTTTGGGAGTTATGGGCATGTTATGGTTTCACCATGGAAGCAAAAGGTCCTCCAATGTTTTCAGTTTACTGTTGACCTCTTTCTGCCTCACGAAAGATTTTATTTCATTTCTGTTTAACCAAGGTTACCTGTATTTCTGTTCCACTGTGTGTTCTGCTGGATAGTGTTCAGTCTTCAGTAATCGTTAATTTGTGCTTTTTCATATCAGTTGTTACTACAGTGTATATGCATCAGCACAGAAAAGGCTTGGATTACATAATATTAGGACATGTTTCCTTGTTCGTTTTGTGTACCATGAGTTTGCATGTGTACTCGGTGAATTGATGTAAGCAGCGTGAGTTTAGGTTATGGATTACACCATAGGAGCAAAACTTGCATCCCTTTTTTGCTGTTTACTATATTGAGAAAACAGTGTGATACATGTTTAAATTTTGATTTACTTCAATGAAGCTTATAAAAAAAAAAAGAGGGTACCTCAAATTGGACAGGTGTCATCAAAATCACGGGGACCGCCGTTAAATGGATGTGCCTTCTGCTGACGGATGATTATTCATGCAGGCTACATGAGAAAAAAATTTTTCATCAGGAAGGAGGTGTCCTATATATAGTAAATCAGAACAGGCACTACCAAACACCCTCAGAGTGACTCGGCAGAAGTGAGGTATCTCCTTTGATGGACTGCGTCCTGATGACTTGCTATTGAGTACTTGTGTAAACTGATTGTACTGGGGATACAAAGGGATGGGTTTGGGTGTGGCTGTGCGAAGACGAGTTGGGATGGTTAGCGTGGCAGCATGCCACTGCGAGGACATGGAATATTAGACTGTTCCTGCCTGCTTTCATTTACATTCTGTTATTGAAAAAAAAAGATTGAATGATATAACCATATTTTGTTCTGAAACACAAATATGAAATGCGTTGTCCTGTCCAGTGGTTACAATGGTGGACAGTCGCACTCCGCTAGAACTTTGTTGACATGCCTTCCACAAACTTTTTTTTGTGTGCATGTTATCACAACTGCCAGCATGATCGCTTGTTATTACTGTTCATGCTGTCTCAATGCAGTCAATGGATTGTTGAAAGTTTTGTCAGATAATTTTCAGATCGTCCTGCATATTATGGTTGTTGCTCCTAATATGACTGTGATAAAAAGAGCTGTCTGGGCTCACGCCTTGTTCATTTTACAGGGTGACCCTAACCCCCCAGTCCAGCTTCTGAATTTGTTTTTTTGTTGTTTTGAACATACATATGTAGTCCTCCCCCCCACCCCCCCCCCCCCCCCCCCCCGCCCCTTGTTGGTATTACCCTGCTGTGTGTATATTTGTCCCTGATGTGTGCCCACTTTGAATATACTTTTGATGTGTGGTGTGTAAGTTATGTATATTCGTATCCATGGTGAGAAACTAATCGCCAACACTAGACGTTATGACCAAATGTAGGCATGATCCTACGCACGGTACAGGGACAACCACTTTGTCCATCCAAGAAGATTTGTCAACAGAATTTTACCAAGGATAACTGCATTGTTGCTATCGATTCTTTTACATGCACCAACAGTGCATGCTTCTCCTGGGACCTCCATTAGTTATTTTCATTTAAAGATAACTGCCCAGACAATGAAAGACAGGTACCTTACAGTCAGGAGGAGAAAATGTTTGCCCCTTGTGAGTTGCACATGAATCTGGGGTTTTGTTACATCACAATATCCATAAGCTATCATTTTTGTAGATGACTCTCCTTTTTGATCACCTCTGGGTTTCTCTGTGTGAAACTGTACTCTCAGCTTTTGAAAATGATGTGGTCTTAATTTATCTTTTTCTTTAATGGTCTTTGACTCTTACTATTTTTAAACTGTCATTCATTGTATTTCTGCCCATGTGACCTTTATACTAATCTTATTCTAGGAAACCTGTCCACTGTTCTTGTTGGTTGGTTGTTTTTGTTCCAGTTTACAACATGCCAGGTTTTCTGTAGTTATCAGGAGGCTAGGTAGTGAGATTGTACACATTGTCAAGAGTGGACAGTAGTGGTCCATTCTTTGCTGTCTGTTTATTAATAATTATGGTCTTCTTGTGTATTTTTTGGTGGCATCGGTCAACTCTCTAAAATTAAAAGTAGCAGTTAGTTGAGTTGACCCTTTAAGACTCTGCAGTGTATGTAACCACAGCAGATCAAAATTTGTAGCAAACATCCGCAAATCCTTTGTGGGATTTTCTCTGTCATTGTAAAATTATCCCAAGGAAGGTAACTAAAAGCAAAACGCATGTGCCAAACGATGCATCAGATTTACAAGGGCAAAACGGTGATGTTTTTATACTTGGCTGAAATGTGTATGAAGTGATTCAGATGCTCAATGATATATAACCCTTTAAAGTTTTAAACTGGGGGTCACACGAGTGGGTAAAAATGCTTAATTATAGCCCTTTAAAATTCTGATTTCGGGGTCACATGACTGCTTGAAAACAATAGCCAATGGGAGCCTTGCACTGCTCAGTGATGTTGTGGAGACATTGCTTTTGAACCCCGTCCAGGGATTCTATTCTGTATCGGTTTTTTTTTATTTGTTTTGGTTTGTTTTGTTTTTTTGCAGTAAGGTCCTGTGTGATTTACATGATGATAGAAATGATCATCCATACTTGTTAAAAACTTTGGCATTTACATTCATATGTGATTGGCAGTGTAGATGATAGTCAGGTGATCACAATTTCTGCATGGATATGATCGGTTTAAAGACATTTATCTAAGAAGCATCCTTTTTTTAGGTTTATATTTCAATAGTTTTAGTGATGCGCTTTGAATCACTCTGTTCTGTTTCTTTAAATGGAAGATAATTATAATAACTTGTATTCATACTATATCCGACTGATTTTTTTCCTGATTGATATATCGTTTGATTTTTTCCTGGCTGATATTTACTTTTTTTTCCTGATTGATATTGGCGTTTTGTGTCATTGTTGCTGGCATTTGAATTTATGTGTGTGTTGGGAGGGCTGGGATTGGTGGATAAGGGGGAGGTGGGGACAGGGAAGGAGAGGGGATACAGATAGATGTCGAAAAGGGCAGGCCCAGCTGGTTTTGGTGTCTTGTCTGCATGTTTTTGTTCCCTTTATTTCAATCTTTTTAATGCAGGGAAATACACTATAAGTCACAATGCTCATTTTGCAGTTTCTTGTCACATGTAAAAATTGTTAACATTCTTTGATGTATTTCTTGAAATTTGATCTTAATTTTGTGTTTAAAATACAAATGATATACTGGTAGCTGAGTATATGAATACACATGAATAAAATGTGCAAATTCCAGCTTGGGGATATGTGACTATAGTTTTCTTTCAGTTTCACACACACACACACACGCGCACACACACACACACACACACACACACTTATATTCTTGCATACGTGCATATGATTTCACACACACTCGTGTGTGGTGTGGTTGTGTCTGTGTATGTGTGTGTGAGTGCATGAGCATGTGTGTGTGTGTATGTGCATGAGAAAAGGGAAGAATTGGGTTGTTGTACCATGGTACGTGGCAGGTATGGCAAGTGGAAATACTGGGGATGGAGGGGGGAGGGGGTTGTTTTTCATCTTCGTTTTTCTTACATGTAACAGCTGTACGGAATCAATCATAACATGTCTGTTTGACAGATGAAAAAAAAAGAGTTAAGCAAAGAGAAAATTACCGAGCCGCCAAACAAAGGAACCAACAAATCACACAACAGACACAACATGCTTTGACCTGTTGGGTCTTCGTCAGGCAGGACAAACAGCATTCAAAACATCGGAAACAAAGAGCGGAGAAAAGTCACTTATCTCTTCAATCTGGTGCAAACCGTGGTGAAGGTGAAAAACTAAAACTATGGACTGGACCATCACTCCTCCATCAACATCAAAAACTGATTTCAACCACAGTCAACCAGGAAATCAAAATAACTTACCAAATATAGTCAAATTCCTCATTATGTCAGATATCGGACAACCCGGAATAGCTCATGGGTAGAGCAACAGACTCATACTCTTGGTGATCCTGGGGTTGCAGGTTTGAATCTCCACCAGGCTGTTTCGCTACAGGGGGATTTTTTCCTTGGAGTTGATATTGATTTTGACTTGATTTCCCATACAGTTCTTCAAATGAGACTGTAAACTGAGGTTCCATGTGTGAATGTACACATGACATGTGGCACAAACGTAAAATCCCATCACCAACTTTTGGAAGAGAAGGCCACGCATAGCGTGCACCTGCGTGAGAAATGGAAAGAATGAAGGAAGTAAGGAAATTGACTAAAAGACACGGGAAATGACTGAATGAAGCGCCAGCTGGCAGCTCTTCAGTTGGCACTACCCAGGTAGGCAGCATCTTGTGTAAAAGAGTGTGGTTGCTTTGTCTCTAGCCAAGCATAGGCGCTGTATAAGTATTAATGATAATGATAACCCTCTTTCTGCTTACTCCCTAAAATACACAAACCTGATAAACCAGCAATGCGGTTGTCTCTGCTTGTAGCTGTCCTACAGATCACATTGTACAGTACACTGACTGTCTACAACTGGGTGCAAAGCCTTCCCATATATCTCAAAGACAAAAGTCACACACTCAACATAGTGAACTCATTCAACACAAATCCCAATTTCCAACCCAACCTCCTCTTCACACTAGATACTGTCTCTCAGTACACTTCCACTCCTCATGATGAAGAATTGAAGGCTCTTTCTTTATCAACTAAAAGCCACCTAACCATCAACATCCACACACACACACACACACACACACACACACACACACACTGGTAATTCTTGCAGAATTAGTCCTCGCCCTCAACATCTTTGAATTCAACAATTACACTTTTTCGCAGATCACGCTGTCATCCTCGGAAACAAACTAGGACCATCCTGAACCTGCCTCATCATAGGACACCAAAAGCACAGCCTACTACCTTCTGACACAGTCCTGATTCCAGAGCTCTACACAGAGTACATCGATGGCGGGTTGAGAGCCAGATCCATGCCAGAAAAAGACCACCTCAAGTTCCTCAACTTTGTTCGTACCCTTGACCCTTCCATCAAATTCATATACACCATTTCCAAGTCAGTCAGCATCCTGGACATCTTCATCTCCCTCAAAGATGGAC
>CM065731.1:48333769-48346269 GCA_033310375.1 Conus canariensis | reverse complement strand
GCACACACACACACACGTACATCATTGAACTCGTTGAAAACCATTCAACTAATAAACCACCTTCAGAGATCCAATCTCGCCACTCTTGCCGATGACAGCAGCAGGTTTGGCTGTAGTCGCAGCAATGACGTCATGAAGTGGCATCCCAACATGCAACAGTTTCGTCATGATGGTGGTGAGGTCATAGGCCGGTCCACTCGTGTTCTGACTGTGCAGGTCCGTGCTGATCAGGTCAGGCCAGAAGCCCTCCCTGATGCAGGCCTCCAGAACAGTCCACCCAAACGATCCTGCACACAACCCACAAGGGCTATAACTTGCATGTACTCCACATCACTGCCATGTTTCTAGGGGACCCTACTCAGCTCAATAGGCAAGAGCACTACAAACGCGCAAAGGCGTACGACAACAAAATTGCCATGTTTACATATTTAGACTTAGATGCATCCCCATCATCTGAAGCATGACGCAATAATCATTTTCCAGCGGGATTTGTCAGCATCAAGCATTTCAATGTTGCTCCAGGCCCTGTGCATGATTTGAAGGTCACACTGAATGGTCTTTAGCCTGGTCAGTTTTAGCTGTCCTTTTTGCATTCTTCCTACAGGTGTCCACCATCTTTACTGCCCATCTGAATGTGTTGTTGTTCTGTTGGTGATGTGTAGTGTGAGATATATCCTTTCCCAACCCTCCAGGGAGAGTTATTCACATCTGTTGTATCATGTAGAGTATGTGTGGATGTTAAACCTGGATATCACTAGAGTATGTGTGGATGTTAAACCTGGATATCACTAACTCCTAGTCCCACATTCCCATACAGACTCGTACATTCACTCCCTCCTCTCTGCAATTTGGCTGTAAATCCAATAAAGTTCCAGACAAAGCCGTCACTGACAGTTTCCCCCAAGCTTTCGAAACCACCATCACAGCCTGGCTGAGAGCAACAGGCTCATAGAATTCTAACAGCACTGGAAAACCATTTTCAGACCCTTTCCATTTAAAGTTGTGGGGCCCAAGTGGCCCTGGCTTAACTGGGACTGCTCACTTCCCGAATCATTGTTGTTTTTTTTCATAAGCATTTTCTTCCCAGTTAGTCTTCATCACAATTATTTTGATTTTCACCTCAAATCATTATCAGCAGCAGCAGCAGCATCATCTTTGTTGTTGTTCTTATTGATCAATGATAACTATGTCATCTTGTGAACATTCGTTCTCTACAAATAATCACAACACACACACACACACACACACACACACACACACACATACACACACTGACCCAACCCATGGCCAACATCAAAGATCACCCCACGCCTCTTGGCCTCCCACACGTCCGGGTAAACGTTCCCTGTCTGACTGTCAACAATGTTGCCCCTGTGCCAGTGGAAAGTGTGTGTGAATATGTCACCAGGACGCAGACTGCCAGGGCAACTCAGCACACCTGTGCACAGAACAAGGATGGCAGTACATCACCTATGCTGAGACAGGTAAGAAAACGTCAAGACTGTAACACAAATAAACCCATTTGTGCCAGACTCTCTTCCTCCTTCCCCTTGCCATCTCTAAAGCATCTCCCCAGCAGCCAGTACTTAATGTGTGCATTTATGTAACCCAGATCAAGAATACCACGGCTTTATAATTGTTCCCTTTCTCCTGCAAGCGTTTGTGTGTGCATGGCATGTAGGCTGCATCAGGAATACAGCATCTTTGCGATCGTTGCATTTTTCCATAGCAAATATTTTCATGCGCATTGCTTGTAACCTGGGTCAAGAATACTGCATGCTACAATTGTTGCATTTGTTGTTCTCTCAACATGTCTCCTTGACTAACGTGCCTTTTTGTGCAAAACTTCAACACAACAAATCAGGAAACCAATGCATGTGTGGATCCCAAACACAGTAAGCCTACAATTGGCTATAAACAGGTTAAGTTTTTACAAATGGCTATAAACGAGTCAAGTTGATTATAAATTCTATGTCTAAAATATGAAGCCTAATGTTGTTGTTTTTTTCAATTATATCTTTTTTTTGTGTGTGTGAGACAAGAGAACATTCTGTGTTAAATCTTCGCAATTTATTCAATAATTACATTTGTAAATGTGAGCAAAACAATTTGCTACTGCCTGAGGACTGCATTAATGTTCAATGTGTTACAAATTTGTTTGACATATGCTATTCTTAAAGTGATCGGGTTTATCAAGCAATGTTAATTCTTCATTTCTGTGATTTGCCAACTGTTCTTTATTTCAGAATATTCAGATGGATTTATGAATTAGACTACTGTTGGCTTATTATCCTCCAAACTTAAAAATAGGCGAAAGAAAACACAATTAGTTAGTCATTCAACAAAATATCTGTATAATCAGTTACAATTTAAAAAGTTGGAGGGGGGGGGGGGTATGAAAGAGTCATGGGAGTCTTTTTAGATGTCTGTGGTCATTGGTTACCCCCACCCCTTTCCTTCCCACCCTTACCTTCTCTCTGATGATCAGTACAGCCTTTGGCAGTGTTGTGAATGGAGACAGGTAGAAACAGACAGGAGGGGAGGGAAGGAGGAATGTGATAAGGGGAAGTTATGAACCAGGCGAACCTAGGTTAAAATGCAAGTGTCATAATAACATTAACCTTTCCTTTAATTCATGAGAATATACACAGAACGAAAATGCAAAGCCTGCCCGTTTCAGTCATCACATGGACTAAAACAGATTGCATCTCTTCTGTGAGAGATTTTGTTTCTTGTTCTCAAACATTTTTTTCCTTCGTCATGTCATTAATGTCGCACTTGGAGACCTTAAATTTTAAGTACTGGTAAATATTGACCCAACAATCAGAGTTGTGAATTTTTTTGGAAAATGCACTTGAGCACTTTTTAAGTTACATTTTTGTGTGTACACACACACATGCGCATGTATGCATGCATGCGCACGCACACACACACACACACACACACAACACACACACACACACACACACACACAGAGCGAAAGAAAGTGTATGTGTGTGGATGGAAGGGGTGGGGGGGGGGGGGAACCATCTACCAAAATTTGAACTGCACTGCTCTGCAGTATCTTGCCTGCACACAGGGCAGGGATATGTCAGGATCGCCATACTTTTGTCAGGTCAATCATCTAGCAGAATTTCATGTGAAAAGAGAAGATATGACCATTTTTGTGATGATAATTGCACTTTAAACAAAATATAAATCATAGCCTTTTTATGCACCTACGTTCCCATACAGCTAAGCACACATACAGACCTTCTGTGTGCACAGTGGGGACTGTGGAGTTGGCATGATGAACCATCAATGGAACATTTGCCTCAGTGGCAGCCTGCAGAGAACGTCTGCAACAAACACACCATGGTACATTAGTTACTTCAGGTGCAACATTCTCAACCATTGAAAGGTGATTCAAGCAGACGAGGTATTATAACCATCCCAGGACAGAAGCGATAGGGAGCTCATACTTAACACTATCACTGAGAGAGTGAAAGGACCTAAAGATTAGCGATGAAAATGGCCATTTTTATGCAGACCACCAACATGATTTGAACTCGCAATCATCTAACTGCAAACATGATTCCGTACTATTCAGCTAGCCAGTCGTGGGCCTATTGAATAAGGCGTCAGACTCGTGTTTTCAAGGTCTGGTGTTCAATTCCGACTTCAGAAAACAAGGTTGAATGATATTTTCTGTTCGGGTTAACATCTGTGCAGACCCTTTATCCCATCCTAGTCCTTCAAATGAGACTTTAATCCGAAGTCCCACACATGGACGCATGCATTAAAAAAAAAGAAGGTTTGCACACATGTTAAATCACATTCCCCCATTTGGATGAGAGAAAGCCACAGTCAGTAGGTGAGATGGAATAAAACTCATGCAAACTGGTGTCATGCTTAGCCATCATCCCCAAAGACAGAATATGGCTACCTCAATAGCTAAATTAAAATCGGTTGTCACTCAAAAATCTCCACAGTGGTGAACCTTGGAACTATAGCTAAGGAATGAAGGATTGAAGAAAGAAAGAGGCTAGCCAGGCAGCTGACAGATGAATGATGATGATCATGTCCTGTAAGCTTGAGACTTTCATGAACAAGCTGTTCCCTAACCAAAGCCTGCAGGGAGTGGCTGAGTGGCTGGTCAATGAAGATGATGATGTTGATATCCTCACTGACCAGAGGCTCCTAAGAACATACTGTGCCAAAATTGAAAGGTACAGGTCAGTTACATTCCAGTCCATACCAGAACTCTGGCAGTTATATGACAGTCAGTTAAGAATTCGAATGGGTCATTATGGAGTATCAAAATTGTCTTGTTTATGTCTCCATGTTGCTTTTGGAAGTCTGGCTGCATTGCTTGGCTCATGCATTCCGTTTGCAGTTTGCAATGCATCAAATGCCTAGTGTCTGCAGGGCTGTCTGTGTTTGACCGTATCAAGAAATAAACAGCATCTTCTTTGATTTTATGCTGACTGAGAAAAACCCTTCAGTGATTTACAAGCTTGTGCTGCAAATGAAGATCTGCTTTGATTACATGCACTACAAAATTCAAAGGGTCAACTCAAGTGAGTGCCATTTTTTCAATGTTACAGGGTTGACATCTACCTGGAGCATATCTTTAAAGGTTTTTTTATTTGGTTTTTTTTTGTGTGTGTGCATCATAATGGACAAAGGCATGTCTAGTCCAACAACAACAAGAACTAAGACTGCAGACTTTAAATACAGATGGGTCACAAACAGACACACACAGAGACAGAAAGAATACACTCTACATTTTAGATGCTGGATATTCAATAAACACCATGACATGTCACATAACAAATACTACTCCTGTATGATCTATTTTAGCAGTCATGGATGGTATGTATACCTGTGAACTGACCAGAAACATATTTGTAAAAAGTCTAGACAGCATCTGCAACAGTTACAAAACCTGTGTTACAAATGTTCATTAAATTGAGGTGATCCAACGAGTGTCTGAAACAGTCCCCTGCCCGGGGGCCGGAATAGTCCTGTGGTAGAGCGCCGGACTTGTATCTTGGTGATCCTGGGGTTGCAGGTTCGTATCCGCCGGGCTGTTTCCCATAGAGTCCTTGGAATGAGACTATTAACCGAGGTTCCGTGTGTGAACGCACGCATAACATCTTGCACACACGTAAAATCCTGTCAACAACTTTTGGAAAATAAGGCCAGTTTGGCTGTTGGTATGGGTGACACATTACACATAGCATGCACCTTCCCCGAAGCTGGAATAAGGCTGCCTTAATGGCGGGATATAAGACAGTCATACACACAAAACTCCACTCCCTTTGTTGGGTAGAAGTGATTAATCCTTGCCTGTCTTTACAGGGAGTGTCCGCGGGAGTATCAGCCTGCGTATGCAGAAACAAAGAAAGAGAGTCCCCTGTCCTTTACCTCAATCCACTCTCAACACACACACACACACACACACACACACCAACACACACACACACAACACACACTTTCTTTTAACCCTCTATAGTTGGTACCTCACTGTGCCTCTCTTCCCTCCCTCCATGGTACTCCAGTCTGAAGCTGACACAGAAATAGCCAACCATTATAACAAGAAAGTAAAAACGGAAGCAGTGTTTTTCCAGTGAGGCCCATGGTTAGAATGTTTACCCGTACAGCTGACAGTCATGAGTTCAAACCACTCATGGGGTTGGATTTTTTCAGCTTGAAAACACTCTCAGTCCTCCCAGCAGTAAATTGGTACCTGGTTCAGTTCAGGGAAGGTTTAAGGCAGCAGAAGGAGGGAGTTGGGCTCCACCTTCTATCATGGTATGCCCTTGACACAGCAAACCTCTGACAGTTCACTGCCCCTACGGCCAACAGGCTACAGAAAGTTTAAAACCTTAATCTTAACCTTTTAATCACTGCACACCTTCACACAAACATCACTGGCCAGATCTGGCACCCCACCTGAAGGCCTCCTGTTCATGGCGCCCTTTGTCAGAGATGTCGGCACTCAGGCGTAGCTTGATGCCCACGACCATGTCACGGTGGCTGAGCACAGAGGACACGCATCCCTGCACGTCCACCTGGTTCAGCGAGTCTAGCTCCCCACCGGCCTCTGAATAGACGGCCGCACGGTTTGTTATGGAGTGTTCTTAGTCTGGTACATACATAGCCATTCCATGCTGTCATGGTGATCCTCACCTACTTTACACAGTCTGTCATGGTGTTTTAGTCTAGTCCACACACAGTCATCCACACTGTCATGGTGTTACTAGCCCAGTTCTCACACAGTCACTGACACTGTCATGGTGAGCCTAGCCCACTTCTCACACAATCACCGACACTGTCATGGTGATCCTAGCCCACTTCTCACACACAGTCATCCACACTGTCATGGTGCTCCTAGCCCAGTTCTCATACACAGTCATCCACACTGTCATGGTGTTACTAGCCCAGTTCTCACACAGCAATCCACACTGTCATGGTGATCCTAGCCCAGTTCTCACACAGTCACTGACACTGTCATGGTGAGCCTAGCCCACTTCTCACACAATCACCGACACTGTCATGGTGATCCTAGCCCACTTCTCACACACAGTCATCCACACTGTCATGGTGATCCTAGCCCAGTTCTCACACACAGTCATCCACACTGTCATGGTGTTACTAGCCCAGTTCTCACACAGTAATCCACACTGTCATGGTGATCCTAGCCCAGTTCTCACACAGTCACCGATACTGTCATGGTGATCCTAGCCCACTTCTCACACACAGTCATCCACACTGTCATGGTGATCCTAGCCCAGTTCTCACACACAGTCATCCACACTGTCATGGTGTTACTAGCCCAGTTCTCACACAATCACCGACACTGTCATGGTTACTAGCCCAGTTCTCACACACAGTCATCCACACTGTCATGGTGATCCTAGCCCACTTCTTACACACAGTCATCCACACTGTCATGGTTACTAGCCCAGTTCTCACACAGTAATCCACACTGTCATGGTGATCCTAGCCCAGTTCTCACACACAGTCATCCACACTGTCATGGTGATCCTAGCCCAGTTCACACACAGTCATCCACACTGTCATGGTTACTAGCCCAGTTCTCGCACAGTCATCCACACTGTCACGGTGATCCTAGCCCAGTTCTCACACACAGTCATCCACACTGTCATGGTTACTAGCCCAGTTCTCACACAGTAATCCACACTGTCATGGTGATCCTAGCCCAGTTCTCACACACAGTCATCCACACTGTCATGGTGATCCTAGCCCAGTTCACACACAGTCATCCACACTGTCATGGTGTTACTAGCCCAGTGCTCACACAGTAATCCACGCTGTCATGGTGATCCTAGCCCAGTTCTCACACACAGCCATCCACACTGTCATGGTGTTACTAGCTCAGTTCTCACACACAGTCATCCATACTGTCATGGTGTTACTAGCCCAGTTCTCACACAGTCACTGACACTGTCATGGTGATCCTAGCCCAGTTCTCACAGTCATCCACACTGTCATGGTGTTACTAGCCCAGTTCTCACAGTCATCCGCACTGTCATTGTGTTACTAGCCCAGTTCACACACACAGCCATCCACACTGTCATGGTGTTACTAGCCTAGTTCACACATACAGTCATCCACACTGTCATGGTGTTACTAGCCCCATTCTCACAGTCATCCACACTGTCATTGTGTTAGTAGCCCAGTTCACACACAGTCATCCACACTGTCATGGTGCTACTAGCCTAGTTCACACACACACACACACACACACACACACACACACACACACACACACAGAGTCATCCACACTGTCATGGTGTTACTAGCCCCGTTCTCACACAGTCATCCACAATGTCACAGTGATCCTAGCCCAATTCACACAATCATCTACACTGTCATGGTGTTACTAGCCCAGTTCACACACGGTCATCCACACTGTCACAGTGATCCTAGCTCCCGTTTTCACACAGTCATCCACAGTGTCACAGTGATCCTAGCCCAATTCACACAGTCATCCACAGTGTCACAGTGATCCTAGCCCAATTCACACAGTCATCCACATTGTCATGGTGTTACTAGCCCAGTTCACACACAGTCATCCACACTGTCATGGTGATCCTAGCCCAGTTCATACACAGTCATCCACACTGTCATGGTGTTACTAGCCCCGTTCACACACAGTCATCCACACTGTCATGGTTACTAGCCCCGTTCTCACACAGTCATCCACACTGTCATGGTGTGTTACTAGCCCCGTTCTCACAGTCATCCACACTGTCATAGTGTTTATTAGCCCAGTTCACACTCAGTCATCCACACTGTCATGGTGATCCTAGCCCAGTTCTCACACACAGTCACCCACATTGTCATGGTGTTACTAGTTCAGTTCACACACAGTCATCCACACTGTCATGGTGTTACTAGCCCAGTTCTCACACAATCATCCACACTGTCATGGTGATACTAGTGCAGTTCTCACACACACATTCATCCATACTGTTATGGTGTTACTAGCCCAGTTCACACACATTCATCCATGCTGTCATGGTGTTACTAGCCCCATTCTCACACAGTCATCCACAATGTTACGGTAATCCTAGCCCAATTCATACAGTCATCCACACTGTCCTGTTGTTACCAGCCCAGTTCACACACAGTCATCCACACTGTCATGGTGTTACTAGCCCAGTTCACACACAGTCATCCACAATGTCATGGTGATACTAGTACAGGTCTCATACACACAGTCATCCACAATGTCATGGTTACTAGCCCATTTCTCACACAGTCATCCACACTGTCATGGTGTTACTAGCCCAGTTCACACACAGTCATCCACATGGTCATGGTGTTACTAGCCCAGTTCTAACACACAATCATCCATACTGTCATGGTGATACTAATACTGTTCTCACACACACAACAGTCATCCACACTGTCATGGTGTTACTAGCCCAGTTCTCACACATTCATCCATGATGTCATGGTGTTACTAGCCCAATTCACACAGTCATCCATACTGTCATGGTGATACTAGTACAGTTCTCACACACACACAGTCATTCAGACTGTCATGGTGTTACTAGCCCAGTTCTAACACACAGTCATCCATACTGTCATGGTGATACTAGTACAGTTCTCACACACACACAGAGAGTCATGCACTGTCATGGTGTTACTAGCCCCATTCTCACACAGTCATCCACAATGTTATGGTAACGCTAGCCCAATTCACACATTCATCCACGCTGTCATAGTGTTACCAGCCCAATTCACACATTCATCCATGCTGTCATGGTGTTACTAGCCCAATTCATACAGTCATCCACACTGTCATGGTGTTACTAGCCCAGTTCTCACACAGTCATCCACACTGTCATGGCAATCCTAGCCCAGTTCACACACACACAGTCATCCACACTGTCATGGTGTTACTAGTCCAGTTCACACACACACACACACACACACACACACACACACACACACACACACACACAGTCATCCACACTGTGATGGTGAACCTAGTAGAGTTCACACCCACACAGTCACCCACATGGTCATAGTGTTATTAGCCCAGTTCTCACACAGCCATCCACACTGTCATGGTGTTACTAACCCAGTTCTCACACAGTCATCCACACGGTCATGGTGATCCTAGCCCAGTCCATACAGTCAGTCACGACGATCCTAGCGCAGTCCACATACAGTCTGTCACGATGGCCCTAGCCCAGTCCACATACAGTTAGTCACGATGATCCCAGCGCTGTCCACATACAGTCAGTCACGACGATCCTAGCCCAGTCCACATACAGTCAGTCACGACGATCCTAGCCCAGTCCAAACAGTCAGTCACAACGATCCTAGCCCAGTCCACATACAGTTAGTCACGATGATCCTAGCGCAGTCCACATACAGTCAGTCACGATTATCCTAGCGCAGTCCACATACAGTTAGTCACGATGATCCTTGCCCAGTCCACATACAGTCAGTCACGACGATCCTAGCGCAGTCCACATACAGTCAGTCACGATGATCCTAGCTCAGTCCACATACAGTCTGTCACGATGATCCTAGCCCAGTCCACATAAGTCTGTCACAATGATCCTAGCCCAGTCCACATACAGTCTTTCACGATGATCCTAGCCTGTCCACATACAGTTAGTCACGATGATCCTAGCGCAGTCCACATACAGTTAGTCACGATGATCCTAGCCCAGTCCACATACAGTTAGTCACGATGATCCTAGCCCAGTCCACACATAGTCACGATGATCCTAGCCCAGTCCACATACAGTCAGTCACGATAATCAGTCCACCACCAGACCCAGCTCAAGGCCTCAAAATGGATTCAGCATTTGATGATGTCTAGAAAGACAGAGACGGACAGACAGATAGATGGACGTAGGCATGATACATAGACAGATCTTGACAGACAGATAGAGAGAACTGGAGAGATAGAGAGACAGACAATAGATACTTGATAGGTAGTCAGCTAGGATAGATAGTTGGATGGGTAGATAGATAGTTAGGTAGGTAGGTAGGTTAGTAGATAGGTAGGTTGGTAGATACATAGCTCGCTAGCCAGCTAGCTAACTAGCTAGGCAGACAGTCAGACAGATTGACAGATAAAAGCTTTCGACCCACTAGGTAAAGAGACAGATAAGAGTTGCAGAGCAACATAAACATGCCTGCATGGAAACTCGCTCACAAACACACATACATGCGCATGTGCACATGGGCATACTCATACACACAAACAGACCCACGTGCACTAGGCCCAAATGCAGGGTGCGTGGAGAGATGACAGAAGAGAAAAACAATGATTAGTTTAATTCAGTATACTCAGATGCCAACAGTGCCCGTGAGCAAGACAGGAAAGCATACAGACATATGGACAGACAGATGGGCAGAGAGAGAGAGACAGGAAAAAATGATAGGGAGGATGGAGAAAAGGGATGAATGGGGGAAGACAGAGACAGAGAGAGCGAGAGAGAGAGAGAGAGAGAGAGAGAGAGAGAGAGAGAGAGAGAGAGAGAGAGAGAGAGAGAGAGATTCAGATTCAGGTATTTTATTCATGAATAGGCCTGGGCCCTCTATGAAGGGAAATATGAATACAATATAACAACAGAAATGTGTGTGTGTGTGTGTGTGTGAGAGAGAGAGAGAGAGAGAGAGAGAGAGAGAGAGAGAGAGAGACAGACAGACAGACAGACAGACAGACAGACAGACAGACAGACAGAGACAGACAGACAGGACAGATGGACAGAGAAAGAGCTTACGTAGTCCCGCACAGCCAGCGGAGGCCAGTCCATGAGACACAATGTGCACCAAGGCGTACAGCCGACACTTGCTCTGGTCACGTATGAACGTCTTCAGACCCTGCAGTGTGCTGCACCCTGGTCATCGCCATCATCATCATCATCATCATCATCACTGATAACATCATCATCACTGATAACATTATCATCATCATCATCATCATAATCATCATCATCATCGTCATCAACAACAACAACAACACTGATAACATCATCATCATCATCATCATCAACAGCACTGATAACATCACCATCTTCATCATCATCACCAAAACTGATAACATCGTCATCTTCATCAACACGACATTCGTGGACTGACTCTTTCGATAGTTACCAGGTTTAGCAGATTGTATTTGACTGTCAGATACACCATTAAGTGGTATTAACAAAATACAGTGCCAGTTAGCAATAAGTGGAAGGAATTGCCGATTTACACACACACACACACACACACACACACACACACACACACACACACACACACACACACACACCACATCCTCGGCTGTTAAGGCTGGACAAGAAGCGTCGTCTATTAAACAAAAAACAAACAAACAAATCACACACACACGCGCGTGCGCATGCACACACACACACACACCACACACACACACACACACAACACACACCACACACACACAACACACAACATACATACACACGCCACCCACGCACCACCACACATCAACACCACACACACACACACACACACACACAACACACACACACACACACACACACACACACGCACGCACGCATGCACACACACACACACCACACACACACACACACACACACACACACGTCCCTCTAATTTTATACATGGACAAAGTTAAGTCCACGTGCTTCAGACGACAACAAATAATCAGTTATACGTCGCCAGATCTCAGATAAGGTCCCCTGCCCGGCCCCCTCCCCCTCCTCAAAGAAAATAAGATAAGATAAAATGAAATAACTAAATAAATAGAAATAAATCAAACAACAAATTAAAGCAATGTTACCATTTTCATATCAACGTACTTATCATCGTATTAATTTGAAAAAGTAACCCTCTCTCTCTCTCTCTCTCTCTCTCTCTCTCTCTCTCTCTCTCTCTGGGTGCAGGAGTGTACGGCCATGAAGGCAGTGTAGTGCTTTACCTGCACTCCCAGCGTCGACCACCGTCGTCACACCACGTGACAGACAGCACGCGTCGAT
>CM065731.1:48251269-48331269 GCA_033310375.1 Conus canariensis | reverse complement strand
CCTCCGACCCCCTCCTTACACATACACACACACGCCACCACCACCACTACCACCACCAACCACACACCACACCGCACCATACACACACACACACACACACACACACACACACACACACACACAACGCCGACATTGGAACGTTTCTACGATCGACATGAAATGGGGCACTAACAAGACGGGACGCGGCAACTGGAATTGTTTGAGGGCTGTTTCAAACGCCGATCCGAATCCATCAGTCAACTGCGACCACACACACACACACACACACACACACACACACACACACACACACACCACACACAACACACACACACACACACACACACACACACACACACACTTTGCCTCTCCGTCTGTCTGTCTGTCTGTCTCTCTCACTCCTGGCTAGTGCTCCCCACATCCCCCCCCCCCCCCCCCCCCCCCCCACCTATCCCGAACCTTCCTGACTTTCACATAATCCTAAGTCGCTGTTCCTTCCTCTCTACTCCACCCCTCCCCGTTGTCCGTACATTCCAGGCTCACCTTCTTCCTTTCTTCGCGCGTGCGCGCGCGCACACACACACACACACACACACACACGAATCACAATTCAGCTGATTCGAAACACACACACACACACACACACACACACACACACAACACACACACACGAATAACATTCAGCTGACTCGCATCACACAGACTGTCACACACACACACACACACACATACACGCCTGCGCGCGCGCGCGCGCGCGCGCACAACACACACACACACACACACAACACACAATGGCATACCCCCAAACGCGGCAATATCATAGTTAATGCCCCCCTTTGTCTCCACGTTGTTCATTGGCGCTCCCACATTCAGAATGGCCTCCCTTCGCTTGAGCGCGAATCAACGCCCTCAACACAAAGTAGGGCCCTAAAAACTTGGACGCTGCCTTACTATTTACATGGCAGACCGAGCAGCGATTTACAGGAAAACCGGAAGACTTCCCAAATACCGAATGCATGACTATAGCCTTCCTTTGTAACCCTGATCCTGACCTAAACCTAAAAATCAAATCCTAATCCTAACGGCATAAATATCTTAAATTTACCATTCATTGAATTTCAGGCTACCCTCAGCATGGTGGTGATGGTGGAGGAGGAGGCGGAGAGGTGGAGTAGTTGTCTTTTCCTTTCTCCAACAATAAAGGGAAAAGAGTCAGCCGCCAACAGAGTTATTTCCCTTGTATCCACAAATAAAGGAAAAAGGTCTACCTCGGCAGAAGTTCTTTCCTTCAGCAATGAAAAGCAAGAGAAGACAACTCCACTACTCCCATTTGGGCACATAGTTGTCAGTAAAGTGTGTGTGTCTGTGCGCGCGCGCGCGCGTTTGTGTGGATCAGGTAGGTTGGATTAGGATTAGGTTAGGTCAGTTCAGGTTAGGGTCAGGTTTCAAGAAACAGTATGTGGGTCAGGTTAGGATCACGTACTCTAGAGAAGGGAAGTCTACCGGAATTAAGTTCCCATCTCTAATGCATAAACGCGCTTCCACTGCCTCTACCTCCTTATTCAGGAAAACTTTAGTCTTTGGCGGACGTTCTCCCCTGTATGGATGGAGAAAGGAAGAGATAACTCCATCGCGCCCCCCCCCCTTCCCCACACACACACCCCTTACACTCCAAATGCAATTTATCACTGAAAAAATAAGACCTGCCTCAAACATCACGAAAACAATTAGTGCATCACACAGTCTTAGGCAGGGTGTCAACGCCACTCGCCCTCTGGCCGATCTTTGACCACATACAGACCACGCAAATAAGTTTCCAGAAATGCCTTTTTATAATTTTTCACTCAGATTTCACTCTTGGTGCTGAAACATCTGATTTTGATGGTGTGCAGATTTTTTTTTTTTTTTAGTTGTCTCTAAGAGAGCAACTGTTTCGTGAAAGCTGAGTTCGGATGTGTGTTTATCTACAATTACCTTGCTTATGAAAAATGGATCCAGCAAAAAAAAAAAAGAAAGAAAGAAAAAAAAAAAAAGAAAAGAAAAGGATCCAGCAGGATGTACTTCACTGGAGCTTGAAAGTGTATGATCTATGTGCCATTTTACAACTCAACCATCTATGTGGTTGATTTTGTACAACAAAGGGCCAGTTACCTGTATAATCACTGCCAACAACTGCTAAGTTGGACAGTTGTAAAGCATTTAACCAAACCACGGTCATTGTCATTAGGAGAAGTATCCTAATGCATGTCAGATTAACGAAAGCATGGTCACTGTCATTTACAGTATATTTTCTGATATGGATATATCATGGTTCAGTTTCTGCTGCACTTCCTTCTGGCTCGTCTGTGCCTCTATGGAAGGCTGCATCAGATCCAGTTGTTGTCATACTTTCTAACTGAAAAGCAGATTAACTGACGACAGTCTGGTGTATGGAAAAATGCTAAATCTACCTGCAGTTCATGCTGATCACAAAGCTTCTCAGCTCTGGCATCTAACGATGTACTGTATCAGCACTAGCACAGGGGATTCAACAGAGATCAAAATGAATAAGTACACGAGATAGTGGCTTGGATTCCACCTTGTCTCGCTTCCTCTACTGCCGCTAAAGCAAAGCTGAGTTCGAGCAACCTTTTAGATCCATCGTCGAGGAGCAAAAGCAGTGAGGTGAATCCAGCCTAAGCTGAAGTCTGGCTGAAAATGGAAAGTTCGGGAGGCAGTGGAAATCGCAAAAGAAAACCACAAATCATGGACACAGCAGGACATCGAGAAGCCAACAGAGAAACCGAGGCGGCATCGTTGCTTTCAGAGGCAACTGTCTTGTGTAGAAATGAAAGCCTCTGTGAAATGAGAATTTGGGGAGAGGGAATTGGTTTGTACAGTAAACTGCCTGGATTGCACTCAGCAAGCCTGTTGGGTGACGTTTGTGAAAGAATTTCATCCTTATATGCACACACACGTGCACGCATGCTCTCTCTCTCTCTCTCTCTCTCTCTCTCTCTCTCTCTCTCTCTCTCTCTCTCTGATTCCCACATAAACATAAACACATGTGTCGGTATATGTGTGCGCCACTGCATGGGTGTGCCCGCATGGGTGTTCTGAGAAAGAGAAAAAGAAAAAGAAACATCCGAAGTTGCGAACGGGACCCAGAGAAGTGGTGTCGTCAACTGCCAAACCAACCAGCTGGGAGCAATCCTGCAGCATCCTTGGAAGCCTGCGCTGTGTTCACACGGGGTGTGAACACGCACAGGGCATTCCATTAAGACGTCAAAGGACACATTAGCCACCTGGCAGACGTCACTGTGTAATGGCCACTGGATGTGGCGCGACAGAACTTCCCCATGGATGTACGTTTCATGACTGCAAAGCCCACAGGAGAAAGATGCCACCGTCAAGCAACTGCCGTGTGCATGCATCCATGCATCCGCAGCCTCGCTTGTTGCTGTCAGTTGAAGACAGCACAATTCCAGATAATGCCAAGCTTTCGCCACAAGAGGTCGTATGTGCCGTCTGAAGAGAATCCCAGGTTACAGTGTTTCCTGCTGTCAACAGAGCTGTCACTGCGGTCAGTGGGTCTTTCCCCACCGTCACTGGGCCTTTCCCCAGTGTAGGCCACATAAACATACGCGTCTCAGTGAATGTGTGTGCCACGTACACTGCATAGATGTTTTGCATGTGTTTCTGGGCATGTTTGTCATCTTGGGAGTTTAGGCTGGCATATGTATGGGTACGTCAGCTTATGGGACAGGTTTGTTTTGTAAACATGTGCCATTACAGTACGTCTCCTTTCAAACATATTTCACCATCTCAAACATGATTCGACGATCTCCCTCCTGCTCCTGCACTCTCTCCCTCTCTTATTCTGTGTCTATCTTCTGTCTGTCTGTCTGTCTGTCTCTGTCTACCTGTATGTCCGTCTGTTTGTTTGTGTCTATCTCAAACTCTCTCTCACTCACTCATTCTCTCTCCTCTCTCTCTCTCTCTCTCTCTCTCTCTCTCTCTCTCACACACACACACACACACACAGAGAAACAGTTACACACACACACACGCACTCAGTTGCACTCCACACACACACACACACACACACACACACACACACACACACACACACACACACACACACACTCCCGGCGCACATGGAGCACTCACCTTCCAACTCACTGATGCATGCGTGTGCATGCGTGATCACACACACACACACACACACACACACACACACACACACACACACACACACACACACACGGGGCCGTACATTTATTTCCTATTTTGTAAAACAATGATTTTATTTTATCTATTCATTTATTTATTTACTTTTTCGTTTTACATTTACACACAGTCATATGAATCTCGGACAGAACATTGGATCATTCCAGAATTATTAGCACAGAGAGAGAGAGAGAGAGAGAGAGAGAGAGGGGGGGGGGGGGGGGGCTTCTCTGCTTCATCAATAACAGTAATCAAGCAGTTATATAAGGACACTGAATGTGTTTATCCGAGGCAGACCTGTGCAACGGGTCGACCCAGTTGTGACGTACTGGTCGACACAATATGTGACGCAGTTTTGGTGTGAATTGGGTTTCACCCAATAGTTGGGGATTGGCGTAAAAACGTATTGAGTAAGATCCGGTCCGTATGGATCGGGTTACTTTATCTCGTAAAGCGACAAGAAAATGGCCGGACACAAAATTACAGATGGTGTTGAATGGTTGATGGCAAAGGATTTGATAGTTACACTTCAATGCCTTCTACTAGGCCATTGAAACTTACAAACTTACACATGGATTTTATGACATTAAAACCACTGGCACACTATTTCAGTTGAATACTGAATCTACAACTGGAGAGCACCTGTTCAAACTAACAAAGAATCTTACTAAAACTTAAAAGCAACAAACTTTTTCACTAACAGAATTGTTAGCACTTGGAATAACTTGCCAGTCAAGTTGTTGGAGCAGAAACTGTTAACACTTTCAAAAGTTATCTTGATAAACACTGGATACAACTTATGTTCAAACAAATATTGACTTGCATTTTTAAAACCACGCATGTGTTTTATAAAAGTGCGAGAATAAGACCAAAATATTTCTCGCTAGTAACCATATAATTATCCACATTGAGCAAGCTAAAGGCTGAAAATGCCTAATGTGCCACCGATATGATATGATATGATATGATATTCCTTCAATCCCGGTAACCCAACCAGTCTTGCTCATGTCATTTTCATTAGTTGAAATGTTCCTGGTCTGCGGCTCTTTATTAACTATGCTACGTACTTGTTGCATGCCAGTGGAAAGGGGAGAGAAGTTGATCAATATTTTGTCGTTGGGTTTTATCATCATATGATTACATCTCATTCGCTTGTAATGAGCTCTTGAACCAAAGAGAATACAATGACAAGCGAATGACAGGATGACCCTGTTTGACATTGACTCCAAAAGGTCAAACAAACTCTGTCGCGAAGGTCAAGGTTAACAGAGAGCATCACGTACGCTTCCGGCCAGAGCAGACAATAAGTTTACAAGAGTGGTACTGTACAGAATTTTTTTTTCCCTTTGAATTATTCATCAGTTTCATTTGAATACTTCCATTGCAACTCGCATCGTTTTTAATTTCGTCATTATCATTAGTTTTTTCATGGAACTGCCTGTCCGTCGAAAAAGATATTGTGGATGCTGTACTAATGTACCTACTTCAGTAGAATTAAAGTTTCTGTCGCGTATAGTTACAATGATGGTAACGTCAAATCTACAGAAGAAATATTTGTATAGCATCCTTTGTATTCTTAGGTCAGACAGGCAATTCGATGAAGAAACAAATGAGTTACTGTGATACTTGTGATTATGATTTTGAGAATCGCATCAAATCCGTGTATTCAGTATTGTAACAGCTATGGCAAATGTTCAGGTTATCATGTCATCACATCATAGTGTCATCTTAATAATCCTGTATTATCACGAATGAATAATGATATGACATGCTTTGTAAGATATGTCCTCCTACCTCCCCCCCTCCCCCCCCCCCCCCCCTGCATTTTTGTTGGTGCAGCGTTGTGTGGCCTGGATCAACTATAGGCAGAAGCTAGGGCCAGCAATTGGAATTAGTGTTGGTAGGTCCGGTCACCCAGTCTCACTGACCTCCTTGAAAAGCTTTACTCTGCAGGAAACTCCTTACATAATTGCACAACACCCTAGTGGTCCTGGAGCTAATCACACCTTTTATTTTAAATCCCAGGAGTCCCCAGTCTGCACAGCAGAATCTTCACTTTGTTGAACTTGGTTGCCTACATAAAAGAAGACGTTGTTATCTATTATAGCAACAACATAGTGCATTTGTCAGATTTTTCCTTTGGCAAATGTTGAAGAAACTTTGAAAGGTGAAAGCACCGGAAACAAGTCATGGCATGAGCAGGCTATGGTCTTTCTTATTGTTTTTTCTTTTTTTTTTTTTCAATTCTGTTTCAATCCAATCTCGAACAGATAATTCTTTTGCTGTTTTCTTGAAATTGGTGCAAGCTAATCATAAGATGCTTTTAAAGACGTTGTTTGAGTTAAAAATTTATGAGAAAGAAAAAATAAAAAAGCAACAAATACCTCAATATGTTTTATTTTTAAAACACAATCCCTAAATAGTTGTCCTTGACCTTAAAACTCGTTGCTGATGATGCTTTCTGTCATAGGGCTGTAAGTTCTTCTTGTTCTTCCAGTTTAGATATCATCTTCCCCAATGCTGTCTTTCAAATCAAACTTGAAACTTTTCTTTTGCAATCTTACTAACATATAAAAAAAAATATGTGACCAAAAAAGTATGCTGGCATTGTTTTCACAATCTTATGCATTTTGATGCTTGTTTTTAGTCATCCAATAGAAACTGTTTGAGAGGTGGAGAATTTGTAATGAAGTTGAGTCAGAAGGTGAGGCTGGCTGGTGGTACACTTGGATGTGGAGCAAGCATTTGACTGTGAAATGTGTTTTTGTGCATTGTTGGTTGTTCTTGTTCATTTGGTTTGTACTTTGATGTGTGCACTTGTGTAAACTTTATAGGCAGTCAGTTTGATTAGGCATATAGTTATTCTGAATAATGATGATATCCTGCCCCACACTTGGCGATATTTTGATTGAGCATTATTAGCACATATGAAGTGCTAATTTGAGTTGTCCATGCCACCGGCTTATAGGGCTACTCTTCTTATGGATGGTAATGGCATCAAACATGTGCACAAGATTATGTATGGATCTTTGGTTTAGTCTCATTTGAAAATTTCTTGTAGTACATTTGAAGTGCTCTGACAACAGAACCTCAAACGGACTGGCATATATCTATGCATATCATATAGATGACCAAAACCTATAAGTGGCAAGTTATATCAGCAAAGTATCACAATCAGCCACAGAGCCTACAAAGTTCTAGTAAGACCAGCATTAGAATAGGCTCCCCCCTCATTAATCATACACTGCGAAGAACATCAGCAGGATTGAAAAAGTGCAATGTGCTGTCAGTTGCTTGGTGAACCATCACAGACAGATGTTTAGTGCGGAGGCCAGAGTTATCCAGCTTCACTGGATTCCACTCAAAGATGAGAGATGCTCTGTGAGGCTGAAATATTTTCTGTTGATTCCATCATTGGGATATTGCTATTAGTCCCAAATCCGCTTGCAAGGTCCAGTGCCCATGCCAACCGGATGCCATGGCTGCAAAACCAGCTACAGGAAGTACTCTTTATCCTGTGCATCATCAGTGAGTGAAACTGCCTTTCACCTAGAGTAGTGACATCATCTTCGGCTGAACGTTTTAAGTCCTGGATCTGAACCTGTCACCAGCCACTTACCATGCCTGCTTCCCTCTGTGTCTGTGCAGACCCATGTCATCCATGCCTCGTCCCCCTGTAGCTCCATTCATCCCTTCTCCCTACAAGCGCTTGATGCTGTTGTTTTAGGCAACAGTTATTTTCTGAATCCTCCCCTGATGTCAAAACAGTCACTAAGATGATGGTGAATTAAAAAAAAAAAAAGAAAAAGCAGAGGGATAAGTAGATTCAGACAATTTCAGTATACATGTACAAACTGAGGATCAAAATCCATTTTATGTATAGTTTGATGTAAGACTCCACTCAAGCCTAATCTTGACTGACTGTTGTAATGGAAATTGGTGTGTGTGTGTGTGTGTGTGTGTGTGTGTGTGTGTGTGTGTGTGTGTGTACTGTTTTTCTTTTGTCCCTGTCTTAAACAGCACATGTTTTCATGGTATTAAGACTTGGTGCACCTCGGGTGCCACCTCCTCCTCCCAACTTGACTCCCCTGCCTCTCTCCCTTCCTATCCTGCCCCCCCCCCCCCCCTTCCCTCCCAGGTCATCACGTGAATACAGTGGTTCAGCCTTTTCCACACTCCCCCTATTCCCCTTTGATATTCTACCTACTCATTCAGCATAGTGTGAAATACTTCAAACAGTAGTAAGGGTACCATGCTCACTCTTTTGGGGAGGTTGTTTAAACATTGTTCCGTGTCAGTTATGGAGTTGTGAACCCATTGCTGTTGTTTTGCCAGGTACTGGTGAGGTTGTTTTACAGTCATAATATTTATATAGAGTAAAACGTTCACTCTGTCACCTTTGATTCACTGTTGTTAGTGATCTGGAGACAGTGTCTAGACCGGCTTCTCAGCCAGTTCATAAAACCTAACATTAATTGTTCTAAACATTGTAATCCCTGGTATTGCAGTGGCATAGCCCGCATACCTTTTGCCTTATTCTATCAGGTCCCAGATGTCCTGTTTTTCTTCGCGGTCTATCTCTCTCCTCTACCCACCCTCTCTCACTCATTCTGTCTCTGTCTCTGTCTCTCTCTCTCTCTCTCTCTCTCTCACACACACACAAACACACACACACACACACACACACACACACACACACACACACACATACACACTCTCTCTCTCTCTCTCTCAAAACACACACACACACACACACACACACACACACACACACACACACACACACACACACACACAGAGACTCTCTCTCTCTCTCTCTCTCATATGCACACAAGTACAGACTCACACACACACACACACACACACACACACACACACACACACACACACACACACACACACACAACTTATATGTGTGTGCACACACACACACACACACACACACACACACACACACACACACACACACACACACACATGCTTACATATACACACTCTTCACTTTCCATCCCTGCACTGTGTTGTGTAATTATCTAGGACCATGTATTGCATTAATGCATGTGTCAACGCCACCTTCACCCCCCACCCCTGTCCTGCCTCTCCACCCTCCCCTTTCCCTTCATACCAGAAATCAAAAACAGCTTAGTATTTATGAACTGAGTCTGAATCTCAATGACACACACCTCATAGTCATAATAACATTCCTGTCACATGCGTCATATTGTTTACCTTTATCTTACACTTGTGCGGGGCCCATAGTTTTCTCTACATCATGACACCTGAGGAATGTATAGTAAGGTAATATTGCTTACAGCCCAGCCAACTGCAAAGGGCCATATCAGGGCTGTCAACTCACGAATGTATCAAGTCTGTCATAAATGTTAGAGGACACAACTGAACGCCACTGTGATTTAGCAGCATTTCTCTGATGGGTTTCCAAGCGATGACCTGAGAACTCCCTGTGGTTTGGTGGGGCTTGGACTGCAACAGAGTGATTGAGTGACTGTGCTTGAGGATGGGGTGGGGACTGGAGAGGTTGGAGTAGGAGGAGAGGGGTAAGGAATTTTTTTTGGGGGGGGGGGGAGATGGGGGAATGGGCTAGAATGAGCTGTGTGGAAGTATGTGTCACAGAGATGATACAGAAAGCGTGATGGGAAAGAAAGTAACAGGGGAACATGAACTGCCCAGTTTAAAAGACAGGTGATCCCAGATACGTATTCTCACCTGCTGTAGAAACAAACACCATCCAGCATGTCCCTGGTGTATTTCAAACCATTATAGCGTGTAGACATTCATTTCAGGCATGTGCCCCTCCTGTTGATAAATCTGTTAAACCACTTATGGATTTGAATGGAGTCTAACATCTTGAGAAAAGTGAGAACATGTTTGAAGAATTGTTGACTGTGCCAAATATTGTCTAGACTCTGGCAAGTTGTATGATAGCATGCCGAGTAAATCAATCGTTAACATTTGTTATTTGTAATATGTAAATGGACTTGAAAGTTGAATTATTTATACATATGTTTAAGATGTGTAAAAATCATACATTTAGGCAATGTTAAGTTTGTGTTACTGTCCCTGGATGAAATCTATAGAAAGCGTTTGCACAAGAACACAAACTAAATCTGTCAAAATGCATCAGATCCAGTTTTCTGACTTTCTGAGAAGCTTTTTACACTAGGCTGAGGCTGTAGAAGTTCACAAACAAAAACCAGCTGACAGGTCGACACTATAGAAGTATGAAAACAAAACCGAATCACTGTGTTAATAATAATGCTAGTTCCTTTCCAGAAGCAGTTTGTACCATGTCTTTCAATGCAAATGGAAATGAACTTGCATAAAGAATGATAAAGTACCATTATTCCATATGACAGGCTCATGGTCAATCTCTCAAGTTATATTTTTTTGGATTGAAGATGTCCAGATATGTGTGGGTATGGATGTATTTGTGTGTGGTTGTTGTGAGTCTGACTGCTTTCATTTAGTTACTGATGTGCAGTGGTTTGTGAGGAATTTTTTATTCCTAGTTCTCAGGCGTGTGTGTGTGTGTGTGTGTGTGTGTGTGTGTGTGCGTGTGTGTGTGTGTGTGCGCGCACTAGCACTCTCAGTCACACATGTGGACTTACCACATATTGTATGCCTGCAACGAATATTTGTTATGAGTAAGTGTAAGTATTAATGTTTATTTGTGTACTATCCCCCCAAATATTTCTTATGGCTCATGTACACATGGTGATATATATATATATATATGTATATATTGTTTGCATTTTGAAAGTGTGGTAATTGGGACCTATTTGAGTGTATGTAAAGCACATTGTTATATTTGCAGAGCGAAAATGTCGTCGTCATCGTTGCCAGGCTCAGAGCTGGGTCGTACCCGAGCCGAGCGCTTTGATTCCCGTCTTGCACAGATCTGCTCCCTGGATGTGGACAAAGGGATTCGTCCCTTCCGAATGACCAGCGTCATCTGCACCATTGGTTGGTTTCCTCTTGTCTGTTGTTGTCTGTGTTGAAGTGTTTGATTGTTGTGGATCAAAACTGTGATGGGTCTTGAGGGGTACTAGAATCAATGTTTGACATATCAATGACCAGTCTTTTGTTTTCAGCGCTTCCGGCATTGCTCACTGATATCAGTCTGCCCTGTACTGCCCTTCAAGGGTCAGCTTTCTGTTCCCATACTGATTATTTGGGAATAGTTTGGTTTAAAGGCATGATGGCTTATCCGGTTAGCTTTAGTTTCTATTTGCGTTACTTTTAGGACCCACTTAAAAAAAAAAAATGAAAGAAGAAAAGAAAAGAGAATTAACCTTACATAGCACACCTGTCAATGGCGACAGTAAGCAAGAGTGATACTTACAGAAAGTAGAAAAAAAGAAAAGTTCATTTTATTTAGTAGTCTACAGAACATTAATCAGGTAAAATAAAAATAACTTTTTGCTTAAAGTAATTGTTGTAAGTGTTGAAATGAGAAATGAAACATCTCAACAAGGATTAGCCATGTACATGTGAAAGAGTCTGGAAAACTTCTGGCCGGCGGTGTGCCTGAAGGGTGTACTTTGGCAGAAAAAGTCTTTACTGATGATGCATGCATACATCATACTGCTTATAAATACATATCTCTATTCATCCCCAGACCTGTGGACCTACCACTTTGGGGATTTTTGTACAAACTTACAAGGAATATAATGCACACTCCTTACCCCAATACCCCAACCCCCCTTTCCAAAAAAAAGGGTGGTGTTTAATGTATTATTAGGTAATGTGAAAGCCTGTTTCTCTTCATTTATTATAATTTTTTTTTCATCAATTTTTAGTTTTGGTATGAGAGACCAGCCCCTTAATTGCATGGCATTTCCTGAACTGATAATGTCAATTCCCTGCCCACAAAGTGTTAATGAATCAGTTTGCAGAACTTTCATTTTGTGTGTGTGTGTGTGTGTGTGTGTGTGTGTGTGCGTGCGTGTGTTTCATGCACACACAAGTTTCAGTCCAAGGGATACCATGGAGGATATTGGTTTTACAACATATCTATGTGTAGTTCTTACCTGTAGACTGAAAACAATCTCTGATATAAAACGATCTCTGATATAATTGTTTTGAGACTGGTCTCCTTGAGCAAGATGGCGGTATAAAAGCAGTTTTTATTATGAAAAGCGATCAGATTTTTGACAGGTGAAGGATCTGACATTGAACATGTTTAATTGATGAATGGAATATTATTTTGATGGAAAGATCACAGTATTCTTCCACATGTATTTCCCGACGGACTGCAGGAATATTCTAAGATATGTATAGTACTTTTCACTCTTTGCTTTTTTTTCTTTTTTTTTTTTTAATAGAATAATGACAATAAAAAAAACAACAAGTTTTGATGAAAATCAGTGTGAACATTTCTGAAGAGTAAACAGTTTATTGTTGAGTTTATAGATTATGTCCTTTGATATCTTGTGTAACTCTGTTGATGTGAGAGTCCCTTAGATCAGGGTCCTGTGTTTATAGATTATGTCCTTTGATATCTTGTGTAACTCTGTTGATGTGAGAGTCCCTTAGATCAGGGTCCTGTGCCAGCTGAACACGTCGTCCAAAACTGTTCGCAGCGTGTTAATGCACGGGATTGGGTGTGGCAACACCAGTAACCCTTAAGCTGTTTCCTGCCTTGAAGGACTTGAGAAGGAGAGAAGCTTTGATATGGGATACTGGAGAGAACATTTAACAAGGCGAACGAGGAAGAAGATGCACTGAAAGTTTCAGGCAGGTCAGTTCTAATCATGCTGACGTGCAAAACGTCCTCTGAAGGAGATCATTCCTCTTTCAGAGAAGAAGCGTGCCAAGAATGAAGGTGTCTTTTGTTCCTGGTTCCAGAGTACAAGATTTTTGGGAAACAAAAAAATCTTCCAGGTTTTGATGAGAAATCGTGAAAGGGGACTGTCTCATCGTTAAACTGGCGCAAAGCCCAGAAAAGTGATTAAGTGAAGGCTGGGCTCCCATGCACCATAGTCGGATGTTTGTGTGTGTTGATTTCAGGACCGGCCTGTGATGATATTGCCACACTGGAGGAGCTGATTCACAGCGGAATGAACATCTGTCGTCTGAACATGGCTCACAACACGCTGGAGGTGGGTGCAGTATGTCTGGGGTTGTGGAGGTATAGTGATCCACGATACTATGACTTCGGAATAGGTGAATTCTTGTAGAATCAAAGAAAACAGCACATTACAATCAATTGGAAATAAATGGTATAGCAGTGCAATGAACAGAACAGTGTATGCAACACACAGTGCACAGTGCAACACAATGGAAGTTAGGACCATATACACAACAGTATCACAAACTGAATACTGTACACAATACAATCTTAACACTACATATAACAGATCTCACTTATATCACAGAATAACGCTGTAGTTCCCCGAAACTCATACAGTCACAGTACAACAGACATTAGACGTGACAGATCACACATCGTATGTATTATGTAAATACACCACAGGACACTAAATTGTACTCTGTGTACCGCAACACAAATCAGCACAACACCAAACTCCAACGAAACACCAAATTCCATTTTGCTTATAATTCAGTATCACGTCATACCGCACTGCAGGATAATTCACATTCTGTAGCAGAGATGTGAATTGGTGTCTGTTTACAAACCACACAGCAGCATTTCTGAACATCAAGGTGTGATTCTAGTGCTTGTTCAACTAATGAAAAATGAAAAAGAAAGTAACTCCCTCTTTTTAAGGAGGCGAAAGTTATCTTCCTTGTTTATCATTTACTGCTAGTGTGTCCCTCCTCAGGCAAGGTTTTCTTTCAAAGTCTAAAATGTCAGTGTCGACCAACATGGACACAGTAGTCACCAGTATTTCGGCTTTGTCTTCTTCAGGCTGTTGTCATGCGTGAAGGGTTTCCCCAAAGCCAGAGAGTTCATTTTGGCATGTCGAATAGTTTTGTTTTAAATAATGAAATCCTGATTTTTTTCTTTGAAATAAAAAGAATCCTGATTATACAGGAGATGGGGAACCATGTGCCTTTTGAAAATTGAATTATGGATTTTATGTGTTTGCACCTTTTCAACTGATGAGCATTTTGACACTTGTTATGGGCTTAGTGAATGAGTGTGTGTGCATGCGTGTGTGTGTGTGTGTGTGTGTGTGTGTGTGTGTGTGTGTGTGTGTGTGTGTGTGTGTGTGTGTGTGAGTGAGTGAGTGAGAGCATGCGTGTGTGTGTGTGTGTGTGTGTGTGTGTGTGTTTATATGTGTGTTTGTGTGAGTGAGACTCTTTACGTGTGTGTGTGTGTGTGTATGCGTGAGAGAGAGACAGAGAGAAAGAGGAGGGGGAAGAGAGAGGGAGAGAGAGAGAGAGCTGTTGACATTTGTATTGTAACTGTCCCCTCCAGTACCATGAAAAAGTGATTCACAACATCCGAGAAGCAGTACACAGCACCAAGTCCCCATCGCCTGTCGCCATCGCCGTGGAGATTGCTGGTCAAGGAATCAGAACGGGCACCTTCTTGCCAGTGAGTGAATGAGACAAGAAAATCAAATAAATGATCTCACAGATCATGCTTCAGTTGAAAAAGATGGTACTTGACAAGCAGGGCTCCCAATTTTCTGATTTTTAATGAAAATCCAAGAAAACCCATGGGCTGCCGTTGAGAAAAAACGGTTTCTGAGTGAAAAAAAAAAATGACATATTCTTCCTGTGCAAAATAGTCAACTTTTTGTCAATCTGTTGATCTCTTGTTTCACATGATCAAGGTTTAGGAAGGTTGATAAATCCAGAATCAATGTCTGCTGGAGTCACTCCCATTGTTTTTTGCCTGTCAAGACATGACTTGTCTTCAGAGTCCGTTGCAAACCTTTTTGTGAGTGCGACTTTGTTTTAAGCAGATGTTGCCAAACTTTTTGTGAGTGTGACTTTGTTCTAAGCAGATATTGCCAAACTTTTTGTGAGTGTGACTTTGTTTTAAGCAGATATTGCCGAACGTTTTGGCGAGTGTGACTTTGTTGTAAGCAAACATTTTGGATACAGAATCTGTTATAGCAAAGACTTCTAGCAAAGACTTCAAAACAAGTCATGTTAGGAATGGCTTTCATGAAAAACTCAGCTAGAAAGAGAGGACATGGCTTCCAAAAATAGCAAGAGGTTGGCAGAGCCTACTGTGCCTTGTGCTGCAGCTAGGCTAACTATTGTTGGGCAGGTTTCTGCTCAGTTTCAGACCATTTTGGGTTCCAGAGGCACCAGATGAGGCAGAAAACTGTAGAGATTGGTGCGACACTGGTGTACATTAATAATTTGCCTCAGTACAAAGGATCATAACCAAACCCAAGTAGTGCCAGAGACCATCAGATTGTACTATTTTGCATCTGTTTTCTCGGCAATTTCAAGGGAAACATGGCTTCAGACCCCCACAGATTTTCAGAGAATTTCTTCTTTTGCTGTTCGGGACGTCTGGACATGGTTTGATTCGGGTTGATTCAGCAGATCACAGGGGTCTGACTATTCTGTGCAAGGGTTTGATGAGAGATCAGGCTGGCGAAGTGAAAGTAGGCGTATTGTCATTTAAATTATACATAGTGTGTTTGTTGTGGTCATTTGGTATAAGTCTGCTGAATTTTTCAGTATGGCTTAAATTTGATGTCATGATGACAAGTCCATTTTCATTAATGCTGTCATTGAGTTAGTCATTAGTAGGTACAAGGGAAGTAAGAGGATGCATAGGGATGGGGAAGCAATACTGATTTGGGGGGGGGGGGGGGGGGGCAAGGCTGAGTACAGTTGTGAAGCGAGAGATGTTATTTTCAGGAGCTGGGAAGAGAGGCGACTTTCAAAAAGGGCACTGAGGTGATCCTGAGCCATGAGGCATCGCTGGAAAACTGCTGTGATGAGTCGACACTGTGGGTCAGCAGCCAGTACTTTGTGCAAGAGGCTAAGCCAGGGCAAACCATTCTGCTGGGAGATGGACTGCTATCGTTAGAAGTCAAAGAGAAAAGTATGTGTAGTGTAGGAGGGGTGTGTGTGTGTGTGTGTGTGTGTGTGTGTGTGTGGTGTGTGTGTGTGTGGTGTGTGTGTGTGCGTGTGTCTGTGTGTGTGTATATGTGTGTGTGTGTGTGTGTGCGTGTGTGTGCGTGTGTGTGCGTGTGTTGTATTATGGATGACGTAAAAAAAAAAGCGATAATACGTACATTGGTGTCTTGTTCAGACACCATTATCGGTAAAGAAGTAATTCAAGCACAGTAACGGTTAGATTGAAAGAGGTCACATATGCAAAAACTTCACTTAGAGTAAAGCATATAATACTAGCCAAAGAAGACAGAAAAAGAGGTATTTTCAGTTCTCTTTACGAAAGCAAAGAATATTTGCCAAAGAGGAAAGAAAAAGAGATACTTTTCATTTTTCTCCATGAAAGCATAAGATGTTTGAATTGAAAACCTGACTACAGTTTTAAGGGTGTTTTTTTTTTTCTTTCTTCTTTTTCTCTCAAATTAACAAAAAAAATTCTCTGAATCGCCTACAGATGTCCACATACATGTTGACAATAACTTGTCAAAGATGAAAGTTGTACAGCATATGTTATTGTGCAAAAAAAGCAAAATGAAATAAAAAAAAAAAGAAAGCAATCCAGATGACCTTATTTCGTTCTGTGACAGTGGAAGGGGAGCGCATTTTGGCGACAGTGAGCACAGAGGGCACGGCCACCAACGGGTGTCACGTGCACATCCCCAGAGTGGTGCCCGCCCCAGAAAACAAGCTGACGGAGGAGGACAAGATAGTCATCCAGTTTGCCATGGATCATAACGTAAGCAAAGTCAGACTGTTGACACGGCATGGACAAAAAAGGCGAGTGGCGTGGCATGTGAACATGGGATGTGGTACAGCTTGTACAGATGGAATGCAGTGCGGGGTGTAAAAGTGGAAAGTGGTGTTGGGGTGTAAAAATGGAAAGTGGTGTTGTGATGTAAAGTTGGAAAGTGGTGTTGGGGTGTAAAAGTGGAAAGTGGTGTTGGGGTGTAAAAATGGAAAGTGGTGTTGGGATGTAAAGGTGGAAAGTGGTATTGGGGTGTAAAAGTGGAAAGTGGTGTTGGGGCGTAAAAATGGAAAGTGGTATTGGGGTGGAGAGTGGTATTGGGGTGTAAAAGGGGAAAGGGGTATCAGGGTGTAGAAGTGGAAAGTGATGTTTGGGTGTAGAAGTGGAAAGTGGTATTGGGGTGTAAAGGTGGAAAGTGGTATTGGGGTATCAAAGTGGAAAGTGGTATTGGGGTGTAAAGGTGGAAAGTGGTATTGGGGTATCAAAGTGGAAAGTGGTATTGGGGTGTCAAAGTGGAAAGTGGTATTGGGGTGTCAAAGTGGAAAGTGGTATTGGGGTGTCAAAGTGGAAAGTGGTATTGGGGTGTCAGAGTGGAAAGTGGTATTCGGGTGTCAAAGTGAAAAGTGGTATTGGGGTGTAAGAGTGGAAAGTGGTATTGGGGTGTAAGAGTGGAAAGTGGTATTGAGGTGTAAAAGTGGACAGCGGTATTGCATGTGAAAATGGGATTTGGGACAGCATGTCAAAACAGGACGTGGTGTGATCTGTAAAACCCAGAAAGATAGGATGTGGTAAGGCAAAACAGGATCTGGCATGGCAGGTAAAACTGGGATGTGATACTGCATGTAGAAATGAGATCTGGTACATGGGATGTGGTTTGGCGTGTTGAATATGTAATTTTGTTTTGGTGTCCTTGGCACTGGAAGTGCCCTCAGTGCTAGAAACGTAACACCATCAGTATTTAATGATCTTCATGAAACTGGATCATAAAATGGCAAAATTGGGGGGGGAGGGGGGGAGAGCTTGTGTTGTGAATATGACCACCAGTGTGATAAAGTGTAATTTTTTGTTTTCTATGTCACAGATAGGCATGATGATTGCTACTTTCATTCTTTTTTGATGACAGGTAGACTCGATGACGTGCAGTTCTTATCCTTTCTGTGACAGGTAGACATGATATTTGCAGCATGGGTGTGGACAGCGGAGGTGGTAACGGAGATCCGAGAAATGCTCGGCGACAAAGCCACCACCATGAAGATTGTGGCCAACATCGAGAACCACGCGGCCATTAAGAAGTCTGCACCTCTGTCTGTTTTTCTGTCTGTGTGTCTGTCTGTCTCCTTTTTCCCTGTCAGTCTGTAGTCTCAGTGTCTTGAACATACTATTTGAAAAAAGGTAGAAGCTTGCACACTCTGCATGCTATCATCAGTTTGCAAACTCTTTACAGCCAAACTTTTGTGGCTGGTGCGGTACTAAGACGCTCTGAAGACGGTCTTACACTTCTGCGTACAGCTTAGAGCCACATCTGCAGCCTTTCATTTTGTGGCCAACTGCTGAATAAGATGCCCCTGTCAGGTTTCTGGCTATAGTTTGCCTTGTCTTTTTCAGATGCACAATACTCAGTTGTTCCTCTTCTTCAATTTTGTGGCCCCACCTCTCCTCTTTCAGCAGTACAGTCAGGGCTCCCAACCCCCAGTTTAACTCCACACCTTGTCTCAGCTTTCTCTGCTCCCTGTCACATAGATGTCCCTGCCATCTTGACTGATAATGCTTCGTCAGCCTTAGTCCGGTGCCAGGGGTAGTGAGAATGCTGAGATTACTGACTGGTCTTAAAAAGTCTGATCCCCCTTTGGGCTCTCATTCCTGCTGTCCTCAAACCATCAGTTGACCAGAGGAATAGCATTCGAAAACAGCAGTTCTCAATGCTGGACTTGGACTGGTGGCAAGATGAAGACCTGAGTTTGTCCAAAGGCTCACAAGTGGGTGCATGCATGGGTTTGAATGAAGGGGCAGGGTCGTATGTGACCACCTCTGCCCGATCACCCGATACCACCAGTACTCAGTTGCTTGGAATGGACAGTGCAGATATTGATTGTCGTGAACTTGTGTGGTATGGGTTGTTAGCTTGGACTCAGATGGACATGCTCTGGTTTCAGTGTTGCTCCTTTTCCTTGAAAGGATGCTTGCCCTTGCACCATCTCAACTGAGCGCTGAATGACTCGGTATGGGTGGACTGCTTGTTGCCACATCTTGAGCATGTTTGCCATGCTGATTTTGAGTCGTCACGCAATTCTGATACTTCCCCTTTGTTGTTGTTGTTGTACCCTGGCTAAAAGACTCCAGGGATCATCCAAACAGCCAAAGTACTTGAACACTATGGTACAAATGCATCAGCTGGGGATGAGAACATTACGTGTGTGACCGTTTTTGATTACCCCACCATGTGGGCAGCCCACACCCTGACTTCGGGGGATTTTGGAGACTGATAATGTTATGCTAGGAGCTTGTCACAACTGAAGACAATCCCCGCATAACTATGCAGAGCATAACAACATTTTGATGTAGCCTTGGTGTTCTAGCCTATGTCAATTGGCCTGACACAGCCTTAAGCCAAGGCGGGCTTCCCCTTTGATTTGAACCCAATCCGTCAGGATTCATTTTCTAGCCTGCTCAACTTGCATCGTACAACTTGTTTTAGTCTACTCTCATTGCTGCGTTAGCTGGCAAAGCAATGTTTGTGAGTAGCCTACAACATGTTTTAGTCAACACTCAGTAGTGCATTAGCCAGCAAAGCAAAGTTTACCTGTATTGTACACAGTGCGTCACATGTGTGACAAGGACCTCTGTTAGTAGACTGGAATCAATACAAAGGATTTCAGATTAGGGATTGTTTACAAAGGATATTGTTATATGGGCTACACATTGTTTTACATGTCACAGTTTATTTTATTTGTTATTATTTATTTCTTTTGTAGCTCAGTGTTTCGCATGTTGCATATTAATTCGTTTAGAGCTCTTCATTTGTGTGTTTTTAAATTTTGTTTTATTTATTACACATTATTAACTGTTTATACATTGTTTGATTTGTAACACATTATTTCAGTTGCACTTTGTTTCAATCCTTACACATCATTCCATTTGTTACACGTTGGTTCATTTAATTTCCTGTTTCAGTTTTGATGACATCCTGGACGTAGCAGACGGCATCATGGTGGCCAGAGGTGACCTCGGAATGGACTTGCCCCAGAAAAAGTGTTTATCGCCCAGAAGAATCTGATTGGTCGAGCTAACGCCGCCGGGAAGCCAGTCATCTGCGCTGCCCAGGTCAGTAGGGTGATCAAGCGGGATCAGTTTGTAGGTACGGCATCTGTTCTTTGTTGTTCTAAACAGGAATTATTAAGTGAATCTATGTCTTATGACCGTTCATTAGTCACACTATGCTGAAATGTGTTTGCATTGTCAGTCTGACAGCTCTATGTACATTTTTTTATTTCTTATTCTTCTTTGATTTAGAGAGTATTTATGGCCATAATGTCTGAGTTCGAATGATAAATTCTTTAGTTGATTTGTAAGCAAAAACAGGAAACTGAAAAATGGGAGTGAAAGACTGGTTTGTTCTTGGTATACATTTTCTGATGCCAATAGGAATTCTTTACATGTGCATGATGTAGTGTTCCTGTAAAGACTTTGCCATCAGAAGGGATGTGTGAGGTCAGCATGATGTTTATCATCAATGGAAGAAATTGAGTTATCCATTCAATGCTCCTTTTCTGTTTCTTCCAAGAAAGAAATGAACATGCTTTCTGCACACAGTTCAGGTGTCCATAATACAGTGACCAGAATTACTTCCCTTTCCAAAAAAGTTGGCCAATATTGGAAACGTCGTACACTGAACAATCAACTTTTGTTACACACAAATGCTTTCTTGACTAGATTCTGCCTTCAGTTCTTCATTGTGTTGCTTTTGAAAATCACAACTTCTGTTCATGCTCAGATGCAGAACATGGACGATGTGAAACCCTTGTGATGTATCTTTCTCAGGTTATTTCTTATTACCTCTTCCAAAGAGGTCATTTATGTTATATCAGCCTACACAAAAACAAATACACAAAGTTACAGAACTTATTGTAATGGAACTTGGTGGAAAGCGGGGGTGTAGCCCAGGGATTAACTTACAAATTTTGGGGTAAATTGGTGGTGGTGTCCTTGAAAGAAGGGTGGAATGAGGATTCTTTCTTCTTTCAACCTCGGCAGAGGTCTGAGGTCTCTCAAGTGCCCTTCTGGTTTTGAAGTTTTGTTGCTGTGTATTACTTTGAAAACATGGTTGGACTTTGTATACACATGTAGTTATGGTTTTTTTGCTTGCTTGTTTGTATTTCGTCAGAATCACATCCCCTTCTGATCACATCCCCTTCTGAATTTCATTTTCCGCCCAGTTTCATAATGCTGAAACAGCTTGATGGATTACACTCCATGAAAAACAAATTCTGATGTTCATTTCCTGAACAGTAACATCTGGTATGGTTAGAGTTCTTTTGAATGCTCTTTTCTTTGTGAGTAAAGATTACAACACTGAAATTTTGCGAGACAGTTAATTAATATTAGAAAATTTTGTTTGATTGTGATTGATATAAGAACATTTTTCTTGACTGCTGATTACAGTTAGAAAGTTTTGTTTGACTTCTGAGTAATCTGAAGCTGCTGATTTATGTAAGATACTTTTGCATGACTTCTTATTTATGTCAAGAAATTTTGCTTGATTGCTTAGTACATGGGGTCCTACATATGTTGGATCAGAACAGTTGTAAGTTTAGTTGATTGATTGACTGAAGTTTTCATGGTGCAGATGTTGGAAAGCATGAGCAGTAACCCCAGGCCGACACGTGCAGAAGCGAACGATGTAGCCAATGCCATCTTGGATGGGACAGACTGTGTCATGTTGTCACGGGAAACGGCCATCGGCAAAGCGCCAGTCAAGGCACTGCAAGTCATTTGTTCTGTGAGTGTCAGCTAGTTATAAGCACCATTGTTGATGTTGGTGGTGTTGTCAGCTGGTTGTTTGGTGATGGCATTATGATGATGATCAGTATCATTATTATTGTCCACGTAATTTTTTTTGTTTTTTTCCAGAATCTGATAAGTTTTAGACCATCTGTGGAGTGGTGTTTACTTTTATTGTTGTTGTTTATTTTGTTTCGTTTATTTTTTTGTAAGCATGGCAAAGAAAAGTATGTTTGTAGGCAATAGGAATGATCTTTTTCACATGGTTTTGTTTATGTGTTGTTGTTTTTTTGTGTGTTCTTGATGCCTGTATAGATGCAGTGGTATAGGGGAGGGAAGTATGCATGTTTGTACGTTCTGATGCTTCAAATTTAAGTTGGAACAGACATGTGTAACTTGCGTCGTCTTGATGGGCCTGCAGAAACTGGCAGACCATGACTAACTAGAACCTTAGTACACGCAGCTTCCAAGCTGAATGGCCTCAGGTAGACCTGGTTGTCTCCCTTTGTCAACCTAGGGAGAACTGTGGACAACAGCAGATAGACCTGTACATTGTCTTTATTGACCTCACTGAGGCATCTGACTTGGTCAGCAGGGAAAGACTTTCCTGGATCCACCCAGAAAATGGCTGTCCACAAAAACTGCCCCTCCACCCCAGCATGGAGGGGATGGCACAGTTCAACAGTAGTTTGTCAGAGCCTCCTGCCATGCGCAGCAGTGGGGAGCAAGGCTGCACTCTTGGAGATCATTTCTGTCTGCTCTGGCAGTTCACCGTCAACACAGCAACAGAGGGTGATACCTGGTCACAACGTCAGATGGCAGGCTCTTCAGCCTTGTCAGCCCTGGAGCCTAGTCGGAAGCATGTGAAGTTCTCATCAGAGACTTGTTTCGTGCTGAGGATGCAGCAGTTGTGACCGCACACCAAGCAGGAACATTCCTCACGGAGGCACGGCTTCTCTCAGACATTGCAAGGACTTCGGGCCGACCATCAGTCTAAAGAAGACAAACATCTTGAGACAGGAACACTGTCATTACCCTTAACAACTCTTAGCTTGATGTAATTCATCAGTTCACATACTTTGGCTGTACTTTAACCGGCAAGGTCTGCATGGACACTGAAGCTGACAAGAGGGTTGGGAAAACAGCTACCATCTTCGCTGGCCGCCCGATTTCAGTGTGGGCAAACTCCTAGTCGAGGGTGGGGACAAAGACGGCAGTGTATGACATCTGTGTTATCAGCAGACCATTGTATGCAGTGAGGCATGCAGAACATGTGCCAGACAGGAGAGAAGGCTCACCATCTTTCACTGTGAAGCATCCAGTGTTCTTGACCTGTTCTGGCAAGATAGAATGCCGCAAACTGAGATCCTGTCTCGTGCTGGCCTCTGCATCATGCATATCCTGCTGCAGGCGATGCAGAGTCTGATGGCTGGGCCATGTGATTTTTATGCAGGATGACGCCATTCTGAAAGACATCATCTGTGAAAATCGAGCATCTGGGCAGTGAACCACTGGCTCCTTCCATCTATGGTACAAAGATGCGTGCAAGAGAGACCTGAAGGGTCTCTGAGCTGACAAAGAGTCTTGGGCAGGATTTGCAGCAGACCCCAGGAGATAGAGAGGCACCCTGATTCAGCATCTGAAGACTGGGGGAGGGATGCTGTTGAGATCAGCAGAAGACACGTGAGATCCTAGAAAGGAGCACAGCATCTCAGACAGACCAGACACTACATGGAGATACACTGTGCTCCAGAGACTGCCATTCCTGCACATGTATATAAAATACAATGTAAATACATGTATGAATTTTTCTATACATATGCCTATTGAAATGTAAATGTGGTGGGTAGTGCTCCTGTGTTTGCTTTATCATGCAGTGCGTGTGTGTGTGTGTGTGTGCGTGTGTGCGTGTGTGTTTGTGTGCGTGTGTGTGCGCGCGCGCATGCGTGCGTGTGTGTGCGCACGTGTATGTATACATAATGTGTGTGTGTGTGTGTGTGTGAGTATGTCCTCATATTACAATTGTGTGGATGTATGTGGTTCTTGCTCATCATGCTTTTATTGTATGCCGGACATCAGATTGCCAGAGAGGCAGAGATGGCCGTGCACCATGACCACCTGTACCGACAGCTGCGTGCCATCACTGCTTTGCCCGCTGACAGTGTACACGCCACTGCCATGGCCGCTGTGGAGGCAGCCAATCACAGCAAAGCGTCCGCCATCATCGTCGTCACCAGCACAGGCCGGTGAGTGACTATGTACAGTTTAAAGAAAAAAAAAATTGCAACTTCTGGAGTGTAATCTAGCGTGCTAGAAAATAGATTTCGTAGGCGGCTGTATGCTGCATCAAAACCGCTTGGTTGTTGAAAGATTAAGCGTAAACACACTGACATTAATGTGTTGTCCTAATGTGATTCTTATCTTCAGTACACTTTTGTGTAGTGGCATATGTATGTGCACTCACACACCAGTGCACTCAGACACACACATGCACATGCGCGCACGCACACACACACACACACACACACACACACACACACACACACACACACACACACACACACACACACACACAAATGAATACACACACACACACACACACACATACGAATAAACACACACATACAGACACTCACTCACACGCACACACTTAACCACACAAGCATGTACACACAGACACACACACTAACACACACACACAACACATGCATAGAGACACAAATCACCACACACCACACCATCACCACCACCACTACACTAGCACCACCACCACCGCCACCACACTCTCACACTCTCTCTCTCACACACACACACACACACACACACACACACACATGCACTAAGTGTACATGATCTCTGTTCCAGTTCGGCGGCCATGGTAGCTCGTTATCGGCCTCCCTGTCTGATTGTGGCTGTGACCAAGAGTCACCACACCGTGAGAGCCTTGCACCTGCACCGCAGTGTCTATCCTGTACTACACGATGGTGAGTGATCCTTCTGATGGCTACAGAGTCATTATTATGATGATGACGATGTCTTAACTTTGTTCTACTTGACGGTGAGTTGCGTGCTTATGTGAAGGCTGTTACATCATAATTATGATGATGATGATGATGAACTATTTTTGTTTTACTTAATGGTAAAGACGCTGGCCAGTCTCCACAGAACCAGGACTAATGTTGAAAATGTGAAGTAGGGAGTATCAGTCACGAAACTAGCCAAAACTGGTGGACCGTCAGACTGGAAGCCAAACACCCAGTGCCAAGTGGAACCGGACCAACACTCGCACGGGCTGCAGGGGGTGAAAGAGAAACAGCCGTGCAGAAAACACAAGTCTCATGCTAGTGGAAGGTTGAAATCGGTCTTCCACAGGAGTTGCAATATTTTGAAAACTGGAGGTGAAGAAGAGATGTCGTCCAAATTGGCCAAGGCTCCTTGTAATGGTGATGATTGTAGAACGGAGGCCAGCCATAACAGCTCCTATCTGCTTGAGTAGGAGGACTGTTCTTCTTGAAAAGGGAATGCTGAGTTGAAGGAACATTTCTGTGAATCCATGAAAGAGCACATAAGACAAGAGAGAGAGCTTGTTTCCTGGCAGTAGAAAAGGAGAAATTGAATCCTGGCTAGAGGGGTGAGTCGAGTATGTATTCACCAGGGGAGACCATTCCTGTATTTCTGATGGTTTGACATAGAGATAGCTCCCTATTCTCCATTTCATTTTTTTTTTTAGAAATGCCTGATGTATAGCGTGTTCCATGCCTAGTGGAGATGTCACATTTGTTTGGACAGGTGAGTATGGAGAGAAAAATTAATTAAGGCATATGTATTTTTTTAGTATGTAGGCTGAACAGTATGTGATTTTTAACTTTCTGCGATTTCTAATGCACTATGTCTTATTGCTGTTGAACCTCCCTCAATATTATTTCACACTTTTGTTCATTTATGACTCACAATGCTTAACTGATAGCTTTATTTCTTTTTAACAATACTATACCATTGATGTTTCGTTCGTTTATGACATTCAGTGCTTGATTGATAACTAGTACATCCCTCTCTTCTTTTTTGGTTTTTTTTTTGTTTTTCATTTTTGCAACATTATAATTTTGACTTTTCATTCATTGATGACTTTCAGTGCCTGATTGATGACTATTAAGACTTTTTCTTTTTTCTTTCTTTCTTTTTTTTTTTACACTGCTTAAATTTCTCTCCATGTGACTCCTATAAAATCAGGGATGTCTGTTTCATGAGTTGAATATTTAGTCCATCTTCCAGCGGCGAGCTGCGGGGAATGGATGGACGACGTGGACTTCCGCATCCACCACACCATGAAGATCTGCAAGAAGCGCGGCTACTTCAAGACAGGCTCCACCTGCATCCTGGTGACGGGCAGTATGCAGGGCGCTGGCTGGACCAACACGGTGCGCACCATCATCGTGCCCGACCTGGACCATCAGCCTCAGCATTACGTCAACGTCAGCAACCAGACCCACCTGGGCATTTGAGGGAGGTCAAGCCAGCCTCCTGGCTCACTCACACTCACCCTTCTCTCTGTATGACTGTTTTATGGCTGAGCAGAAAATGTACATCGTCAGTGACCGTTGGTAACTTCACAGAATGATTTTTTAAAAAGTTTTCCCAATCTATCGATTCCAGGATGCATAGTGGATTTATACACTTTTCAGAATAACGAATGGACGCTCAAGTTTAGATGTGCATGAGTTCGATTTGTAATTTTATGCAGGAGTTAAGTTTTCAAAAACATGGGTTTAAAGCTTACAGTTTCCCAGCCAATGGTCATAGGATTGGTGAACTGTTAGAAGCTCTTTAGGGTGGAAGGTGGAGTCCATCCCTCTCTCTCTGCTGGTTCCGTTCTCTGTGAGAGTTTTCAATCTTGAAGAATCGACCCACACCATTGATTCAAACTCATTGTTATCGGTTCTGTAGGGAAATGCTCTAACAATTGACTGCAACCCCGTCTTTGAAAATAGGCAGTGTTACATCTTTGTGTAGGGGCCATGTTTATTTCAAGACTTAATCAAAATGGTTAGCGTCCAAAAGCATGTCATTGCAGTTGTTTTGTCTGCTGCTAAGTAACACATGAAATGTATCTCCTTGACTTGCATCCTTTGTACATCTGATTGTTTTCTTAATAATATTGTTAGACGGTGTTTGTTTTGCTGTACTCTACAACATGATAATATCCAGTTTCAACAGATGGATTTCAATTTCTTCGAGACTTTTTTTGTTTGTTTACCAAACAGTGAAATGAAGTACGATGTTACTGACGGTTTCTGACGATGTTTTGATTGAAAGCTTGTCGATGACAGTGCGTCCTTGTCCATGGATCAGCTCATGTGTGCAGAGGAGGTGCAGTGTGGTGCGGTCTGGTGTGTGGTTCTGTGACGAGTGACGTTCTTGTCTGTATCGGGCCGCTGGTTGCTCTGGACATGTTCATTGATGGTATATGTTGACATATATGACAGTGATGCCTGTGCAACGTTCTGGTCAGATACACTGCACATGATGAAAATGGAACCCTGTTCATCAGAACTGTGGAGGTCACTCAGTAGTCTGAATAGGTGATGGGGGAAAAAGAAGCAGGTGACTTTGAAAGGCATAAACGCCTTGAAAAAAAAAATTTCTTGTTCAGTATTTCTGTTGTTTTTAAATTATTTATAGCCTTGCACACTTTGGCAAATGGTGTTCAAAAATTCATCATTAGAATTGTTAATTTCTAATTGAAGTTCACCAAAGCGTACCAACCGTGATCACTATTTATGATTTTAAAGAGAAACAGATTTTTGTTACATCAGGACAAGAAAGAAAAAAGTGTATATTTGGAGAATAGTTTGAAAAATCTAATTAAAATGCAAAAACTTGAAAACACAGTCGCCCTGAACCTAACATTTTAGGTTGTTTGTCACCTTCTTTATTCAGCAATTCAGGCTATCAGCACATGCTATGCCACCTTTTACTTAGGTGCTGTGGCATACCTTGGACAGCTTGGCTTGTGTGTGCAGAAATGGTGCAAGACATGATCAGCAAAGTTTATATGCTAAGTGCTGCTGTTGTATCTTTGTAACAAGTGTGTGTTCTTCAATGATACGTTTCGAGTTGTGGATTTCTGTGTGTTTGAATTTGTGTGATAAAAAGATATCCAAAGTTATTGATCAGTATCATGAGTGATCATGAGATTTTTTTTTTTTTTAACCATGTTGTCCACATAGCCTATGATTGTGATCTGTTTTTCATATTCCCGAGGTAAGGTGAGTAAGCCAGTGGCGCTTTCAGATGCTGCTGTTTCTCACAGACATTGGGGCATCTCAGAATCCATGTTCCTGTCATGGGACAGTTCACTGTCTGCCGGTATGTGAAAGGAATGATCGTTAAAAAAAACACAACAATTTTCTCATTGTTTTCATTATTTCTAGCGTTGATCTCCCAGAGTCATTTCAGTTTTATATGCTCCAAAAAGAAAAAGCTAAGTATTATTGGTTACTGTATAGTACTGTGCTGACGTTGTGTTTGCACATGTCTTGTCTGGCGTGCTGGATTGTGTTCTGCCACCAGCAGAGTAGGAGAGGCATGCAAGCAAGCCGCCCTGTTCTTCCACTGAACAGCTGTTGTTGGAAAGTTATGTCTTTGCATTCTGACAGCCCATGTCACCAGTGCAAGCTTGCTATCAAGAAACTCAAATGGCGGTGATTCCTAGGAGAACTCAGACTAAAAAGTATGATGAAGCTGATGATTTGCTACAATTTTGCGCACCAAATTCGACTTTGAAGTAACTCTATCAGACTGTACTCACATTTTGAATGGCACACTCAACTGTGGCTATGATAAAGCCCGCCATATTGTCAAAAACGTATCCCAGCAGTTTAGGACCTGATGTTATAAAGAAATATGCGGAAACACCTCCTTGTAGGTACCTTAAAAGGAGACCACCTGTGTTGACAAGGACTGGACTTGTCATGCTTATGTTGTTTTTTTTAATCAGCTTACAGTTCTGTGTTGTTTTTTTGTGTTGTCTGATACCTCACAGAAATATTGCTGTCATGTTCTTTGAAATCAATGTATGCCATACAAGAAGTCCATTTATCAGCCAGATTTGTGGTGCTCTCGATTTTTATAGAGAGGTGAGGATGTGGCTTGTCACATTGTTAGTGAGCTAATTTCTTTTTTTTTTTCACTGACACCTGTGGCTTTGATTACTGATAAGTGTCACAATTTGGCATCAAGTCTGCATACAGATTCTTTCTTTGTTTAATCTTAGTATGTTTGGGATTTGTTGTGAATATGATGATGAACAGAATAATTTATGGTGTGTTGAATGACGGTTGGATTGAAATGTCTGTCAAGGTCATGCAGGCTCAGACTAAAGTCTGTATTTGCTTCAAGGTAGGGGTTATTTTTCTAAAATAGAGCACAGTCTGTTCTGAAGTGGTGCCTTTTTAGAGTTTGCCTTTGCAGGCCTATAATTACCATGACAATAGGAATTAATAATTTTTTTCCTCTGTATAAATCCCTTTTTAAAATTTTTTACACTCTTTGTCATGGTTATTTGCTTTGATCGGGAACAATGCTAATCTGTCAGCACAAAGTTCTGACACAGCTGTAACAAAGGAAGTTGCTGGGTCGTGAGCAAAGGGATCAAGCTTGTAATTAAAGGTGGATCACAAGAAAGGATGTAATGCTAGCACTTGAAACTAACCATTTTGTTATGGGTGCTTCACAACAGATAGGGAGACAACCTGATGTCAGAGTTCAAACGATGAAACAGCTTTGAAAAAGGATGCAGTTTTATTCACCATCTGAGGACTGCCAACTCAACTGTCTTTTCTAAGGGGAGAACCAGAATGGGTAGTGTTGACAGTTACTGTTTGATTTTGCCACCGTTTCTGTTACGCATCAGCATGCGAAGCTGTGGCAGCCAATCTTGTTGGCTCCCCCTTTACTGTTGGCACCCAGTGCGACGCTGGACTCGGGTGTGGCTGTGTATGAAGATGCAGGAGCAGATAATGAGGGAAGAATGCCGCTTGGGAGGCACAGAGGATGAAAGGGATGCCCTCTTTACCCTCCCTCCACTTCCCCCACTTCACTCCCCAGGCCCCTCTCTCAAAAAGTAAGATTGCATGGTATTAGCAGAAAAATGAAATAAATAAAATTTCTTTAGAGCAGCACCTTACAGGCAGTGAAAGCTTTTTGCACTGTACAATGTCAAAGTATGAACAACAAGAATGGAAAATGATACCAAAACCAAAACAATCAATGAGTTGGTCGGTGATTCGAAAGAAAAATAGAACACAGAACCTCAAGCGCTTATGACTACTGTTACATGTCACTTCCATAGGCACCCGCATATACACACACACACAAACGCACACAGTCATGTATATGCACATGCAACTCTATGTCAGAGAATAGTGAAACAGGCTAAAGATCAGCAGTTTTGAAAAGATGGGTTTCCTTTTGAAAGCAGGGGATGACTGGATATTACAAATAGTGATAAACAGATTATTCCACATATGTGGCCCAGCAAAAGAAAATGCTCTGAGTCCAGAAGACTTCTAAATGCATGGCCTGTCAGTTCTTTGCTTTGGAGAGGGGAAGAGTTATAACAGACACTGATGCCAGTCATTTGGCCAGATATGCTACATTTGAATGGAGATGTTGATTACCAGCCTCAGAGAAGTTAACAAAATCTAGCTAGTCGCAAATCTAGCAGGTATCTCAATGGTCATATAAATTAAGATACCCTACTCTCAGATTCAGATCGTTTTTTTTTTTTTTTTCTGTTTATAATCCATGGTAGGTTAGTAGGGATGCTTGTGCCACGTGATCACTTGCGTCAGGCATGCGAGGAATGTTGTGGCCTGCATGAAAGACGAGAGCAATATTTTACAGTCATCTGCTGTGAAGAAATAAAAGTTGGGTCATGATTTTGCCAATATTTGATGATTATCGCAGTCACTGAAGATTTCACTTTATGAAAAAAAAACTTTTAAAGTTGCTGTTTATGACATTCACATCATCATTATCTATTGTGCTAAGTGATTGGTTGTGTCAGAAAACTTGTGAAATTGACATCATTCATCATGCTAAGGGGCTGGCTGTGTCAGATGGCATTGGCCAATCAGAATAGAGCACACTGATTGTCTTGTCTCATTGACCTGCTGACAAATTGGCAGATGAAGATGAATTGAGTTTCCCTATTTCTGTGTCATTTAATATTTTACACAAGATGAAATAATGTCTTATTAACAGGCAGGTGGTTTTGCTAAACTTAATCCAGGGGCAGATAAGAAAAAAATAATGTCCTTTCCCATAATGTAAACAAGATGAACAATGTCTTTATGGACTGGACATCAGAAAAGAATTGGTTCTAATGACATACTGCCATATTTCATTTTTCTTGTGCCATAAATAGTAAGGTTCTGTGATTGACAGACATTCTTTTGCAATTCATGCTCTTTGTCAGGCAAAAGTGAATAGGAGATGATCATGTAGCTGACTCTGGAAGGTTTTTTTCCCTCCCACCACTTCATCAGCAGAGAAAGGGAACAAGCAAAGGGAAGTCCATTTTCATTTATCTTAAGCAAAGTCACCCATTAAAAACGAGGATTTGTTGAAGCCAAGTTCGCAGTGATAATGGTTTAGTGTTCTGTGCATTGACGAAATTGCTCCTCACTCCAGTTTTTATGCCTTATCACTTTTTGTGATGTCATTGTTTTTCATCGTCTGCACTGTGTTATTCGCTAGAATTGTTTTACAACTGGCTTTTATTCAGAGGGCAACACTCACAGATTGATATGATGCTGGAAAAAGAGGCGGCATGGAAATGGGGGAAAGAAGGAGGGTGTGTGTGGTGGATGTCTTTCAGTCTAATCACCACACTCGACACAATGTGAGAAAAAGAAGTTTGGACAGTGAGGGAAAATGATGTCGTAGTATCATGACGTCTCTTCAGAGACCACATATAATGTGGACTACTTTGGTGTCTTTGTTTTTTATTTCATACCATTCTGTCGTCTGTTTGCAAGTTCATGGATGCATGATGCTTACTGCTTTGCAGCCAAAGCTGAATAAAGGGAATGCATGCTAGGTTGACAACTAATTTTTTATTGTGTTGTACATGCACACTTGTTCTCTGTTGGTGGAGTTTGTAGTTTTATTTCACAGGAGAAAAAGCAACAAAAGGAAAGTAAAAGTACTAAAATATTCATACTCCATTGTAAAATAACAACAGCACTTTACAAGGTGAGATCGACAAAAAGTTTAGAACTGTGTCAGAAGTTTAAAGAAAAAAAAAAAAACGGCTCTGTGCTAGCTGTTCATTCTACCTCATGCTGTCATGGAAATTTTTTGATGGAAAGCTTTCAACTTCAGTTACTTAACTACCGACAGCAGTGTTTGATGACAAGGCCAAGAGGAAATTTGTTTGAAACACCAGAGATCTTGGTTTAATTTTAGATCCCCCACCAGGGAGGTAGAGTATGCAGCAAGGCAAGCAATGGGTTGTTTTGTTTGTTTGTTTGCTTTTTTTTTTCTTTGCGTGTTTGTTTGTTTGCTTTTTTTTTACTTTGCGGACTGCTGAATCTCTTCGAAGCCCATGTGCCAGCTGCAATGTAGCATGCCCCACATGCAGCTGTCCAGAATGGAATTAACTCCCCTTGAACTTCAATACCATGGTGTTTTGAAGTTTGTGCTGTGTGCTGTTGTACAGTGAGGACTCCACAATAAAACCTGCAGTAGAATTGCACCTCTCCCTTTAAAGACTTGGGGTTTGGGGAAACAATATTACCTTGGTCTAAAGGTGTTGCTGACCGGATCTCCTCTGGTTTTAACCCGTTCGCTGCTTGAAAATGTTACAAACAAAGGCTTTCCCAGTGCCAGGGAAATCTAATGATTTGGGGGTAATAATTAACAAAAAATTCTAGCTCAGAAACTACAAAAGATATAACAATGAAATATATATGATTTTTGAAGGAAATTGAATGAAGATTTTGAATCTGGGCTTCTTTTGTTTTAATTTTGATAATAAAAAAGTATTTAGACAATTAGATTTGGATAGATTTTTTTTGCACGATCAAGAGCATATGTATTTACCACTACATCTTCACATCCAAACAAAAACACAAAGCAAAAAAGTTGAAAATAAAGTTTGTATTGTCACACTACACCTGTAAATGAAAGTAAAACAGTTTAGAAGTCTATCAAGACGCTCACACTCTATGCAGACAGGTCAGTCCACGACCACGCCCCCCTCTCCCCACCACGCCCCCTTGCTGGACTTCAACCCTCTCTTTCACTGCTCCTCTTCCCCTACCTTTCCCTCTGCCCTGTGCCGTGCCGCGAGCAGGCCGCGCTCCCCTCTCACGCTGACTACCACGTCACTGACCACTGGCACGCAGTGCAGAGTACACACTAGGCGAGCTCGTTCGACGCTGGCAAACCAGTCAGCTGAACACACATTGAGGTCACACAGCCCGACACAATAACTGACGAATACGGTTGGCAATTCCATCACTATCATCATCTCACCTTCATGCTCAAGTGAGTCGTTGAATAAAAGATTATTGTCTTTGTCAAAAATCATTAGCAGAGCCTGCTCAGCTGTGTAAATACGTTGATTTGGTCGCTGCGCTTGTCAAAGGTTGCGCCGCCATCTTTGCAAGCGAGATGAAGTGCTGGCTGGTCATCCAGTCAGTGATGAGAATAAATGGGCTTTCCCCTCACGTGTGGTCATTTACATATCATTTTAATACTACAGACATATAAGGCTTACTACGCACACTCTATTTAAGTCCGTTGATAGAAATAGTAACGAATGAAAATTCAAGAAAAATGCATGACGTCAGTGGACGGCCCATAGGCACTGGGAAAGCATTTTTAATGCGGCGTCGGCTGACGGCTTAAAGGCACTCTACGGGTTAAAGCCTTGTTTTCGGAAGCATTTATGTGCCAGTGGAAACTCCCTCTCTTTTCCAGGTTCTCACTGAAGAAAAGCCCAAATCCCTGAAATTGTAGGGGAATTCAGTGAGGACTATTCATTTCTCCCTGCCCCTCCAACGCCCCCCCCCCCCCCCCCCCCCCCCACTCCCCCATCCACACACCCAACCTTTCCTGGAAACATTGAAACCTCCTTCAAAACTGGGGGCTCCGAAGCAAACCTGAGCATCAAGTGGTGTATCAGCCACATTGCGGTCCAACAATAACCAGGACCACCTGTTCAAAAGGCTTTTGTTGATCTCTTTTATTTTTGCAGTATCTTACAGATGCATGACATCAGGGCTTGATATTTCTTGGCCATCACGCAAATGTAGGAAATGGTGACCGCCCATTCTTGTGAATAAGAAGACATAAGACCATACGATGTCAGTGTCATCTGCTGACAATGCGACCAGTACTCTGTGGGTTTTGCTGCCACTTTTCCTTGCTTTCCCCTTGATTTTGGGGTTTTTTTGTTTCGTTTTGTTTTGGTGGTGGGTGGGGGGGATGTTTCTTGTTTTTCCTTCACGGTTTCTCATTTTAAGATTTCTCTGAAATCCGCCAGTTCGCAAGGAAATCGAAAACTCTGCGTTTGGACTTGTTTTCTCAAGAATTTTTCGTGATTATGTAAATTTACTTGCAAACAAAAACTCCCATGGGGTGCTACTGTGTTAATAGCCTTTAAAAGGATTAGTTGTGAACGTCTGCTGATTTCTGTGGAGTAAATGTTAAGGTCCAATGGCTGTGGGGCAGTGAACTGCTCACCATCTTGGATATGGTATCATATAAGGGGTGGGGGTGGGGGGTCCCAACCCCCTCCTGCTGTCTCTACCTGCTCTAAATTCAGTCAGGTACCCATTTGGTTTGGGGTGGTCAGATAAGGTTTTTTCAAGCGTTCAAATTCTCCTCATGAGTGATTCAAACTCTGTGGTCTGACCATTGGACAGCGGACCCTTCATCCATGGAGAAATGGTGCTATAGTGCAGCGGACCTGGGCATTGGCTCACATTTGGTGCATGTTGTCCACCACTGGTGGATTTTTTTTCCACCATTGTTTGGTGGGTGTGGAACAGCATGGTTTTAGCAGATTCTGCCAACTGTTGGGGGATTTTGGACACCATGGTGGTTTGATTGATTTTTATCCACTATCTGTAGATTTAAGTCCACCATTGTATGGTAGATTTGAGGTACCATGGTTCGGTAGATTTTGCGCAGTGGGTTGGATGGACTTTCTACACCATGAAATTGGAAATGAAATGAGGCAGGGAACAGTAAATAATAAACAGTAAACAAGTGGGGTAACTTTTGCTCCCATAAGAAAACCTCAGAGTAACTTTTATTCAAGACTGGCACAGCCTTTTAAACTTGAATAAAGTCAGACATTTGTCTGACTTTATTCAAGTTTAAAGGCTGTGCCAGTCTTATGGAGCAAAAGTTACCCCACTTGTTTACTTTCTACACCATGGTTTTGGTGGATTTTGTACATCATTACAAGGTGGTCTTTGTACATCATGTTTTTGTTGACTTTGTACATCATAGTTTGGTGGACTTTGTACATCATAGTTTGGTGGATTTTGCTCAACATAGTAGAGTGGACCCTGCAATACCATAGTATGGCGGACTTTGCATACCATGGTATGGTGGACTTTGCACACCATGTTATAGTGGAATTTGCACTCTATGGTATGGTGGGCTTTGCACACCATGGTCTGGTGGACTTCATGCACTATGGTCTGGTGGAGTTTGCACACTATGGTATAGTGGGTTTTGCACACTGTGGTGTGATGGACTTGTATGATATGGCATTGTGGGCTTTGCACACTATGGTTTGGTGGGCTTTGCACACTATGGTATGGTGAGTTTCGCACACTGTGGTGTGGTGGACTTGTACGATATGGCATGGTGGTCTTTGCACACTATGGTGTGGTGGGTTTTGCACACCACGTTAGGGTGGACTTTGCACACTATGGTATGGTGGGCTTTACACAGCTTGGCTGGTGGACTTCACACACTATGGTATGGTGGACTCTGCACACCTTAGCTGGTGGACTTTGCACATTATGGTATGGTGGACTTTTTGCACCCAGGTCTGGTGGACTTTGCACTGTGTGGACTTTGTGCACCATGGTATGGTGGACGTTTTGCTCTCAGGTCTGGTGGACTTTGCACTGTGTGGACTTTGTGCACCATGGTATGGTGGACGTTTTGCTCCCAGGTCTGGTGGACTTTGCACTCTGTGGACTTTGTGTACCATGGTATGGGGGACTTTGTACAGCTTGTGTTTTGCCTCGTCTGCCTTGGACAGCAGGGCAGGGTTGTAGAGGCACCGCTGAAGACTTCCTGACAATGTGCCTCCATCTGTTGTGGTTCTCTGTGGCCCTTCGACTGCTGGTGAAGGACGGGCTTGTCCAGTCCCTGATCCTGCCCTCCAACCTCGTCTTGTCCTGTCTGCCTGTGTAGAGCCTGAGGTTCAACATGCTCAATGCTTTTCCGTGGTCCATGCGAATTATCTTGCCCTTGTTTTTATTGTTTGATTAAAGATTCCAACTTAATTCCTGCCCAGTTGACTGATGAGGTGGTGTTCTTTTTGTGTGTTTTGTTTCTCACAAAAATTTGTGAGGAGCTGGACCAGTTGGCTGCAGGTGATGGCAGAAAAAAAAAAACTCTCAAGTTGAATCTTCTGCGATTTGTTGTGGAAAAATCAGATTCCATTTGCATAAATATTTTCAGAATTTCAACTGGATGGGTGCTTAAAGGGGTGGGATTGGAGATGGAGAGAGAGGGAGGGGTAGGAAGGGGAAGGGGAAATGATCTGTATTTGAGAAGATCAGGTCAGGATTTTTCTGTGATCGATTTTTTCCCCCAGTTGTTTTGCTTCTAACACATAATAACAATAATGTCGTTTGTGATGAGTGTTATATACATTCATTCTTTTTGTTGCCGCTGCTTATTTTCTGCATAATTTTGAAGGTTTGTGTACAATGCCAGAGTTGTTCACATGCACTGCTTTCTACAATCAGTTGTGGGTTTGTTCCTTTTCTGCCATCCAAAGATACTTCTGATGTAGGTAGAGAAGGAAAGTGGACATTGTTTAAGATGCCTGACGCCATACATTTTTTTAGTTTTTGGCCAATTGCTTCACCGATTAATGATATTTGTATTTTGTTTGTTTTATGAAAAGCCCGCCATTTTCGAAGACAAATTTATTCCCATTTCTGCCACATGATGCGTTTATAGTTCTGTTTTTGTGGGTTTTATTCGAATAAAATTTCAACATGGTGGGTTTTGTTACTTCAAAATGTGCATGAATGGGGATCAGTTTCATGTTGTTCTCCTTTGCTTGGAGGACATCGCGCAGGAAGCTGTTTAAGTGTGTCGTGTGGGATGATTAAGAGAAGTGACAGTTCACTTTTTTGGTTCCCTACACTATTTTACACACCCAGTAAAAACAGTAGTTTTGTCCCAGTTTGATTTGACGTACAAAGTCAAGTTAATAAATATTTGATGATCAATCATGGCATCAGTGTTCCGTATTTAGCAGTGCATTTACCCATGCTCATAATACAATTTTGTGATTTTCAGTGAAATGGTTACTGGATTGAATTACTGCAAACATTTGTATTTTTATACCCAAGTGACTTTTTTAATGTTAGCTGTGAGTTCTGCTTACACAGCCATTTGTATGGTTATGGATATAAACTGTGGGATGTACAGAACAAGCACACACAATATCTACCTTGCATAGCAACAACAAAGCTGTAAATTTTGATTTAACATCTTACAGTTCTTTCCTTTGATTTTCGATCTCAGGTGATCGAAGTTTTGTTGATGGAAATTACGCATCTAAAAACAATTTTTAAAGACATTAATGGAATAGTTTACTTTAAAAAAAAACAACCTAAATAAACATATTTGTAATGGAAAAAAATGTTTGAGAGATTTTAATATTGTCACATAGTTATTGCTAAAAAAAAAGTGATAAATTAGAAAAAATATCGGGTTGAAAAAGAAAAAAAGCATGTTCTGATTCAGTTACTCCATAATTTGGTATGTAGACCTAGATGGCTTTTTTGTAAGCTCTGGTTTGTGCTGAGATTTTCTTTTTCATGAGTATGGGTGCTTATCATGGAAACAAAATAAGGTGAACACAGATGACGAACTTGTGATTAAGAAAAACTATCAGGTGAAAGAACAAAATGTGTGCTAGCATACGCTCGTCATGTATGCAAAAAGTCAGAAACAAGCCAGTATTGATGAATGTTATTTATTGACAGAGAAAAAAGTACCCCTTGCTTGGAACTGCACAGCAGTTAAGCAGTGCCTAATTTAACATGCTCTGGATCTCATAGGCCTCACCGGCCCATTTTTTCACTTTGAAAATTAACAAAAACTGGCAAAAAATTACAAATATATTTTTCATCAACAAAGTGACCTGAAATTTTTCATATGCCTCAACTGCCAAGTGACAATCATTTACGCACAAGGTGTTTCGTTTTGGTTCACTCTTTAAGAATGTAATGCTGTTTTCTTCTAACATCTTCCATTTGTGTATTATGAGTCTCACAGATCACAGTTTGTTAGGGAAAAAAAAGTAAATGAAGAAATGAATGAAAAAAAACAATATTGCTTCTTTTCCTGTTGTGTCAGCTTCACAAACCCATTCTTTCTAAGTGTTTACCAACATGTGGAGCATGTGCATGGGTTGCAGAAAATCACACAAAAGTGCATCAGTTCTGTTTTTTTTCTTTGGTAAATATCTTTTGCATCGGTCTGTTTGTTATGTTCATGATGTAAAATTGTGCCGTTTTGGTGGTAAATTTATTCAATTCTTCTGGTGATTCTCTTTCGACTTTGTGTGTGTGTGTGTGTGTGTGTGTGTGTGTGTGTGTGTGTGTGTGTGTGTTTTGTGTGTGTGTGTGTTGTGTGTGTGTGTGTGTGTGTGTGTGTGTGTGCGTGCGTGCGTGCATGCGCATGTGTGTGCGTGCGTGCGTGCATGCATGTGTGTGTGTGTGTATATGTGTGAGTGTGTGATTTCAGTATTTTTTTATGTGCAGAGGGAATGATGGGTTCTAGGGTTGATCTAATTGTTCATCGGTCTCGGAAACATTATTCCCCATGCTGGTGTCTGGAGCCATAAAGACAAGAAAAGAATATCTTTTATATTTGTCCAGACAGTGCGGACCAAGATATGGGAAGGCAAGATGAGTGAATGGAATCTACTAGCAAGACTGTGACCAAAGGGAAATTTAGGGCACCCTGGATTGGATTGAAACAGTTCTGGAACAGTTTGGGCAACGATGAATTAAAAAAAAAGAAAATTTGTAAGCTCGACTCGCTAACCACACTTGCCCCAGTGGGGACACTGAGGGCTTTCTCAGTACAAATAGCTCGGCCACCCTCAGGAGGTTCTCTGTTAGTAATTCCCTCTTTTTTTTGTCACACTCTTTGACTCTGCCTTTACATTTTTGTTAGTGTCCACGCAGTGGTTGGCTGTTTTCTGCCTTTGTGAACAATTCTTGTCTCTGTTCTGGAAACTCTTTTATACTTTTTTTTTTCACTGATAACAATTTATAATGTGCCAGATTTGTTTGTTGTTGTCATCAGAGGACCAGGCAGTGAAAATTGTACAGGGTGGAACACTGGCTGTCCATTCTGATGCATCACTTTGTAGGTATGTTTCTTTCTTCTTTTTTTTTGTGATGATTTTTTAAAATCTGGGAGTGGAATATCAAGGGGATTGCATGGCGCTCACAGCGACGGCTGGTTGTATATGTTGTAAGAGGTCAGTAATTTAGCTACCACGTCATTAATTGCTTGTGTCATTTTGTTTCGCTTTCAGGATATAATCCCTACTGATAATCAGACTTCTTTACGATGTGGCCGGTTTTTTTCCTGTACGCGTTTGACAAACTTGAAAGGGTGTTACATGGCTGGCTTGGTTATAACAGTAAGAACTTAAATCACAAACTTGATGACATCACCTACTCTGCAAGGACAGCATGTGTCATCCGTGTCCCTTTCAGTGATATGTGGTCATGGAAAAACCTTGACTGGCACAGTGGTCCAGGTCCTTTGATAACAGTTGATGAGTGATTGATGATAACAGTTAATGAGTGATTGATGGTAACAGTTAATGAGTGAGTGATGTTACTTCATCACAAGTGCCCCTCCTGCAGTATAACTTAAAAGGTTTCTGTATCGTAAACATGGAGAGTGATTACCTTTTGGAGCTGTGGTTGCAACAGCTGGACTGACTCACTTGAGACTGCGGATGAAAGGTTACCGATGTGATTATACTTATAACCAACTCATCCCTTTAGAACCGAAAGAACTGTCATCAGTCACAATTTATTTCAAAGAACTGGCTGATTCATCAATTGCTGTTGGTCATAAAATGCATATGGCAAAATCACAAGTTCCAACCAAAATATGGCATTTTTGAGCCTATGTGGGTTTCTGCCCAGAGTTCTTGATTGAATTATGGGTTTAAAAGTGTAGGAAGACTGGAGCCACAGTTGAGAATCAGCTACTGAAAGATGCATTCCTGAGAGCGTTGCTCCAACTTGTTGACCAACAGTGCAGGTGTCTGTACCTCCTGGGCCTGGTTGATGCTGGGAAAGGCACATGAAAGTTTAGACCAGAAAGGAAATCTGCATTGATCATCATGAATAAGAAAGTCTCTCAAATTATGTCCCCTTGCCCTTTCTTTGTGATGAACTCGATTATTACTGGCTCTCCATAACCTGTGATGATTTTATGTAAAAAAAAATTCAGTGTCAGGAACTTCTTTGTAAGTCACATTTACAAGTCCAAGGCCTCCACCACAGCCAGGAAAGGAAAAGCATCAATTTCAAACGTAAGAGCGTTAAGACAAGTGTTCGCAAAGAGAAGAGCAGCAGGACTCAAATCAAGTCTGTTTCATTCTTTGTTTCTTTCACGTTCCCAGCCATGCTAGATCCTCAGTCTGGTTCATAAGGCAAAGTCCACAGTCCACCACAGAGACCTCTCAGCTTCTCCTAGACCTGAGCCAGACTGGGCCACATCTGGTTCTCCAGTCACTGTGGCTGGCCCCTTTGAGGCTGGAGGCCCGGCGCTGTCAGTGCCTGGAGAACCACGGGACGAGCACCATACCGTCAAATATCAGTCTGCCTGGCCATAATGGCTGAGATGCGTAGTGTCTGGTCTTCTCCTGTGCTTGTGACTCTGCAGGAGGTCTGCCTGCTGGCCTCGGCCAACACATTCCGACTTCAAGGCAGCTCATGGTTGTCTGGTTACCCTGGTAATACGGGGCTAACGTACACCAGACAGTGCGGGTTTAGACTCCCAAGTTTTCCTTCTCTTAGGCTTTGTTGGTTTGCAGCACCTTATTATCCAGTGCACCCCCCCCCCCTCCCCTCCTAGTGCAAAGATTGAGGGATCCACAATCCACCAACCAGGGGGCATGCCTCTGCGCTGTATAGCCCCGGAAGTCTGGCACTCAAAGCATGCTATTTCAAGCGTGAGCATAAAGAGAGCATCAGCAAAAAGAAGAGCACCAGGAAACAGCTCAAGTCTGGTGCTCCTGATCTGACTGCAGTCTCCTTCAGACTTGCTACACTGGTGTGCCTGCAGACTCCAGTGAACTACCAAGTGTCACAATGATTTATTTTGAGCTGGAGAGAGCAGACGAAGATACAGTATGACTGTCTAGCGTTTTGAATGTCAATTATCATGTGCGGAGAGCTTGGAGTACTCTTCTGTCCTGAAAGTTGTTTTACAGTATCGGTAAAAGAATGTGTCATTATTTACTGATCGCTTTTATGCAGAGTATGACTTCAGCTCGAGTTCATCAGACCAGTACACAGATGCATTTACATTCAGGGGACAGACAAGGGAGAGAAACTGAGATTCAGAGCAAGAGTTATCTTCATAATGAAAATAGCCTAGTCTAGAAGAATTGCAACTGAACTCCTTATTCATGTGCATTCTTTTCTTCAGTTAATAGTAATGAAAGAAAGAAGGTAATTTCTTGAACCCCCCCCCCAAAAAAAAAAAGAAAAAAGAAAAAAAAAAAAGGAAACGGATTTGAAACAAACACACACTCGCATACACAAAAAGGAAAAAAAAAAAGTAACACTAAGAGGGACCCACAGCTGATTTTCCTCCAGAAAGATGCTCCTGCAAGATTTGTAAAATTCAGATAAGGGAGTACTGTTGATCTGCCTCTTCAGTTAGCATGGGTCTGTGAACCCATATAAATGATAAATATGTCTAGTAAATATGATTGATTGATAAACTGAGGTTTATTGCTTTTTTGAATTTTGTTCATTTTGTGTTTGACTTTTAGTTTTGTTCGTAAGCACTTTGGTTTACATACATGTCTTTTTAGTGCTCATTTTAATATAATCCAGTAAAACAGCAAAAAAAAAAAAAAAAAAAAAGATTATCATCATTGTCTTGTCTGAATGTGGAAAAGTGGGAGACAGTGAGACTGTTGGAAGTTGAAAATCACCCAAATGGACTTAAGAATGTGTGTGGTTTTTTTGTTGTTGTTCTATCACTACTTCACAGTTAAGCCAAGTTACCATTGTAATGTGTAGTGCCTCCATTCCTCCGTTAGAAACTGGTGTGTGTGTGTGCGTGTGTGTGTGTGTGTGTGCAGGCATAACTCAGATATTGGCAAGGCTTGCTTTTGCAAGAAATGTGCACGCTACTTAAAGACAGTGCATGGTTTTGCTGGTCCTTTTACCAACACACATAAACAGACATGTACTTGTGTATGCCAGTACATGAGGCAATGGTTAAACCAAAGATGAGAACCAGCCACCCTGGCACGGTGGTTAATGTTGCAAATTTCCGGCTGGGATGGGTTCAATTCCCATCAGAACCATTTATATTCAGGGATTTTTCCAGCCCAGGGCCGTCTCCTACCCAGAGTTGATTTTACTATGGGCTCAATTGTGAAGTCCTGGACCACATAGTCAAGTGTCATCCACATCATGGGTACGTGCCAGAGAATGTTGCCCACGTGTTCTGACCAACACTGTAAGTGTCTGTATCTCTTGGGCCTGGTTGATGATTATGTTTTGAATGAAAGCAAGTGTTGAATACAGCCCTGTCATGCAGTCTCAGACCAGAATGAAACACCACGGCATCTCCATCATCCTCATCCTTATCAAACAGCACAGGAAAAGTTTCAAACTCTGTGGCCTTTCATGTAAACCTGCTCTTATGGTTTACTTCAGTTTCAATGTCTTCTCCAGGTCTATGCTCTTGGTGAGTTCATGTTGAGGTTGCCGGTATAGGCGAGTTCTTGGGAACTGTTTGGTAGCACGCTCCAGAGGGGGGTGGGGTGGGGGTGACTTACTCATGCTGGCTCTTTGACTAAGCACTTATTGCAGTTAGTAGGGGGCTCAGTGTGTGGTGTCCAGCATCTGTCAGATCAGAACACACACCACTGAACACCACCAAAGTGACTAGGAAGCAGTGCAGAGTCTCCTTCGGCAGGTTGGCCTATGACGACCAAACACTGACTCTTCCAGTGGGCTGCCAGTACCTGGGCTGCAACTGGACAAGCCAGGGTATGACTGTAAACTGGGGGCAAGGGGAAGAGGCAGGGAGAAGGCATGGAGGCGTGGAGGGAGGGGGTGGGGGCAGAATGAGTAGAGTAGGGGTTTTGACAGCGGAGTGACTCGGAAGATGAGACGGAGAAAAAAAAAAAAGTTGGGGCTTTAATCAGTACCAGTGCTCAAACTTCAGCATAAGATGTGGCTGTGTGGGGGGTGACCAAAATGAGCAGCGTAGGAGAAATGCCACATACAGGATGCAAGAGATGAGGGGGCCATGTGGATTGTCTGCAATTGTTTCAGATCCTGCCTAGATGCATCTGTTCACAATCACTGACTTGGGAATAACTTGCCAAGGACATCTTTGTTGCTCTAGTGTTGTTGTTGTTCTTCATTTGTGTTGTTGTTGTAAGGCAACTGCCTTGCATGATATCTGCAAATCGTCATAAACCCCAAAAGTCTGTTTCGAGAAAAAGAAAGGTTATGCAGCTGAGTTTCTGAGCCTTAAAAATGACACAAACATTTTTGCTCATTTCCCCCCTCTGAAACTCCTAATCTGATGAATAGACTACAAAAAAAAAAAGAGAAAAAAATCTATTTGTCCCACCTCTCTCTCTCTCTCTCTCTCCAACAAGCGACATACATAATTACAGAGTGAAACGCTCAGATTGAACACAAAAAGCTGAATGGCAGCTTGGTGATTTATTTCCAACACAAACAAAAATCCAATGACACATGGTGCTATCTTCTACAAAAATACAGCACGAATAAAAAAACTTCACTGTGAGGAAAGTACAGAATGGGATAAACAAAAAAACCCTCCTCTTCTCAGAAGAGTCGGTAAGCAGTGAGAATATCAATCGGTAAGTGCAGGCCAAGAAAAGAAATGAATCATAACGCAACTCTTTACAGCAAAAACCCTTTATAAACCCAAGGCATTGCCATAAAAACATAGCACTTGTATGTACATGTCTATTTTGCTTGTGTTGATAAACATCCATGTGAAAATGTGGTATGCTCATAAAAACAGAAAATAGGTTGACTGAACTATCTCTGTACCATAAATGAATGTTCCTGAAAGGTCGCAAAATACTTGTAAGGATAGACAAATCGGTGACTTTTCATCCCATAATATGTTGCACTAAAATATTTGACTCTAAAATTTATTTTATCATCATTAGAAGCAATACACTAAACTGATTTCAACATTTTGAAAACGGACAGATTGAACTAAAGCATTTTGAATGCCTGAAGAGCTGACAGACTACAAAGAAAGAGTGAGACTGACACGATTTTTCTCTAACGAGATGTCAACTTCATACATCAACCAGCACTGTGTACACAGTCGTGGGAGATACCATACATTCCTCCAAGTTTCTTCCCTTTCATATCTGTTCATGTGAACATGATGTTAGAAAATTTTTACTGGTTAACTCTTAATGAAAACATGTCTGGCATGTTCGGCTGAATATTTTAAAAAGCATTCAATCACTGTATTATAATTAAAAGTAGATATATTTGGTTTGTCTTCATTCATTCATGTGTACAAACCTGAAAACGAGGGGGGGAGAAAGAATATGTTTGCATTCAAAACAACCCACCAAAAACGCTGAGAAACCAAAGACAACAACAAAATGGGGAAAACTTAAAAAGCTAGACCTGATTTTCATGATGATGATGATGTGAGCCATGCACGTAATAAATACCAGAACTGCCTGATGAGTACTGGTTAAATAAATAATACGACACATATTATATACAAATCAAAATCCAAATACTTTTTTTTTTTTTGTCCAATGAGTTTATGGAAATGACGTAAATATTGCAAAAGTTCACACAATCCAACTGAAACAAGGCTTTACAACAAAAACTGTGCAGGAGGAAGGATAGGTCTGCCAACAAGTGCTTTGCAAAAACACACACACACACATAAAAATATCAAGAATAGGCATGCACACACACACACACACACATGCATATCTACAATGTAGAGGCATTTTCAAATCAAAACGAATTTGCACTAGACGCTTCTTGAGATTCAAAATAAATCCGTACATCCTGTGCTCTAACACTGTGGCCACCACAAGCCAGCACATGGCTGGTATGCAGCATCTGGAACAAAAACCCCTCAAGCAATGACCCAAATGGCCAGTGCAGGACGAAACTTACAAACATAGGAAAAGGGCACTGTAAGGTCAACCCAGTTTACAGCCTCTGCACGACGCAAACAAAAGTCTTCTAGTACGGGTCCTCCATGATCAAAACGTCACTGACAACAATTTGAAAGAGACCTCTGCAGGAACATGAAAGAAGTATTAAGCACAATTGTTTAAATAGAAACACTTCTTACCGCAATGCCGTGGACATGAATGGAAAAGTGGACATGAAGACAAAAATCAGTTCGTGGAAGGATAGGGGATGGAGATGGTATGGTAGAAGAGAGGAAAGGATGCAGATAGGGAGAAAAGGAGTGGGGGGGGGGGGGGGGGGGGGGGTGGGGAGGAGGGAGGGAAGCGAGGATGTGGACAGGTATAAAATTCTACCACACACACACCAGGATCGATTAACTGAACAGTAAGAACTGGAATAGTGTCAAATCTCCATTTCTAGAGATAGAATACTGTTGCGAATGTGTGTGTGCGCGCATGCGTGTGTGGGTGTGAACTAAATGCTGTATTAGTTCAACGAACCAACATCTTCATTTTGAATTCATGTTGTGCCAGAAGCAATCAGGAATCTGGCAACAGCCCTAGAGTAATGACGATGGTAGGAATAAAGAGATCTCTTGTAATACTGGTAACACTAATAGTCAACGGTAAATCTTGACTACAAACATATTCCGAGGCCTTGTGTTCTGTGATCCACAATGAAGAAAAGAAGAGATCTGAATTCATTGTTACCAGACAGGAAGAGAACCAACAATACGTATATTTTCTAAAGATCCGGTGATCGTATGACCTCAGAACTTGTCTGTTTCCTGCCATCTGTCCTGTTTCCTGATCAGACTGACCATGATAAGTCAGGGGGATTTCCTGTCAAGCTGGCCCACGTACGCTGGTAGCGGGAAATGATTAAAGGATGTTGAACAGAAACGTCATCACCCATTGTGCGACTTTCTGAGTCACTTCGAGAAGATTAATTAACTTAACCAAAAGCGCAGACTCTTTCTAAGACAAATTAGACAAAAAGGCAGGTTGAAGCTCTTAAATGTGTACCACTATTAATCACCTATAGCATGAAATAAACCACTTTATGACTCTTATCATGAAATACATCAACCATCCAACCCAAAACTAAGATTGATCAATACATGAAGAATGTGCAGCATTTGCGTTTCAAGCTAAAGCACTGTCTACCTTATCTGGGCCTATCTCTCAGGGAAGCTGCTTGCATTTCTGAACATAAGAGAGAAAATGATAAACAAGAACATAACACTTGCTCCTGTGATGAGAGAATCACATGCACATAACCCCGAACAAATGCTACTTATGGCACCACATTGCCTAACACAAAAACAGACACAAAGCACACAGAACACAGAGACAACCCTTCAGAAGTTAACCAAACCATTCTAAACTGAACACTCTTTAATCTGTTCACACACTTTGAAGTTACACAGGCAAGACTAAAAACTACTAATCGGACTAATCACAGGCTATCAATGAGCAGAGTTTAGTGTTGTGGGATTTTGAATTGTGTGTTCAATTCCAGTCTAAAGTATTTACTTGTGCAACTTTTTTTTTTTCTTTAAATCCCGACCACTCCCAACTCACAGCTGTGAAGGCTGCGGATCCCAATGGGAAGACTGGAACCATAAAGTTCGAGTTTTCAACCACTTAATTAATGTGTGCATGTGTCACAGTGTCGGTCAAATTTCCAAACCAGTACAGCAGGTGTCTGTGTCTCTTTGGCCTGGTAGATGTCAGGTTACATCATATAGAGTACAACCTTGTCATATCGTCTGTGACCAGTATGGTGCTCCATGACAGCATCATCATCATGCTTGCCAAACCTCTGATAAAGTTTCAAACTGTGTGGTCCTTGATATCCTGCTATCATGAGAAATAAGGTGGAAAAATTCAAAACAAAAGGTATAAACTATGCTTATAAATGTGTTTAGTAGGTAATCCTCATTCACTCTATTCAGTTTCTATCTTCGCTTATTAGAATGGTTGCATGAGCACTGTGAACAAAACCAGGTATACAGGCACAGGTACTTTTAGAATCTCACGGAAAAGAAACAAAAAAAGATTTCAACCGACCTAAATCAAGATCTCCATAATATGATGAAGCAAATGAACATTTCAGGTTTATTATCAGCATAGTCAGGTTCAGTTCAGTTTCAGTTAGGTCGATCTCCCTATCGAGCCTCTGTGACATACTCCTTCCACTTGCTCCTGTCCAACATAGCTGCCTTGATCTCATTGATGTTTTCGAGGCCAGTCAAGCCAATCCCAAACAGAACCCCTTCAGGGCTATTGACACAAAGGGGGTGGGTAGGTGGGTGGTGAGGGTTGGGGAAATCCCATCTTGATGAATGTTAACAATAAACGTAACTATTTACAAAATATACATGAAATCATGATGAAACAGTGCAAAGGAGTGCGATGCATTCCCCATGAATTCTCTCTGTGAGATAAGACGTAAATATGCAAAACAAAAAACCACAAGAAAACATATATTCTACAGTGCTGAAATTTATGCCACTTATTCATGTTCAAGACCTTTCATCCAATAGGAAATCAGACATGTACTTGTAAACAACATCAGCACCAAAAGCAGAAGAAAAACAAACAATTCAAAGCAAAACACAACCCCCACCCCCAATTTAAAAAAAAAAAAAAAAAGCACTGATCTAACATTCAAGTTTCACAGATGTATGGCTTGGAATCTTTGGAGATCAGTGACTGGGGGCTGGTGGTGGAGGCTGGGGGTGGGGGTTGGAATTACACATAACTGTAAATGACAAGTGGGTGGCTGAGCATGAAGTCCCATAATGGGGAGCACTCTGACAAATTCCTCTTCAGTTTCTTTCATAATGCGAAAGAGAAGACCGGGGGGGGGGTACAATCAGCGCGCCCCCCCCCCCCCCCCCCTCCCTAATTTGCTCAAAATTCTTATAGCATGAGGTCGAGTTATAAATAGTAGGGCTAACAGTTGCCAACCACACTCCTAGTCAAACAAACAAACAAAAAAGGAGCCAAGCATGAACTTAAACTGTCTAACTTTTCATCTACAAATCAATGCATCTGTTGTATATTACCAAATCAAAGAGCAAACAAACAAAAAGTAGCCAACCAAGAATTCAAACTGACATCTTTTTATTTACAAATCAACAAATCTGTTAAATCCAAATCAAAGTTTAAAAAAAAAAAAAAAAAAATTATCCTTCCATAAAAACTTTGTTTTCCATGTATCTCAAAATGAAAACGAGCGGTCTCCCTGACTGCAGACAAAACTGATGAGTCTGCAAACAGAATCAAAGAGCTTCAAACCAATTCTAGACGTTTCGAAACAAAACAAATGAAAAACACAACATCGCCAAACATATTCTCTCACCTGAAATAATCAACAGACAAATTCCGACCTTGTGATGCAAATGGCGGGCGACGGTCCCACACATTTTTCACACTTCTAAGCCCATAGACTTTTCATGAACTAAATGGCTTTGAGCTACCACATGCTTTTGTTGTTAGTTACATTCGAGACAGACTGAACACTTACAGCCCTGTTGACCGGATTAGCAAGGTCACAGAGATCAACAGCTCAGATGTTCCCAGTGTTTCTCCAGCACGTTTCAAAGCGCCATGTGTTTTCTCAGTCCCATGTGTGCTGGTGCAGCTTGTTCCAGGAAATGAAACTTGGTCTTAAGCATGAAGCTGGTGTTGAAAATTAAGAAGTGTGCAATGAAGCTGGTGTTGAAAATTAAGAAGTGTGCAATGAAGCTGCTGTTGAAAATTAAGAAGTGTGCAATGAAGCTGCTGTTGAAAATTAAGAAGTGTGCAATGAAGCTGCTGTTGAAAATTAAGAAGTGTGCAATGAAGCTGCTGTTGAAAATTAAGAAGTGTGCAATGAAGCTGCTGTTGAAAATTAAGAAGTGTGCAATGAAGCTGCTGTTGAAAATTAAGAAGTGTGCAATGAAGCTGGTGTTGAAAATTAAGAAGTGTGCAATGAAGCTGGTGTTGAAAATTAAGATGTGTGCAATGAAGCTGCTGCTGAAAATTAAGAAGTGTGCAATGAAGCTGCTGTTGAAAATTAAGATGTGTGCAATGAAGCTACTGTTGAAAATTAAGAAGTGTGCAATGAAGCTGCTGTTGAAAATTAAGAAGTGTGCAATGAAGCTGCTGTTGAAAATTAAGAAGTGTGCAATGAAGCTGCTGTTGAAAATTAAGAAGTGTGCAATGAAGTTAGTCTTGAAATTTAGGAAGTGATTAAGAAATGTGCAATGAAGTTGGTGTTGACTCAATGTCAAAATACAGGGATATGATAAGAGTGTGAGACACCTGAATCTCAATACAACCGAAAAACTTTCTGTCACATCTGTCTTGACTGTGAAACTCTTGACATGTTACCATATGTTACCTTAACACCTTGTGGACCATTTACTCCTGTTGTATGTGGGGCTCCTGTTGTAAGCGAGGTAAATGCACACTAGATATTAAGAATGGAATACTTTTTGCACACTAGAAATTAAAAATGGGATACTCAGTGCACACTAGATATGAAAAATGGGATACTTTGTGCACATCAGATATTAAAAATGAGAGATACTCTGTGCACACTAGATATTACAAATGGGATACTCTGTGGCCAGTCTTGGAATGATTTGAGCTAGCCAATCCAACACTGAAATAAATGGGGTAAAAAAAAATCTCTGAACTTGATACAGACGGACTTGTCAGAAGATTCACAGTGCAGGTGTGCAGTCAAGTGGCGTCCACTGCATTCTTTACCTCAGGAATGCACTACAGTTTCAGGGCTGAACTTTAAAAACCTATGACACAGCAAAACCATACATCACAATCTGCCCTGAAAACCATCAAAAGTTGAAACAAGGAACAAAACAAAAACAGAAAAACAAACAAACAAAAAACAATACGAAACCAAACCAATCAAACAAACACAGGTAAGACAGAATGAAGATCTATAACTATACACAAGCACCAGGCTGGAAGAGCTTTGAACATGGGGAAAAGAACAGAGGGGAATGACCGGAAGGCAGGAGGGTGGAAGGCGAGGGTACGGAGGTGAGAGGCAAAGCAGAGGGGATGAGGGGTGGGGGGAGTGGTTGGGCAGGTGAAGGGGCCGGGAAAGATGAAACATAAATATTGCTGCTTTCTAAACGCTTTTCTAATTCATTATTAAAGCACAGCAGACCATGCATGGCCTTTTCAGGCAGGTCTACACGAAAGGAAAAAACCCATAAAACCATACTTTGGAAAAAAAAAGGCACACACATACCATTTAATAAAACATGTTAACTAAACTTCTGACATCCTTAAGGTTGATAAGACTACACTGAGAGTACAAGCCAGCTCTCTGCTTATTTTCTCAATTACAGTTAAAAAAAAAAAAAAGATCAATGAAAGATATTCAGATATAACAAAAAAAGAAAAGAAAAAAAAGATCAATGAAAGATATTCAGATATAACAAAAAAAGAAAAAAAAAAAAGATCAATGAAAGATATTCAGATATAACAAAAAAAGAAAAAAAAAAAAAAGAAAAAAGGCATGTGTTCCCTCAAAAAGCAATAACACTTGAAGCAAATAATGTAATAATAAAAAAAAAAGCCCCTAAGCAGAGGACAGTAAAGAAAGAGAAAGGGGGACATGTGGAAGAACAGACCTACACATCATAAGAAATGGTACATCTACAGCAACTGTGGTGGAAAAAAAAACAAAACAAAAACAAGAACAAAAAATACAATAAAAACACCGCAAACAGGGTTTCATACTACACATACAAACAGTGGTAAATCACACACTGAAATCAAAAATCACATACACGGCAAAAGTAAGAGGGTATGAAGCAAGTTATTGTGTAATGACAACTGATCAAAGGATGAAGCGACAAACTGACTTTAAACAAGAGGTATCCTACAGGCAGTGATTTCAGTAAAAAGAACTCAAACAGATGAAACAGTGGTAAATCACACACTGAAATCAAAAATCACATACACGGCAAAAGTAAGAGGGTATGAAGCAAGTTATTGTGTAATGACAACTGATCAAAGGATGAAGCGACAAACTGACTTTAAACAAGAGGTATCCTACAGGCAGTGATTTCAGTAAAAAGAACTCAAACAGATGATCACGTGTTAGCTAGAACACATGTATGTAATTATGTCAAGAGTATTTTCCATATATCCATACCTTGATTCATCAATCAGCCAAAAAAGCACAGGCCTGTCGTCCAGTTTGTTCGACGTGAAATGCTGATTGGTTCTTGCAGTTTGTTCTGCATAGCAGGAGTGAAACACAAAGGAATGAATGCATGAAAGTCAGCCTTAGGTGAAAATGGAAAAAAAAAAAACCAAATGAAACTTTTGTTGATTTTTCGGTTTTCGTAGCCAGCATTTGTTAGCCATCAAACGTTTTTGGATCACTGATCGCCGTTGTGTGTCAATTCAATGCCAGTTATCAGCAGATTCACCAAGCTGATTGCCACTGAAGTATCCAGTTCCATGATGAAGACTACGATTGACACAGCCCAGTTCATGGATGAAAATAAAATCTTTAACTCTAAACTGTGACACACACAGGCAAAACACACAAAAATAAATCTCTCTGATGAAAGTCATATTTTCTTTTAATTAAAACATGGTTGAATGCTTTGTGGGTGAAACGTCTAAGAAATTGTTTTGTCGTGGGTATGATACTCACCCCTCCCCTCCCCCCATTTCTCCCATGCTTAACTTGAACCTACGAACACCTTTACATGTTAACTGATGTAAAACCCTGGCAAAAAACAAGAAAAAAAACCAAAACAGGTTATGATTTCAAATACTGTATATCATGTGATGCTGTGTAGCATTACCGACAAACACAGAGCCAACAATTACGTCAGCTGAAAACTTAAGGTTATTACAGAATGCAATGATTTACACCACACACACACACACACAAACACACTCTTTAACTTCTGAACAAAACTTCAAATTCACGCACTTTTGGGGAGTGGGATAGGGTGGGTACGGAGTGGGAGAGGAAGTGCAGGGAGGGGACAGGGTGTGATGGGGGGGGTGAGGGGAGGAGGTAGAGGGAAGAAAACAAGAGGGTGGGTGGGGATGGGTTATGAGGAGGAGGGAAGAGATAACAGGCAAGGGTGCTTGATGATCATATCACTGGCACCAAACAGACATGGTGCATTGCTCTAGACTGATAGCCACATCTCTGGTTCAAGTGGAGACTCACATTGGTGGAAACAAACATAACTGGCCACACTAAAAGATCCGAGTAACACAGCTGGCTACACTAATGATCCAAACAAAATACCTGGCTACTCTATTGATCCAAATAACACTACTGGTTACACACTAAAGATCCAGGTATAGGCCCTTGCGGGATACAAACATTTAAAACAAGGAGGGAGTTCTTTTTTCTTTCCTTTTCTTTGAAGCAAATGTACAATTTAAGAAACTGAAGAAAAAAGTAACTTAACAGTTTCTTCATCCACGATGTTGTCTGTTTCAGAAAGTGGCACAAGCACCAAACAAAACAAAATAAAACAGCCGAAAATGCTAGCATATCAATAATGTGTCTCGTCTGGACATTCACGTTAAAACATGTATTGGACATATTCTGTTAAATGAACATCTGTTTTGCACAAAACTTACTTTTCTTTTCCTTTCTTCTCGATTGAAATTGCGAAACCCCGGTCTTCCCAAGGACTAATGTACTAACCTTAGTGTCCCCCCTATTCCTGAAGACTTTAATAGCAGGGTCAAGTGACTCCTTGTGGGCACGAAGTGTGTGAGGAGTGCCCTTCATCTGTGTTTGGTCTCTTGGGTACCCTTCTTGAGGTGACTGAACCCTTATTGGTGGTCTCAATTATGCTACAAACAAAAATATAACATCCAGGTCTTTACGTGTGCCCTGTGTGCTGAAGTAGGCTTTTTCAGTTGCACACACATGCGCATGTGTTAAAGTCAGGTCACCAGCCTGTACTTACATCTGCTCACACACGTACGCACAAAATACTCTAAGACTAAGTTACACAACTCACAGGAGATGTGAATGCAAATTATGTGGAATACATGCGCCATGACAGACAATCCAAATATTCTCCAGTACACCATATCCCCATTATCTACAATTGCAGTTCTCTACTGATGTTCTCAGCACAAATGAACATATTACTTGAATTAACTCTTTCCCCATATTACTTAAGATTAACCATCCCCCCCCCCCCCCCCCCCCCCCGGCTTCTGATGGAAAAAATAAGTTGACAAAAAACATTAACGGTACACTGGAAAAAATCGCTTTAGTTGTACCATTCTGATCCTGTCTGAAAATAACACATTTGGAAAAATAACAAACAAAACAAAACAAAAATTACAACAATGAGTACATCAGTTGAGACAGTACAGCCAGTATTATAACTTGACCGACAAATACAGGCAGTGATTGTCCCATGGCAAATACATTAATAATAAGTATATTCTACACAGTTGGGTATTACAGTGACATTATTTTTAGTTTTACTTCTGTGTTTTCTATTGATACAGGTTTGTGTTACTAGTGCTTTCAAAGTCAGGTTGTAGACAACATAGCAGCCAGTCTTCTGGAGTTCTGAGCTGGAACACACGGAGTGGAGGAGGCAAGGCTGGCTCTACAACCAGAGCTTGCGACTCCCAACAGCAAAGCTGATAAATGCAACACCTCACAAAGGAGCCTGTCTTTACTACAAGTGGTTGCTGGTTATTTGCTGAACATCAATCATTATGGCCTTTCTTTAGCAACCTCTCATACAGCATTCCAAGAAACGATCTCCAAACCCTCACTGTCTTTCAGAACTTAAGTTTCCAAAAGTAGGATCTTTTCACCAATTTCAGGAATGACCATGAAGAAGCAGAAATTCCTGAAAAACTGAAGAGGGTTGGTAACTATGACACAATCAAGTTTTTTTCTTTTTCTTAATACACCTCTGTATCAATGTTCCTCCAATTATTATAATCTATCTTCTTTTGTTATTAGAACATACACAATTTAAAAAAAAAAAACCCTTCATACCATTCTCTTTTGACTCTTGTTTTGAATTTTCCTGGTTGATTCAACATATTCTTTGTGTGGTTATACTGAAGACTTTGTATTTACAATGTCCTGCTCAGATCCAGTCTTCCACAGGCAGTATTCTTTCTTTCCCCGGTTAATAATTACATTCAATTTTCTAGACATAGTCTCTTGGACTAAGTTCAATTATCCACTCCACACTATGGTGCAGACCAACCAGTACTGTTCAAATGACTGTCACCGGCCTACTCTTTCCGTTCAAACCTTTACTTACAGCTACACAGGTCCTGCTGCCTCATCTGTTCAGTTCTCCTTAGTGAATCCACAGCACTGGTTCTCTGCCATGTCTGGACTGATGCCAGACATCCAGGAGAATAGCACAATGGAATCAAATCCATTACAAAAAAATATATACAAAAAATTCATAAGAGTGGATCCAGTAGCGAATGCAGTGCTTGGTTGATTTACCACTTAAGAGCAGTCATTCGGTTTGCTATGAATGTCCTAGTTGGAGCTGGGTATGTTTTCTGTCCCCGTGTCCTTTATCCAGCAACATGAATTTATACATCCTGATCAGGTTTTAACATTTTTTCCACCCTTTACACGCTGCCCTGGTCCACCCAGAATTTTCTTCCCCTCCTTGTCGGGTGGTTCCTGCTCCTCCTCCCTCTGCCTGATGACACACCTCGCTGTCACCTTTTCCCATTGTCAAGGTCGAACACTGCAGAGTTCTATTCCGTTAGTTTTGTTTCTGTTTCTGTTCACCGATTCCAGTCAGATCTAGTCATTCATTTTTACAAGGGTTACTCTTTTGCTCACACATTGTGACCATTATTCTCCTTGAACGTTCTTAATGCATGTGTGTGTGTGTGACCATACGTGTGTGCATAATGTGTGTGCGCGTACTTGTGTGCATGTATATGTGTGTGTGTGTGTGTGTGTGCATGTGCAAGAGCATGTGTGTGTGCTGTGTATGTGCATTGTGTGTGTGCACGTGTGCGGTGTGTGTGTGTGTGTGTGTGTATGTGCGTGTGTGTATGTGTGTGTAAATTCTGCTAACTTCACCTAGTCCACTTACTACACTGCTCTACTGACACCACCACTTTTTTTCCCCCACATTCCCTTTTTCTTTCAAAACTTTAAAAGTCAACAAACACACTGAAGTAAAGAAATTAATACAGCCAGCGCACAGAAATTACACCATTCCACAAGATCTTTGACAAGCGTAGCCAAACATCAAGCCATAGCAGAAGAACAGCTCTCAGTTCAGACACATGTACATACAACCGACTGAAGATGTTCCCACTGGACGAAGAATTGGATTGAGCACAGAGTCTGCACACACTGTCCTGAAAAGGAAAGAGTTCCCACGCTCTGACAGGGAGAGTAGATAAAGTGGACTAAGGACAGTTTCAACGCACACCAACAGCAGCAGTAGAACAGTACAATCATCTGACGAAAGAGAAACATGGATGGATATAATAAATTTTTCCTTCATTGAACATTCATTTTCTCATGGTTCTCGGCAGGCAGGCTTTCTCTCAGTTCAGGGCACAGCAGTGTTTGATTCTCCAGTGATCACAGCCCATTTTTACATGTCCGTCAGAACCCTCACTCCAATCAAGAGCCATTACACGAATCATTCTACTGACTAGCTGATTGTCGACAGTGGCCGAGTCTGGCCAGCTGTTGTCCTGTTGTTTCCTTCATTTTCAGGTCCCCTGTGAGGTTTAAGGGCACAATGTGTTGTCAACAAGTGCACAACCAGTCACCGCAAGGTGCGAGGGCAAGACATGCACAGGATGTGTGGCTGGCAATTAAAAGTGCGGTTAAAAAAAAAAAGAAAAAGCAAAAAAAAAAAAAAAACTTCACTTCTGATTATTTTCATTTTCAACACCTTGCATGCAAGATCGGACAAGCTCTTGGCCACCCCTTACCATCGAAAAAAAAGAGAAGAAAACTGCACCCAAGCAGATTGTCAGGCCATCCCAACTTGATGATCCAGCCAGTCCAGTCTTTCCACTAGTCACACAAATAATTTGACATTCCGTGATGAGACTTTGGTGTGACTTTCCAACGTAGTCCATGCACCGTGAGATCCTTTTTACAGTCTGTGTGTCTCTTCAATTAGGACAGGCACAAGCAGGTGCTGAACAAACCGCTCCTGGATTCATACCGTGAACTCAGTCCTCCTAATGACGATGGTGGAATGGTGGAGGCACTGATACAGCCAATCAGAAGGCTCTGATTGTTTTCAAGTGGCCGTCACTGATGGGTGCAGAGCAAGGAGGTGGCAGGCAGGGAACGTGGCACATGCTGCAATCCTCACAGGATGTAAAGCTTCACAGTGACCACCACAGGGTCAGCAGTTCAACTGCGTTCTCGTGGGGTTAAAAAATATATTCTTGTTTTCTCGACTGAATTTATGAAGGCCTTAAGTCAAGTTAATCTGAAAAGTGAAACAGTTAGCACATCCTTTCCTCATTTTGTAAAAGATATTAATGGATTTATTCGCCCTTCGCTTTATTCCCCTCTCAAGTTAAGGCACAGTCATACACAAGCTTGTTTATTCATGCTAATTCTTAAAATCTAACACCTCTAATTAACCATGCTACCAGGTATGCGCAGGACAAACAGTCTTCTGACCACTGTTCAGTGTCCCTGGAATCATGTTACACCTCGCCACCCCCTACAAAACATCTTAATCGTTATTGGTCCTGCTGTACGGTGACACTAACAGCCTGCATACCATCAAGACATCTCTCCTGGCGATTTCACTGCTTGGCACCGTGTTTCTGGTTTCGCCATTGTTTAGACAATGAGCTCTGTGGATTGAAAGGCTTCATTCTGTTGACAGATCTGAAAAGGCTGTAGGCAGGACAGCGCAAAAACCTGACCAGCGTCGTGTTCATCTTATTCAAGGTTTGGCCATTGGAAGAAAAGAAGACAGAAACATAAGAGAATTTGGAAGGGGGGAGGGGGGGGGGGGGGGAGAGGATTGTGCTGTACTAACCATCAACACTGGCTAAAGAGGTTCAGCAATGTGGTCATTGATTGCAACGAGTTTTGATGGAAGTGTGTTATCTTAGACATGTGGACTGAAAGACACAAACCCTCCACAGCGTTTTGATGGAACAATATGTGATGATAAACTTGTGGTCTGAAAGACACAAACGTCAATTTTCTGCCTTTAAAGACATCTCTTTAGCTTGTGATCTATACTAAAAAAAAAAAAGGTTACAGAGTTTCAAATTTATCAACTCTTGAGACCCTGCTGAACTATACATGCAAACATCATGTGTTCTAAAGACTGCTGACAAAGTCACTCGAAAAACAAACACTTCTGTACAACTTTCACTTTGTTTCAGAGCTGGGCTATTCGCTTTGATCAATAAATGCAGAATACATTCATAATTATACTGCTTTTGGCAGGGTTCAATTTCTTCAGCATCTTGATCAAGGGGCACAACCTTTAACAAACCCACATTAGTTTTACCTACTTTTATAACCTTGAAAAGGGTTCCCCCAAACCATTTGAGACCTTTAAGTACAGTACAAACACTACAGCTGCCCCAAAACAATCTTTTAAGAAATGACCAGACCCAGTCTTTTTTGGGGAAGCTGTGCAAGACTATCAAGGGTGTCATTCGCCTATCATGGATTTCCTGACTTTTCAAACCTGTGAATCACTTTTTTGCTCATTAGTTACGCAAATTAAAAAGAAAATTTGTGAGCAACAGTTTCGGCGATCTTAAAAGCCTCTGAATTATTAAGCTGTGGTTTAGATTTGGTGTTTAGAGTGTTTACTTCTGTTCTGCCTGACCATTCAACATCAGAATGTCAGCACAGTGAAAGACTCCGATTTCAGACAGCCTCGAGTCATGTCCCCGGCATGGTCAAAAAACATTGCACACAGTCATAAGCTCTTTGACGCTGAAATAACAAAAGTCCAAGCTGACATTCATGGTGCGGTGTGTTTCTTCCTCAAACCTACAGTTGTCAACTCATCTTCACAGTGTCAAACCAGTTATGGTGCACTAAATTCACTCCCTGTATGTGGTTGACTGTACCACAGGCATGAGGTTCTTCCTTCTCTGTCTTCAAGTTCATACACTGTAGAAAAGACGGCAGGCCTGGTGAACTGAGGACCTCAGACACTCTGACAGCAGCTGAGTGTCACAGCATAAGTTAGACGAAAACAAAAAGACAACCACCACGAAACAGCAAAGGGAATGTAGTCTCTGGGGAGTGTAGAGCACAAAGCAAACATGTCCATTCTTTAAGTGACCTTGGACGAAGGAAACCTTCCGCTTTAGTCCAGACAGCAGTCTCAGCCGGGACCAGTTCACCACAAACTGTCAGAGACTGGAACATTAAAAGCAGAAGAAACATCAAGGCCAAAAGCTATCACAATGGCCAAGACTGGCGGCTTCGGTCTGCCCTCTTTTTTTTTTTTTTTTTGCATGGAGTGGCTCAATGTCTTCAGCTTGTTTCATATGCACAGGGGCTCAGGTTCAAACTCAAACACGCTCAGGTGTTCCAGTGTAGTTGTTGCCACCGTTGCGTGCTGACTTTTCCCTCCCAGGCAGCATCTGGTTCGAGGAATCACTGTTGTCTTTATGCTGAGAAGTCTTGGGGTGCCGACGACGTTTCCAGAGGAGAACAGCGATGATGGCAACGACGATGATGAAAAACACACTGCTGACAATGATCCCCACAATGGTGAGAGTGTACTCTTTGGCCGGGGGGTCCTCGGGATCAGTGAACAGAGAAGGCAGTGTTTTGGGATCTGAAAACAACAGAAATGATCCACAGTCAGTTGTTGGCTGCCTACAAGCGGTGGGGGGGGGGGGGGGGGGGAGCTTTCCCAACCTAATGTGGTAGTGACCACAACACTGACATCATGGAAATACCTATCTTACTACATTAGGCCGCAGCAGTCCACTAAATGGGTATACACATAATGGGCTGTCCTGATTTGTCACTCACCCCCCAGACAGAAATGTGTGAACTATGATCCAGTCCAGCTATCAACATGATTTTAATGTTACATGGTGAACAACCGCATGATTTTAATGTTAAATGGTGAACAATCACATGATTTTAATGTAAAAAGGTGAACACTCGCATGATTTTAATGTTAAATGATGAGCAGTCAGCAAACAAAATCAGTCAAGATAGATCTAGTTGCAAAGTGAGGTGACTGCAGGTGGAAATCTAAACAAATTTGAAAAGTTACTGATAATGCACCGCCAAAAAAAACCCCAACCCGTTTACAAACGAATCACAAGACAAAACATGACAAGTTTCGACCTCTTAGGTCTTCTTCAGGCAAGAAACAAAACACTCACGACAACGAAAATGAATGAGCAATCACTTATCTTCATCCAACTCGGCGCAAGAATAGGCACTGAATTCAACGGTGGTGCGTTATCAACAACTTTTCAAATTTGTTTAAAATCAGCCAAGTTCATGCAAGTAAAAACCAAGTGGGTTTGAATTGTGCTGATTTATATAAAATTTGCCCAGATTTAACCAATACTTTCCCATCGGTGGTATGTAACCGTAAAGAGGAATCGGTTTTGTCACGGTTACATATTGGGCACAGCTATATAACGCACAGTTGGATACTCAGAGGGGAAGACCCCCCATGGTGTGTTGCGTGTGACAGCTTGTTCAGTGTTAATCATTTTTTGACAGAATGTGCTGATTTGATGTGTATCAGAGAGAAGTTCTTTTCCACCAGTGATTTATCAGTTCTTTTTCGTGAGATTTCAGTAGATCTTATTTTTTCTTTTTTGAAAGAGGTAAACTTATTTTATAAAATATAGTGTTGTAATTATGTATACAGGTGTCGTCGGAGTTGAACAGATAATTGTGCTTTTGTCCTCATAAATTTTAAGCGATGTGTTAATACTAGTGTGGGTATTTGTATCTAGAGACTTAGATATGATAGCTGAGGTCCTGATTTGGCTCCTAGTAGTCCGCTGGACCCTATAAACACAAACTAACTAACAAACTAACTAACCCAAAAGAAGCCACTTAGGTACTACATGGTTTTAACTTTTACAACTAACTAAATTGGTCCGACTATTTCCTCAATATCGGCAAGGACCTCAACTTTCTACACAAGCAGCATCGAGAGATCTGGTAGTCACAGGGTTAAAAATCCGCTTTATCATCAATACAGAAAGATAAACATTGTTTGTAAGATTTAGAAAGAAAAAGGGTTAGTTACAGCCACAGATACAGACAGATTACAGGACAATGCATTTCGACCTCTTGGGTCTTCTTCAGGCAAAAACAGACAACATTTAGGACAGTGAAAACGAAGAACGAGAAACCACTGATCTTCTCATATTCAGTGCAAAATGGATGCTCATTCTGGAGCTAACATTGTTTGTAACGGCCAGAAAATAATGCTTTCCCTTTATGTTCACTCATCGATTTTTTTTCCCATGCATCTGAACTTGCAACATTCTTTCACTGCTAGATGAAGCAATAAGCATTCTCATAGTATGAAACGATAACCATTTCTCCACTAATAGTACCCACCTCCTTGATGGTCCAAGATCAGAGCATGGAACAAAATGCCCTCAGGTTCGTTTACCGAAACACGATGAAGTACCAAGGTGATTTTTGTGCTGTTGGAACACCACTTCTTTGGCAAGGGTCTGTCACAGCCTCCTTCCTGAATACACCCAACAAAAATCACATCAAGAAAGCCATCAAAAGGGAAAAAACAAGAAAAAAAAAAGAAGTTGTTATACAAGTCAAATCACAGACTCAAAACACACACACACATCCCACAGACACGATTTCTAACCACAACAAATTGACACATTGGCAGAATCACTTCTGCTCAAAAAACAAAACAAAAAAAAACACCTGGCTTGTGTTGCCCCACAGTAGGCACATCCATTCATTACAGGCAGTCACAGGTATAGCAAATGAGCAGAGACCGCACGTCAACGTCAGGGTCAAACCAAAAATTTTTTCGTTTTGTTTTGTTTTGGCATGGCTCAGACAAAGAGGGTCTTGTCCATCTCCTCTTTCTTACGAGAAAGAACGACAGTCAAGCACAGCCATAAGGTGCATGACAATTTGAAGACAGCTCAGTGCAGACCAACGACTATCCAACCAAAGGGAGAGAGCTTCAAAAACCGAAGCAAGCTCTTGATGTGCTTAGCATCATGCCCATAAAGGGAGATCACTCTCCTGGAGGATGACTGGCATTTTTGTCTGTGTTGTACAGCTATACCGAAACTGGATGAGAACATACATTACAGACAGGCATATTTGCAGAAAGGCATAAAGAAAAGTGAGGGATCACTCCATCACCATCACCCTACTCCCCCCCCCCCACAACCAAGCTCCAAGCCTGACAGTCAATCCCTCACGTGTCATGTGCGCACACCAACAACACGATAAAAAAGTATTCAAGCTAAACATAACGGCTGACAATCTTCTGGAGTGAAACATTCAATGCAACCCTATTAACCATGTCAACAAACCTAGATCCTCTCTAGTTATGTGACTACTCAAGCCTGCCACAAAACTATCTTTGTAGTACATTACTTCCTTTTTTTTCATTTTTTTTCAAAGTTTATGACTCAGTATTAAAATATTGATGTTTGTCGTATCTTAATACACAAACGAGTATGCTGGATTTAACAATGGCCTTTCAACTTTACAGCAAGGCAGATCAAGCTTCTCATGGGTACCAGGAAATATTGTAGTGTGTTGGCCTCTTTCACTGAAAAGTTATGTTAAAAAAACAAACAAACGAAAAAACTGCTTCATATGATCACGATGAAAACATTCAGGCTACTTACATTTTTCTAAATCTTAGCAGTCTTAAGCAGCAGCAAAACACACACACGCCCAAAGCAAAACAAAATCAACAAAATCTGCATTTCATTGTATAAACCCACGAATACCCAAAACATGTCTCTTGTCTGACTCTGTTTGAAGTTCTGTCAAGAGGTGGACAGCATCACCCTGACAACCCCCCCCCCCCACCCCGACACTTTGTCCCCCCCCCCACCCTTTTTTCCAATTTTCTTCTCCTGCTTCCTTCCTGCTCTTCCATCCCCATCATACTGACCCCAAACAACCAACTCACGTGACTCAGGACTCTACTTTTACGCGGCTTCCCCTCCAAGGCCACGGACTCAAAGACCTGCAGGGTGTAGTTGGAGGTGCAGGGCATGTGTGGCTCGAAGACCATGCAGATGGAGCGGTTCTCTTGCCCCTGGTACTCAAACACCAAAGAGCACTTCCCGTGGATGTCGCTGACAGCCATGCTGGTGTCCTTGTTGCTCACGTTCACCCGACTGTGATCCAGCTTGAACTTACTACCGCATGACGGGCTCGTGTCCATGTACGCTGTCAACAAATGGCAAGGTCATATTTAAGGATCTGTTCACAGGGTTCGAGGTATTTTAAGAAACAACAACTAACTAACAAAAAACAAACAAACAACAACAACCCCCTCCCCTTAATTTACATACCCGGTCAGATTATATTCCTAACTCCATATATATTGAAGACAGTTTTTAAGTCACACTAAATTCAAACACTGTGTGTAACCTTACCTTAATTAAAGAGTAGGGCCTATCTGGTTCGTTCAAGAAAAGCAAAACTCACCCATCAGTACACCATACCTGGTGGAGTCTGGTTTTCCCTTGTATCTCTATACAACTCGAAAGTTTCAGTGATCAGTCTCGGGATCCATGCTGGAAACTTAATTCACTATTCACTAGCAACCACCACTAAATCTTTCCCATTATTTTTTCTTTCCTTCAGGGAAGAACATTAAATTTACAAACTTTTACCAAGCCAGTTAATTTTCTACACAGTTTTAAGGCTTTAAAGAGGGGACTTTTGTTTCTCTGAACTTTTCTGCGCCTTGAAAGATCGCACAGACCTGATTTCAGCACAATGCATGTTTATACAAGTTGTCAATGATTGGGACTAGGATGTGGTAAAAATCATTAAACAAGAAAAATGAGGAAGGGGTGGGGGTGTTGGAAGGTGGGGAGGGAAGGGCCTGGGGGGGGGGGGGGGACTATGAGTCCAGAACATCCAATCCATAGCTAGCACACACTGCTGCTGAACAACCACTTCAGACAAACTTCCCTTCCCCTCTCCCCCTTTTGCCCTTCTGCCCCCCTCCCCTGCTCCCACACATATACACCCACTCTGCCCAAAGCTCGAGCTGAGAGTCTGGCACTGACTCATGCGGTGACTGGACTTAGGTAACCCTCAGGAGGACAAGTCACCATCTGAACTAACACCAGTAACAGCTGGTCTGTCCACTGGTCTGGCCTGTCTGTACCTGAAACGCTTTTTCTTCTTAACTTCTTATTTCCAGTGCTTTCACTGCAACCTCTTTTCTCACTGGACACGAAACTACGCTACGCTAAGAACGGCAGGCATTCCACTTGATTTGTCGTCCTAAACTTGAAATAAAAGTTGTTGAAAAACAAAAGCATGCCACACAAATTCCACTGAGAAAAGGCTGTATGCACTGATGAACGGACAGACAGTGTCCAGTCTGGACAGTACTTGGAGTTTCCCTACACAGTTGCCAGATAATGAAAATATCAGCTGGCATGAAATAAACTAACATGCCAAAAAAAAAAAAAAAGAAGAAAATAATGTACAGACCTTCCATACCACAGAACCATGTGCTGTTGCAACACAATTTGTCACAATGGCACTGTCCATGAGACACGGCTACTCTTTTAAGTTTGAAGTTAAGTAAACTCTTCTTAACATTAAAACAGAAAAGCTAGCATGTCAATTGTAATAAATGGACTCACTGGTCCTAACAGCACAATTTGGCTGACTTGAGAATCAGATAACCCCACAACTGGTTAAACTGATACTCTGGCTCAACCTAACATTTGGATAACCTGACATTGGTTTAACCAAACATATGGCTATCCTGAAGTTCGGTCAAACCAACATTTCGCTGAACTGAACTTTGGATAACCTGACATTAGGCAAACCTAAAATTGGGTTCACTAAGTATCTGGAAAACCTGAAGTTTGTCTCCCAACATTTGGCTCATCTTAAATTTGCTTAATTCAGCATTTGGCTGACCTGGTATTTTCTTTAGCGAAAATAAGGCTAACCCGAAATTTGGTTAACCCAACATTTACCTAACCCGACATTTGGTTAAACCACCATTTGGCAAACCTGAAACTTGATTAACTCAACATTTGACTAACCTGAAATTAGATCAACATTTAGGTAACCTGAAATTTGGTTAACCCAACATTTGGCACACCTGACCTTTAATAAACTGAACTCTGGGCTCATGCAAAATTTAGCTAAAACAAAGATCTGGTTAACTTGAACTTCGGTCAACCCAAAGTTCCCTACATTTAAGCTAATCTGAAATTTGGCAAAAACAATATCTGGCAAGCTGAAATTAAATGAACCCTTATTTAACTGATCAGTCAGTCCAACCTTTGGCTCATAAGACATTTGATTCAACCAACATTTTGTTTGCTTGAAATTTAATTTGGTGAACATTTGCCCAACCTGAAATTTGGATAACCTAACTTTTGTCTTACACAAAATGTGACCAACTCAATATCTGGCTTATTCAATATTTGATTAACTCTAAATTGGGCTAACTTGAAAAGACAATTTTAATCCCCTCAGTATATGTGTATGCATGAGTGTCCATGTCTGTATTAAAAAAAAAAGGATGAGCATGTGCAAGCGCCTGTGTGTTTCAGCTGTAAACAATAGGAATTGTTTAAACAGAAATCAAACTAGGCCTCCAACAAGGAAATATTTCATTGTCATAATGTTTCAACTACACCCAAGAAGCACTGCAACAATAGTGTATTTCACTTGGATCAGGGCTTCTCTGTGTGTGTGTGTGTGTGTGTGTGTGTGTGTGTGTGTGTGTGTGTGTGTGTGTGTGTGTGTGTGTGCATGCATGCGTGTGTGTATGCACATGCATGAGAGCACATGCCTACATGCTTTGTATCTGTCCATGTGCTTGCATGCCTGCACGTGTGTGTGTGTGTGTGTGTGTGTGTGTATGTGTGTGCATGTGCATGTGTGTGTGCGTGCATGTGTGCGTGTGTGTGTGTGTGTGTGTGTGTGTGTGTGTGTGTGCGTGTGTGTGTGTGTGTGTGTGTGTGTGTGCATACTTGTGTGTATGTGTATGTCTATGCCCAAAAGCATACATGTGTGAGCGTTCACATATATGGGTACATCTTTATACATCACACTTGATGCATGCACATGTCTGCCAGACTGAGAGAGTGACAAGTATGGACAGAGTGTCTTAGCAAGTGAAAGTATGGACAAAATGTCTTAAACTGTCCAGTTTTACATCAGTTCAAAACGGATCTTTTCGCTCATGTGAAAACTGATCCCTTTATATAACTTCGATAATTTTTTTCTTTCCAATTTATCTTGAAAGCGCTAGCCTCCTTGACCTCTTGACATATTCTTTCGTTTAATTTTGCTGCCTCATCTTTTGCGTCACTTCAGTGGCATTAACTCCATGCTGCTAATTCTAGCCCCTATACATAGCCGCACCCCTATTCATCTTCTTGTTGCTGTGGCATCGGCAGTCCCTGTAGAGAATCCAATATTCGGTCATCATGTGGCAACTCACAAGAGGAGAAACTGAATGCTGCCAAGTCACCTCAACGCTGTGGAGTCATCACCTACTAAGCCCCTTCTGACCTTAACAATAATTCCTACCACACTTACCCAGCGTAAGTGAGCATCTCCCCTCGGAAGGGGCCCACCATGTTTGCCCCAAAATCAATATCCAAGAACTAACTAGCCGATACTGGTGACCTCTACACAAAGTCACAACTAGAGCCGTGCATAATGGATCAGAACATCTGATGCTTTCGTTTATACTAATCGAGCAGGGTGAGGATGACAGCGATGATGCTGTAAAGTTCCATGCTGGTCAGAGTATACAACCAGGCTGTACATGACGTCTCCTTTCACAATACATTCCAGTGTGAACCAGACCTCAGAGGCACTGACACCTACAGTGTTGAAACGAAAATTTTTGTGCAATACTCTCAAAAGTACATTTATTTTGAGGATAAAAAACTCGACTGAATGGTTCCAGTCTTTCCTCATGAGCCCAGAGCACACTTGGCCCTGGGTGGCTGCCAGTCAGGGGCTGAACAATCCCACCAATAAATGTCTCCAATTGGAATCCAGTCCACAACTGCCCAGACCCCAAACTAACAAATATTCGGGAGGCAAAGCAGATGATGAACACCCATCATCATCATAATCTTTATCATATTGTTCAAGGGCATATTCAATCAATTCCACGTTGATGGGTCACCTTTCCTGTGAAGACTGCTCATGTGATAGATGAGCAGGTCAATGATCACATCATTAACAGAGGCGTCCGGGGACCGGGCCGCCATCCGGATGGTCAGGAAACGTCCACTGGAGCACCATTCCACATCCGACAGATCATGGTCTAAGTTCACAACCTGTTGTCAACACATATACATCCAATGAAGAATATTGCACAAGTGCTTGATCAACTAAACACAAGCATTAAACACCCACATTTTTTAAACACAGAAACACCAGAAAGGTCAGAGATGCAACAGCCTGCACTCAATCTCTCTCTCCCTCTCTCTCTCACATACACACATTCACATTACAAAACACACATACACAGGGATGCACACACAACTAAATTATACAAAACGCACAAACTCGCACACTTTCCAAGTTACACTGCTAACAATTGTTAACATTTAGTCACCATCGATCCCAAACACCCCCATACCACAAGCACATAGCAGGTGGTAGATGGACGCACGAGGGGAGAGCTGGGAGTGAAAAGGTGTGGAGGTGGGAAGAGGGGAGAGGCGAGGGGATGTAATCAACATTCCTTGATCCAAACCCAATACTTTCCCATGCACACTACTCATTATCTGCATTCAATTCATCACCAAATACTCTTCAACACAAACTGAACTTCCTTTACAAGATCCATCTGAACAATTTTTCATCCTGTTCCTGAATATCCATTCACCAAGTCTTTTTTTTTTTTTTTTCTTCTTTCTGGGTTGGGTGGGTGGTAATTTTTTTCCTCAGTAGTAAAGCAAAGAACCCTCCCTCCTACCCCTCCCCCCTCCCCGCCCAAATTAAAGCTTAAAAAAAAGGAATAAAGGATAAGACAGGTCAACAACAACGCCCCCAAGTCACCATGTCTGCATCCATCCTGTCCTCCTCTCCCATGCGCCCATCATACAGATGCAGCTCCACGTTGTTGTTCATGAACTCCAGGCGGCGCTGTAAGAGGCACAGACGCCCATCGATCCGCGTCGAGCGGAACACCATGTGGCAGTCCTTCAGGAAGGTGGTTGTCTTTGTTTCGGGGCTGAGGTCGTCCTTGATGTTGTAGAGGGAGAAGTGGTCCACTTTGTGCCAGGGAGGCCTGGAGTCCCCATGGCCGCAGTGGGCCAGGGAGTTCAGGAACACTGCAGGCCATAGGTCACACAGTTGGTGAGTTGGTACTCTGAATAATCTCCCTATCTAGACTCAGTAACTTTGGTCTTCAAATCATGTCACTATTGACATTCCATAAGTTATATGTATAAATCATCTCAGTATTGACTCTTGGTAATTTAGGTTTTTCAATTCATGTCACTACTCAAAGTCCGTAGTTTGGTCTCTAAATCATCTCAGTATTGATACTTGCTAGGTTAGGTCTTCCATTAATGTCATTATTCACTCTGCAATTTTCTTTTCTTCTTAACACTGACACTTGGAAGCTAGGTCATTAACTGATTAAATCATGTCACTATTCAGTCCATAATTTTGGTCTCTAAATCATCTCAATATCGACACTTGGAAGTTAGGTCTTCAAATTATGTCACTATTGACATTTGGTAACCTAAGTCTTTTACATCTGTCTAAATACTGAAACTTGGTAAGTTACGTCTTCAAATAATATCACTGTAATTTAGGTCTTTAAATCATCTCAATATACTGACAATCGATAAGTCACGTCCTCAAATCGTGTAGCCATTTAGTGTTGATGTTTGGTAATTTAGGTTTGATGTCAAAACCATGTCAGTATTGATCTTCGGACAGTATGTAATATGTATGTTCTTGACAATTCAGATCTTAATTTTTCAATATAATCACCAAGTAATATATGTCTCCAACATCATGTCAATATTTACCAATTCATGCCTTTCCATTAAGTCAATACTGACGTTCTGTACTACTTGCACCCAATCACGTCGATAGTGACATTTGGAAATTCATGTCTTCATGTTACATCAATACTGACAAGTGACACTCAATAATTTAGGTCTCCAAACTATCAGTACTGACAATGGGCAATTTACTCCTCTAGATTATACATGTGAATTAGTGAATAAATGACACTTTGCAATCTGTGTCTCCATTTCATGTCATTTCTGACACTCAGTAACTAAGGTCTTACTATCATGTCAATATTGACTCTCAGCAATCTGGGTCCCCGTATCACATCAATATTGATGCTTTGTAATTTAGGCCAACAAAATCATGTGAAGGCTTATACTCAGTTCTTTAGGTCTCCAAACAATGTGAATATGGACACTTTGTAATTCCGGTCTCCAAACCATTTAATTTGGATAGACGGTAATTTAGGTCTGTTAATCATTTTTCTTCTCAATACTGTCATTCGATAATCTGTGTCTCCAAATCTCGTCAATATTGACACTACAATTTCTCTCTTCATAATGTCAGTACTGACCAGTGACACTGGTTGATTCATGTCTTCCACATTTTGTCAGTACTGGCACTTGGCAATTCATGTCTCAAATATTATGAAATATTGGCAATTTGTATTTTAAGCATCAAAATCATGAATGACACTTAACATTTCAAGCATCTAAATCACATATTTTACGACACCCTGTAAAATTCATGTCTCCAAAATATGTCAAAATTGACACTCTATAATTTAGTCTCCAAACCATGTCAATACTGACTCTTGGTATCTATGCAACTTATTCCGGCTCCCATCCACACTCACTGCCTGGCCCGTTTCACTACAGCCCTGGCACGGCAATCCGCAGGGAGCAGTTAATGTCAAGTCATTATGAGGCAACCCATCTTTTTTTTTTTTTTTTTTTTTTTTTTTTTTTTTTTTTGCTGTCCCAACCTCTGCGTCACCTCAGAGGCAGTGCACCCACGCCGCTCATTCCGACACCCCGTCCACAGCCACAGCCCGGTCGGCCCCGCCGCAGCCCCGGCACCGGCAATCCACAGGGAGCAGTCAACGTCAAGTCGTTAAGAGGCAACCCACCGGAGGAGACACTGCACTGCTGCCGAGTCACTTCGGTGGTGTTCAGTGGCGCCTGTTCTGATCTAACATACGCAGGACACCACCTACTAAGCCCCCTACTGACGACAATAATTGCTTAGTCGCGGAGCCGGCGTGGGTGAGCTCCCCCTCCGGAGGGCGCCACCACGTCCGTCCAACGACAGCTCCCATGGACTAGCCCATACCGGTGACCCCCACGGAACCAAACCAAGGCCACAGACGTGGAGAGGACATCGAAATTGAGGTCACCATGAGTGCAGGGCATGAAGGGCCACAGAATTTGAGACATTTTTTTTTATGCTGATCGATGAGAATGAGGATGATTAAGATGATGCTACGGATGTCCATTTCGGTCTGAGACTACATGACAGGGCTGTACTCTACGCTTCCTTTCATAATATATCCCGGCGTCAACCAGGCCCGAGAGATACAGGCGCCTGCAGTGTTGGTCAGGAAATTTGAGCAACACTCTCAGAAACGCATCCATTAAGTGGATGAAACTCGACTGTGTGGTCCCAGTCTTCCCAACTGAGTCCGCAGCAAACTCAACTCTGGGTAGGAGCCGGTCGGGGAGAAAAACCCACATGACTTCTGATGGGATTCGAACCCACGACCTCCCAGCCGGGAGTCCGCGACGCTGACCACTTCGCCACGGCGGCTGGTGAGGCAACCCATCTTAAGAGACACTGCTTACTAAGCGCTCTATTGAAGACAATACTTGCTTAGCTGCGCAGCCAGATCAAGTGAGGTCTTCCTCCAGACAGAGCTACCACTTCCTTCCCATGACAGTCCTCATATACTTGCTGATACTGAAGACCCAACAGATTCAAATCAAAGGCGTAAATACGGAGTGGTAACTGACACTGAGGTCATCGTAAGTGTTTGGTAAGAAGGGCCACAGAATCTGAGACATTTATTTTATGCTGATCTACGAAATGAGGATGATGAAGATGATGCTACAGATTTCCGTTTTAGTCTGAGACTGCATGACAAGGCTGTACTCTTTGCTTTCTTTCATAATATGTCCCAGTGTCAACCAGGCCATGTTAGTCAGGAAATTTGAGTCTTCCCAACTGAGCCCATAGCAAATTCAACCCTGGTAGGAGCCAGTCGAGGCAGAAAAAGCCCACAGATAAATGGCTCTGATGAGAACTGAACACACGACCTCCAAGCTGGGAGTAAGAGACACTTCTCCACAGTGGCTGGCAACTGGATGATTTGTATTTATTGGAAGTTTATGTCATCAAATCATATGAATGTTGAAAGTTGGTAATTCATGTCTTTACATATGTCAACAGAGAAACTTGGCAAGTTATGTCTTTAAAAGTGTATCAATAATAAAAGTTATGTCTCCAAATAATGTCAAATTCAGTCAATACTGAAACTTGGTAATATAAGTCCATACAGAAATTCAGTGATTTACGCAGAACTTGGTAATTTCAGCCTTCAAATTATACTTTTACTGACAATCATCCACCAATGACCAAGATGCAAAACTTTTATAGGGTTTAATTGAGTCATTTAATTGATGAGTAGTTTACAAAAAAAGAAGAAGAAAGGAAAGAAAACAAGAAAGAGAGAGAGAGAGAGAGAGAGAGGGGGGAGAGAGAGGGAGAGAGAGAGGGTTGGTGAAGGGAGGAGGTGTGGGAGAAAGGGAGAGGGTGAGGGTGAGAGGAAGGGAGGGAGGAAGAGTGGAGAGAGACGGGAGGGATAAAAGGAGGGAGGGAAAGAGAGCGAGACAGAGAGAGAGAGACAGACCGACAGACAGAGGGCAAGAGCGAGAAAAGAGAGAGAGAGAGAGAGAGAGAGAGAGAGAGAGAGAGAGAGAGAGAGAGAGAGAGAGAGAGAGAGTTCAAATTTCAAACCAAGTGGTCCACAGACAGAAAAGTTTGCTAAGGAACCCCCCCCCCCCCCCCCCCCCCCCCCCCAAAAGAGACAGGCAGACAATAAAACAATTAATGAACAAAAAGAGAAAAAGTGCAAATTTTTCTGAAAAAAAAAATCAAATAAACTAACAAACAGACACCTCCCCCCCCCCCCCCTCCCCCCAAAAAAACCCAACCCCAAACCCCCCACCAACTGACCAACCAAAAAAGTAAAACTAAAACACAGGTCGCATCTCCTGACTCACTTAGTTGAGGTTGGTAAGCCGCAAGACGAGGCAGCAGGGCCAAACACCAGCACCACCGGAGGGCTCCAAAGTAAATACAGGAAATCGTCCTCTCCTTTCTCTGATGTGTAGTTCTGCATGTCTGCCCTGGCATCTTCTCCATTCTCTGTGAAGCTACGCCTCCACTCACCCTAGTCAAGTCTCCCGACACTTACAAAGCTGAGACTGTTTAATAGTAGGAATCTAGCGTGTGCCAGGCTTCTCTTCAGTCTGGCTATTTCCGCTTCAAGAATTGAAATTCGGCTGACTGGGATTTTCTTGGTTCCAGATTCAATGAACAGGCAAGGTTTCTTCCTATAATTGTTCCCTGGAACAAAAGTTTGGACAGGCTGAACATGGTTTTCTTTCCTTTTCTTTCTATTTTTACTTTTTCTAAATCTGGGATGAGGCAGTTTGATTTTGGGAGAAAGTCTTTACCTGGCTTTGCGTTTAATCATGCTGTTTTTCACTTTCACATCTGACTTTTTGTTTTGTTTTTTTGGCATGATTTCATTTCATCCCCTCACAGTTTATAAGTTCTTATTTATGATGTTTTGTCACTACTTCATCAAAAGTAAAATAGAGCATCAACTAATCATCCAATGACAATGATTCCACATATTAACTTCCTGGTACTGTAATTTGTTTCATGTACTCTGAGGGTCATACATGTGATGCTTAGCAATGTGAAAAAAAATACCTTTAAAAGGCATGTAAGCAAACAGCACTGCAGAACAGTCAGCCGGAATCCTTTCCAGGGGCTAAAATTCCATCAACTTCTTGCTAGACCGCAACACACACACACACCAACAAAGTAATCAAATTTTAAAGAACAAAGACAACTGAATGGACCTCTAGGGCAGAAAAACTGGAGTATATAAGCTACGCATAAAAAGTTAAGGATCACTTTCACAAACATTCATAACTGTCAAAATAAGAAAGTCAATGCGTTGAAGTTTGGCCAACATTTAATTCCATTCTTTAGTGATAACGATACACAATTGCCTTCAATCTCGAGCAATCGTTTGGTGTGTACATTTGATTAAAGTGGGTACGTATCCAAATTTGATTTCCCAAAGTCATTGAAATCACAAGACAGGGCATACTGATGCTCCCAAAAGCTCAGTAATGCGTGTAACCACCATGGCTGTTCTGGCACTCGACGCAGCGAGTCCTCATCGAGTTGACCAGGTTGGTGAAGATCCTCTGTGGAAGCGCCTGCCACTCAGCCTGAAGCATCTGGTAGAGGTGTTGGGCATCCCTGGGAGGGGGGTGGCTCCTCACTTTGCGATCCAGCTCATCCCAGAGGTTCTCAATCGGTTGAGATCGGGACTGCATGCTGGCCACTCCATTCTGTTGACTCCAGACTGCTGCAGGAAGTCGTTGACCACCCTTGCCCTGTGGGGGCGAGCATTGTCATCCTGGTAGACAGCCCTCGGTCCCATCTGCTGCAGTGTAGGCACAGCCAGCGGTCGAAGGATCTCATCCCGGTATCGGATGCCAGTCAGGTTACCCTGTACATGATACAAGGGTGTTCTGTGGTGAAGGCTGAAGGCCCCCCAGACCATTACAGAACCTCCACCAAAGGCCACCTTTTCTTGGACAGTGGCGTCAGTAAAGCGTTGCCCTGGGCGACTCCAGACCCTCAGTCGGCCGTCGTTGTGGTGAAGGGTGAAGCGTGATTCATCACTGAACAGGACCTGGGACCATTGCTGACGTGTCCACCTCACGTGACGTGCGCAGAAGGCGCGGCGTGCTGCCCTATGGGCTGGAGTTAAGCGTGGCCGTACTGCTGGGCGACGAGAACGGAGATTAAACCCATGTAGGCGGTTCCGTATGGTCTGCTGGCTGATGTTGATGTTAGTAGCCACCCTGAACTGCCTTTGAATTATGCTGGAAGAGGCTGTTCTTGTCTGCAGGGCTTGTCGTTCAATGAGACGATCGTCATGTGGGGTTGTCTTCTTCGGTCGACCAGATCTGCGTCTTTCATGGACAATCCCAGTGGCTGTGAAGCGTTGAATCAGTCGGACAATGACCGAGATGGACACATGAAGTCGCCTGGCCACTTCTCGCTTGGGAACACCATCTTGGAACCATGCAACAGCTCGTCCCCTATCCAACTCGCTTAATTTTCGTCGTGGAGGCATTGTCAGATCAGGCCTACTACTGGTGGAATGTCTTCTTATATAGCCAAGCGAGCGACAGCATCTCACACATAAACAGCAGTGCTTGCACGTGCATAATGGTTTTTCCATCTGGCAAGTGCAATGTGTTCAGGCAGAACGGTCCAAAACAAGGTCATTTTTCGCAAGTTTCCACTTTTCCGTTTGCGGCCCAGCTCAGTAGTAGAGAATCCCGTGCAATTTTCGCACTAACACAACATCGCCCACTTACAGCTGAACAAGAATTCATGACAATTTGGCTGGACTAAGAAATAAATAACAGTAGCGAACTGAGTTTATTACGCACCTGTTTTCACATACCGATCCTTAACTTTTTGTGCGTAGTATATATATATATACATATTTGATTCTGGCTCAAAGAGCTGTTCCAAGAATGACCGCCAAATCTTCCTGCGTATCCTGTTCCTCTAAATTCACATGCAATACACTTATGCTCATGAGAAGTTTTGCCGCGAACTTCTTTTCTCTCAATTCTGAACGTTGACGCCTGTGTATTACCAATTGCCTACTATCTTTCTGAAGCACACACGGACACACAGATTTACAGTAACTCACATCCTTATGAGAGAGAGAGAGAGAAATTACATGCTCTCTATCTCTTTCAAACATACACGGACAAGAAACTTAAACTGACACACATGCACATTCGAGAGAGAGAGAGAGAGAGAAACAGAGAAGAGAGAGAGAGAGAGAGAGAGAGAGAGAGAGAGAGAGAGAGAGAGAGAGATTCAGTTTCATCCAGGGAGATTCACTTAATCAAAGGTAGACTTGAGCACGCACTCCACACCACATCTGCTTTGCATGGGAAATGCTCAAATAATTTTCTGATGCTCAAAATTTGAACATGGATCTCAACTCCTCTCTTCACTGGCTCTTTATCTCTGACAGAATGATTACAAATTCTCCACTTTGATTTTTTTTCTGTCATACCCGATATAGCACCAGAATGACAAAATTCACAGTGACTCACATCCTCATAAGAGAGAGATTACATATTCTCTCTCTCTCTCTCTCTCTCTCTCTCTCAAACATTTGTGGAAAACCACTTAAACTCGCACAAACACTTAAACACTTGCACAAGAGAGAGAGAGAGAGAGAGAGAGAGAGAGAGAGAGAAACAGATAGAGAGAGAGAGAGAGAGAGAGAGAGAGAGAGAGAAGACAGACAGACAGAGAGACAAACAGAGAGAGAGACAGAGAGAGAGAGACAAACAGAGAGGGTGAGAGAGAGAGAGAGAGATTCAGTTTCATTCACGGAGAGTCACTGAATGTGGACTTGAACACACTCTCTACACCACATCTGCTATGCAAGGGAAATGATCGGATAATTTTCAGACGCTCAAAATTCGAACATGGATCTCAGCTCCTTCACTCTCTTCACTGGCTTCTGTTCTCTGACAGATGGATTGTAAACTCTCCACTTTGACTTTTTCTGTCATGTCTGACAAAGTACCTGATCACCTGTCTGAACATTTACATATCTGTGCTAACTTTACATTTCCTCGGACGCAAGCCTCTCAAAAATTCCCTCTGTCAGGACTGAGACCTGTGGTCAAAGATCTTTTACTTACCAAACTCCAGCAGACTGGAACAATCTACCTGTCATTCCCAGCCTCCCTGAATCGTTCTCGTCCTTCAAGTCTCAAGTTAAAGCCTGTTATTTTAAAAGAATTTGACCACATTTTTGTCAATATTCTTTCTAATGTTGCTCCCCATATCGTGCATGTTTGAACTGGTGTGTGTGTGCATGATGTGTGTGTGTGTGCATGTGCGTGTGTGTGTGTGTGTGTGTGAGCGCATGTGTGTGTGTGTGTGTGTGTGCTTATGTGCGCGCCTGCGTTTAAGCATGCTTGCATATGCATGTGGGGAGTGGGGAAATGTAACACTGGAAGTGTTACTGGGTTTAGTTATACTTTTGGTTTAGCTATGTTTTTATTTGTCTGTATATTTGCACTGATGTAGTGGAATGATTGTCCCTGCTTTATAATTATTATACATTTTTCAGTAAGTTAGTTATTTTGATTGTGTATAATTTTCCGTAATAGTTTTGTATGCCCTGTAAGCAGGGTTCTGAATGTTTGCGAAGAAAAAAACATCGTTATCTTAATCATCTGTCACCCTTTGTGCGATATTGTCCTTTATTCTTTTTTTTTTTTTTTCTTTCAAATTTCTCTCTCTCTTTCTCTCTGTCGGTCTGTCTGGTAGTCTGGTGCAATATCAGATATGACAGAAAAAGTCAAAGTAGAGAGTTTATAATCTATTCTGTCAGAGACAAAGAGCCAGTGAGCATTGGAAAATTATATGAGCAGCATTGCTTTGGCTTTTCTGCAGCCTATCAAGAACATATTTTGGGATGTCCACGAGAAGGGAATTACAACAGTCTATTCTGGAAATAACAAAGGAACATATGAGAGTCTTGGTTGCTTCTGCAGACAGAAGGTGGCTTACAAAACTAATTCTGCATAGTTCAAGATAGGCTGCTTTGCAGATGCTGAAAATGTGGTTTTTGAAGGTTGCGCACTGGTCCGGAGGGGACCCCGAGGGTGCAGAAAGCTGGTGAAAAGGAAACAGAAGAATCGTTCACCAGAAAAGAATCTGCAGCCTCTTCCATGTCTTCCAAGTGGCCATGCCATCCAGATCAGATTTCGTTAAAAAAAAAAGAAAGAAATTCTGACCATGTTCCCCATGATATGTCGGCACTTTAAATAAGTTCACCTCTTCTTTTCAAGGTTACACTGCCCATACTGTTTTTGAGTTCCCAATGTGGAAACCGAGGGCTATATTATTTGGGCCATTAGTGTGTTCAGTTTCATACAATACACTTGCGATGGTTTTTATTTACAGTCAAATTAATAAGAATTCAGCTAAAATGTCTTCACAAGGATTTACATGGGCACACACACACACACGACCAGTGATATCTGAACAGTGACATAACCCATACCAGATACAGGGTGTTAGTTACAGAGAAGCTGTGAGCAAAAACATCCATCATCGTTTTGTTTAGAGTGTAAATGTTACACATTGCTAAATGGTGTTTCCAGTCATTTTCTTTCAGTTCTCCATTTAACGAAAGAAAATTTGTTTATGGGTATGTATAAAATGATTAATCTGTGTAATCACTTTCACTGAAGTACCTTGTGTGATTTATCAGGCATTTTTGCTAGCTGATTTGAACAACAGGATTTTCTGTGATTTATTTCAATCAATATTTGTTCACACGTTAAGTTCAACATTAAAAACAGTTCCTAAAAGTTGAAGTATGCGCGTGCGAGCTCTGTATGTGTGTGTGTGTGTGTGTGTGTGTGTGTGTGTGTGTGTGTGTGTGTGTGTGTGCGCGCGCGCGCGCTTATGGAAAATCTGTGTCCAGAAAATACAATGTGGCACAAATATGAGAGATTGTGGGAGCTGATGTGGAAATCTCTGGAGCTGCCAATATTAAAAAACAAACAAACATAAAGAAAACAAAAGTCTGATATTAAGAAAGACAGGTATGAACATTTACTGTAGGTATGTGACTCTGTACCCATGACTTCCAAGTCATGATTCCTTGCCACTAACAACTATAACAGATCTACATAGTTTATATCTATTGTTGCCCATTCACTTTCATACCATAGGTACAAACAACACACAGACACACACACATTTAGCATACTCGACAATGAGAAAGGCAGATAGAGATGACAGACAGATCTGACAGACAGATTTGACCACCAACTTACTTCCTTCCATACACACACACACAAAAAAAGTTTTACCTTGGCAAAATCAGGCCGATCACCAATGATCATATCAAGCACATGTATACAAACACCCGGAGCTTCAAGGAACATTGAAAGAGGACCAGCAATGCTTGTCTGCCTCTAATCACACACAACGTAAACAAGTGCAGGCCACTCTTCACACCAACACTAATGATAGCTATACATCATGCACCAAGACAATACTCACCAACTCTTCCTTTGATTGTCAGTGAGAGGCAGCATGAACTCACCACATGACATGGAAGTTTCACTTCCTTTAATGAGCTGAAGATTTATACGGCTATGGAAAAGCCCTTGGGATCAGTTTCTAAACTGTGACCAGCAGTCTGACATGTGAATTCAAATCATTGGGTTAGTCGAACCGATTTCATAACTCCTGAGTGCTGCTTCCAAAAAGAGTCTAGTTTCTTCCGTGCTCTGTTCAGATCCATGGTCTGTGGGCAGCCGACTTCTTTTTCAACGATCTCTGAAAACACAGGCATATACAAACACTTTTTCAGAAAAAACAATAATGTAACATGATACACGGATACATGATACCTCTTGGAAATCAGACCTTGAAAATGCACGTGTTATGTTACGATCTATTTACTAGCACTGGTTAGCATTGCAGACTTTGGAGGCTGGGAGGTATGAGTGCAACTCCCATAAGAGGCATTTATCTGTGTGATTAAAAAAAAAAAAAGTATCAAAATTCTGTAACCCCCTAAACTCTGCTCTTGTGTTGACCTCAGTTTCAATTTCCTTTCCACATCCATGACGAGTTTGTGTCAAGGTCGTTTGTATCAGCAAGCTCATGGAAACTGCTGCTGGATGGGTATGGTGGCACCTTTCTGATGCGGACGCTAGTGTTTGCTTTGCAATCAAGCTGTCACTGTTGTCAGAAAGGAGCTTCGTATGTGGTGCCTTGTGCATGTTGATCAGAACAGGCACCACTGAACACTGAAGTGACCTAGCAGCTATGCAGTGTCTCCTCTGGTGGGTTGCCTCATGACAAAGTTATACTGTTTGCTCCCTCTAGAGTGCCAGTGCTGGGACTGCGGTGACACAAACCTGCATGTGTTGTGTTTGGGGGGGGGGGGCTAGAATGAGCAGCGATGTGGAAGTAATGCCACAGGATCGGGGAAAGGGAGTGGGAGTGGGGGGAGGGGGGCACAGAAGACAAGACAGCAAAACAAAAATCAATATTGCTAACCTCCACAAATGCAAACAGTAGAAAAATGTGCATATCATACTAATGTAATATTATAAGTAAAATGAGCACACACGCACGCTCTTGGTCTCAGCAACATAGTTCATGGCCGATCTAGCCACTGTCTCTGTCATTATTCCCCACACACCCCTCCACTCTGAAAATAAATATATATCCCATGACACAACCACATTCTGAGGCCATCTCATGCCATTCCTTTTTCTTCAGACAGTCAGTGTACGTAACATTTGTAAGAGAGAGTTGGACCCAATGTCAAATGGACGGGCAGCTAACAAGGTATTCTCTGACTCAACTACAGGTACATAGACCACAGTCTGCTGAGCACTAAGGGGAAAAAAAAAAGAAGAAGAAGCAAAGGAAGAAAAACCCAGACCGTCAGACGAAGACCTATGACTAAACAGGTGAAACAAACCACCCACAAGAATAAATATGCCAGCCTGAATTTCAGCTGATACATCCGGTTTACCCCCTAAGCGTTCCTAATAATACGTTCTCCATATTTCTGATTCATTCGCATATCTTACACATCCATGACATTACCGGCATGACGGGTTTTATCAATGTTTTATCATGTGGCA
>CM065731.1:48228769-48248769 GCA_033310375.1 Conus canariensis | reverse complement strand
GGATGAAGATGCAGAAGAGTGACAAGAATGTGGATGGAACAGAGGGGGTTAAACTTGATTTTCTATTGGAAGCATACAGGGGACCATCGAATTCTGTCCCCTGGACAGACGCACTGTTATTCCTGCCTGCAGTCACCTTTTCATCTTCAGGACCAGACTCACCAGAACATCCTGGTCTAGTTGTGTTTTTTTTATCGAGAGAGAGAGAGAGAGAGAGAGAGAGAGAGAGAGAGAGAGACAGAGACAGAGACAGAGAGACAGACAGACAGAGACAGAGACAGGGAGGATGGTAGGGAAAAAAGGAGGGATGGCAAGTGGGCGAGAGAGAGAGAGGGAGAGAGAGAGCGAGAGAGAGAGAAAGACAGACAGAGAGAGAGTGACAGAGAGAGAGAGAGAGAGAACAGTGAGATCATGAGAGAGAGACAGAGAGAGAGAGAGAGGGGGGTGGGGGGGGGGGAGGGAGGACAGAGACAGAGCTGGACAGACAAACGAAAACAGAAAGAGAGACAGACCAAGAGAGAACAATGAAATCATGAGAGAGCGAGAGAGAGAGAGAGAGAGCGAAAGAGAGAGAGAGAGAGAGAGAGAGAGAGAGAGAGAGAGAGAGAGAGAGAGAGAGAGAGAAGAGAGAATTTCTCTTATGGAAGCACAGGCAAAATGGTGATTGTACCTGTAACACTGCACTCTGTAATGGTGTCACATACCATCAAGGGGTGGGAGAAAGGTGCTTTCATATTGGTCGGTTCTCTTTACTGTTATGTACAGATAATTTGATTTCTATCACGTATCAGAGGGGTTCCCCCCCCCCCCCCCCACCCCTCCCAATAAAATCGGACTTACAGGTAGGGTCCATTTTTTTTTTTTTTTTTTTTTTCAAATGTGTATACATCACTTCTGGACAAACTTGAAGTCTATTTTTCTTAAAAAATACTTACATACTTTGATTTTTTTTTTTTTTTTTTTAATGTTCTTTCTCCATTTGTTCAATTCCAAAGGTAAATCTTTTGCTTATTCTCTTGATTTCAAATGGATGAAGAGTGAAGAAAATGGTAGGAATGGTAGATGGTCATGAAATTAACAGTAAAAGAATTAAATGAAAATTTCAACAAAGGATTACAAAAATAATTATGACTAAACATTATCAATGTTTTCTTTTCTCCCCTGAATGAACAATTCAACAAAGGATTATAAAAATAATTATGACTAAACATTATTAATGTTTTCTTTTCTCCCCTGATAACATCATGATATGATTTTCCATGTTGTTAAAGAAAGGCATTCCATGTTGTTAAGCTAAAAGAATATTCCACATTGTTAAAGACAAACATTCTATTACAACAGAATAAAATAAAAATCCAACATTTCCTGAATCAGCCTTGGCCTACACAACTTAAAAGACTTTTGACAGATGTCACTCACTTTCTGGTGACTAGCTAGTGGCAATTTCATTCGCCCACATCAGAACACTGTGAGGAGAGAAGAAACAAAGGAACACTTTTATTCTGCATATGTTCTTCAAAGAGAAAACAAGCCTTTTGCATTGAGAGCAAACAACTTGCATCAGTGACCAAACATCCAGTTCGACGACCGACCAAACTCTTTTCCTTGCCATTGGCAAATGGAAACAGAAAGACCTGTAGATACTTACCAGATGTAACATTACAAGTATCATGTATGTGAATTACTATTCCCTTTTGTTTTTGCTGGTTTCATGACAGAGATTTTATCACATAGTTTACACTCTTTACCATGTCTAAACAATAAGAGAAAGTGGACACTTTTAAAAATTTATCTTTTTTAATTCAAATGACAGCTATTTATAGTGACTGTCTTTTAGGACCCAATGAAATCACCAAATGAGCCCAACAAGAATTTTTTTTGGGCTAACCCCGATACGTCGTCATTCAAACGTAAAAGGTGGGGATATAACAATCTTTCTCCCTTATGTCATCTACTACAAAGTTAGAGATCTTAGAACTGAATCAGGGTCACGATAACAGACCCAGTCAGCCATGTCATCCACTGTAAAGATAGCGGGAGAGATCAAGATGGCTCTCAACTCAGAACCATTTTCTCAGTGGCATGTGTCACTGAAGTGAAAGCCTTTGTACTGCAGATGTCCAGTTAAAAAATATTACGCAATACCCATAGAAAATAAGTATCAGTATCAACTCATTTTGTTTCAGTGTGTGCTCATTATTGAAATGTTAGTTTATAGTTTCTTACTCAGTAGGGTGAAAGCAATGTTGGTAAGTAGATTAAAAAAAAAAAAAAAAAATCACAATGCCACTCTTCTAATTTTTGGCCACGTGGCCTTTTTCAAGAGAAAAAACAAAAACAACGCAACTACGTGATGTCCATCTTTGGCAACTGGTCGTCAGTTCTTTGCTCTGACCAGGTGCCAAAGATGGACATCACGTAGTTGCACTGATTTTGTTTTTTTCTCTTCAAAAAGGCCACATGGCCGAAAATTAGAAGAGTGGCACTGTGATTTTCTATGTTTTCTTCCCTTTGGAGGACTATTGCTTTTGGTTCTAAAAAATTTTGCCTGTTGATGATGATTTTAAGAAAAAATGCAATTAAGGCTTGAAAATCTTGATGAAGTGTGATCAGTTCAAACATTATTTCAACAATGTGAATGCCCTTCTTTAAGACTCTGTATCTTACAAGAGCCAGCGATTAAACACCAGTGCTTATATAAAATACAAAAATGCGTGGCTTTAGCTTTTTCAAGCCCAGTGCCAGTGGTGGCCGAGGTCTAAAAGAAATATGTTACTTCAACTACGTAGCTTGCTTGGATCGTGAATTGTCATCAGACACACGACTCTTCAACAGTCATGAAACTGCCCGATGTCAGACTCCCTGAATACCTGTATGCACTGGAGGCAGATCACTTTGTTTAGCAAGTCAGAAGGAGAAAACTGGAAGGAGGGGGATGTGGGAAGGATCTGGAGGTGTGCAGACAGTTTTATTTTCAGATGTCTACAACGGCAAATAAAAATTCTGCGTGCAGGAGAGGGAGGGTGGGGTTGATGACCAAATAAAGGACATTCCCCCAAGAGTTGCTGAGCAAACCCTGGAAATAAACGAACTTTTTCTTATTTTTCACGAGCAGAATTTGCTGACGTCACGTGGGATAGCGGAATGACATGTATTTGAGCATAATAAATTCTGCCGAAAGTGGGATGGTTGGCAGCTTTGAATATATGATTCGTACCACTGAGTGGAGATGGAAGAGTGAGCGTTGGTCTCACAGTTAATAGATGCCCCTCTGATGACGGTTTCCATAGTGGTTTTTTCCGCCTTGTTTCTTTTTCTCAGAAATGCACCAGTCAGGATACTTTCAAATTAGACATAACTTCTTGAATGGGACAGTAAGGTGAGGAATCCATGGAACCCCGTCCCCCTTGATCTGTGCCTCGGCATGAGCATCCTTGTCAACTTTTTTTTTGAAAGACCACTGCAAGCATTAATGTACAAAAGGAATATAAATTTCTGCATGTGAACATAACATCATTCCCATTTTGATGTCAGATTTGCCTAGATGGTTTAATTCTTGGATCTGCACGGCCAGTGCAGGGACCTTTAAGCTCACAGTTCATCTCCAGACTGTGCAGTAATAAACACTTATAATTCCATATACTGTTTGCAAATCAGCATGAATTTTCAACGGTTCATCCCCAAGTGTTTGACTTAATTTCTTTATTTATTTGATCTGAAGCTGTTTATATTGTTAATTTTTTTTTTTTTTTTTTTAAATCAATGATGAAGTGATCATGTTTCCAAATTTATCATTGATGACATTTTGAAATTGTTTCTGTTAAAGGAGAAACAACTGACTTTCATTCTCATGTATTTCATCAAATGTACTCAGCACAGACAAAAAAAAAAAAAAAAAAACAGCATTCAGCGGCCCTTTCAGATATTACATAACGAATCATGAAGAAGGCTTGAACAGTCATGAACACAAACCCTGAAAATCACCATGCCGTAGGGGGAAGGGAGAAAACTATGGTGTACATACTTACAACTGTACAAGTCAAGAGTGAGGATATGAATTCCAGATCACATGAACCTTTAGCTGATGTCATCATACACATCATCACATCATGACTATGAGCAAGTGTGTCCATGCAGTCAAGCATATGTGTGTGTGTGTGTGTGTGTGTGTGTGTGTGTGTGTGTGTGTGTGTGTGTGCGCGCGCCTGTGTGTGTGCACATGCACATGTGTGTGTGTGTGTGTGTGTGAGAGAGAGGAATGATGAAGAGAGCGAGTGAGAGAGAGAGAGAGGGAGAGAGAGAGAAAAAGAGACAGGAGAGAGGTGAGGGGGAGGGAAGCAGAGAGGGTTGGACAGAGAGAGAGAGAGAGAGAGAGAGAGAGAGAGAGAGAGAGAGAGAGAGAGAGAGGAGAGGGAGGGAGGGAGAGAGGGAGAGGATAAGTGGCTTAATGTACTCCACAGGGTGGGGTGGGGGTTAACCAAAGGTTGGTGATTGAAATCCATGCAACACATGCAAAACATGCTTTGCTCCAATTCACATGAGGACAATAGGAGACTGAGGAGAGGGGGGATAACTAAACAACTGCTAACTTAAAAGAAAAATTACTATGCTGCTGAATGAAAGAAAGAAACAAATTGCAAGACAAACATAACACGCTTTGACCTCTTTGGTCTTCTTCAGGCCAAATAAACAACATTCAAGACATTGAAAACAAAGAACGGACAATCACTTACCTCCTCAAAATTTGCACCCAATTTGAGGAGATAAGTGATTGTTCAGTCTTCGTTTTCATTTTCTTGAGCGTTGTTTATCTTGCCTGACGAAGACCATCATGTTTATCTTGTAATTAGTTTGTGTCTTTTTTCATTCAGCAGTAATTTTTCTTACAAGTTTGTTTCACTTTCTGTCTGCTGTCATCTCACTTTGAAATAAACAATAGGTAGAAATCTACAGATACCTGTATTCTGTTGATCAAAATAACAACCACGGCTCTGCTGTCATTGGTGCAAGAGGTTTTTTCACAGCAGTCAGGACAATTTTAACTGACAAGAAGCTTAAATAAGTATGTCAGACTTTGGTTACCACCATCATTGGTGTCAAACTCTTAGCTGTCTTCTCCCTCTGCTCTGAATCTGCTGACAACTCTGTCCATTTCCTTTCATCACTGTACCTTCTTAACTGTTCTTAATGTCAGTCAGTATATACAAACTTCTATATATATATATGTCACTGATTCACAAACTGCACTTTGGCTGTTGCATGTGTTTTGGCTTTCTACTTCCATCGGTCAATCCCCTTTGCATGCAAGGTTTCGGTGCTGTCATGCTCTCCCATTATAAAGAAATCAGGCAGGGGGATTAGACTTCCCTTAGAGCAACTCCACTGGTGATTCACCACAGGATGAAGTTCTCTTGGAAGAAATGACCACGTAGATGGTGAATGGCAGTGCAGATGGCTGATTGTTAATTACTAACAGAGCTGGCTGACACTTGTGACAGCTTCTGCACCCTTGACAGGTAAGACAGTGCATTTCCTAGCTGTCCCAACACCATCCAACCTACTTGTGCCAACCATAATCGTACAGGGACTACATTCCCAAACAATAGGATGCAGCTGCAAGGGTCTGTAGTTCTGCGCAGTTCTACTTGTTGGCTAAAAGCTTCCTGACAAACTGAGTCAGGCTGAAATTGCAGAGTTTGAGGCTTGCTTTCAGTGGGGCTCGCACAGGAGCTACGCATCAATTTGCAGGGGCTGAGGGCTGGCATGGGAAACACCATAACGAGGCTGCCTCAGGATGTTCCATATTAAGATATTGGCAGGGGCAGAACATGGAACACTGAGTTTAGGTCAGGAGAGAGAGAGGCTGTGACTTTTGAGTCGCATCTTCCAGATCACCTAGAGGAGGACTGAGCAGTTTGGGGGCGGAAGCAACCAGGCCTGTCCAAGAGATCACGCACTGATTGTCTATGGCCTGTGGTCTGGGCTTGAAGAGATGCAGACTAGAACACGCTTGTTGAAGCATGTCCCAAACATGCTGATCACAGGTGTCAGCCTCTGATCCTGCACGGACTGCAGTGCTGCCCTGTGGAATGACTATTCCGTCTGGAGAATTATGAAGGACCTGCTGAGAGAGTGGTCAGGATATTGCAATGTGTCTTGCCATGCAAGGAAGTGGCACTGTGCAGGAAAGCTTCAGTCTGAACCAAGTGGTTCATTGCTTCAGTCCAAAGGAAAAGGTTAACTGAGCAGGCTACTAACTTCCCCTGCCCCTGTTTGGTCACCTAGCAAGCTACCATAACCTTCTTCAGTATGCACTTACCTGAGCTTAGTTACGCCGAAAACCATCGGCAAGATAAGTAACTCCGTAATTTGAACATGGTTACCCAATTTAAAAATTAATTTAAAAAAGAGGAAAGGAAATAATGAAATGAAAATCATTAAAAAAAATTCCTACGAATATATATGCTGCTATATCATAAGTTTGAAGAATGTTACATGAGCCATTTACTCGGGAAAAAAAAAATCTTCTTCAGAACTTTCCTCCGAATCGTTGTTTATCATATCTGGAACCTCATCCCAGTCGAAATCTAGGTCACTGTAAGCTTCATCACCCAGCACTTTCACTAAGTCTTATGCCGTAAATCCCACAAATCACAGTATCTTCATTACTAAATCTCATTATAGATCGGCAGAAATCAAGGTTAGCCATGGTGAAAAACAGCATTTCAACCACAAAACTTAAAAAATTCATAACTCGAGAACTACGGCACAAATCGACTCGCGGATTTTTGCAAACCGAAGTGAATGGCCACAGGAAGAAGGAAGTCACATTCCCGCGAGACTTCCTTTTCTACGAGAAACATGGCGGCGCCCATTGTTGCCACGTGTTTTCCCGGGCGCTGGCAGGTGCTCAGCCTTTTGGCTGTGTGATTTCCGGTCGGGCACTAGCGGGTGCATGCTTGTCAAGAGAGATAATGCCGTCCATGACCAGGCACATATCCTTCCCCTTGGCTTGCTCCTGAAATGAATGCAAGAAATAAATGACTGCCTCCATCTCAAGGATGTTCATGTGACTGTGTGCTTCCTCAGGGTACCAGACCTCTGAGGTATGCAGCACTTCTATATCGGCACCCCATCCCAAACTGACGGTATCAGTGCACAGGGTCATTTGGTGGGTGAGGAGAGAGATGAGAAAACTGCAGCCGAGTGCTGTGATGTCCACCCACCTGTCAAAACTGAAATGAACTTGGTTGTCTGCTAGAGATGGCAAATGATGAGTGGAGGTGTCTTCTTACTGTGTTAGACATGCAATTTGGCCCCCCCCCCCCCCCCCCCCCCCCCAAAAGCTTATCAACAGCAGCAGTTTACAAAATTTTAACATGGAACAATATGTGACCCAACAGAAAAGTTGACAGTTAGTCCATACCTCTGTAGAAAGAAACTCGTGGAGAGCGTGGCAGCAGAGAGTCCTCAGAAGAGAAGCCCCCTTCAAGCAAGTGTTTCGGCCCTTATCTCCTGACACTCTAGGGGGTTGGGCCACACCCGGTTCATGACTCCGGATGTCCCTCTGCTGCTAAGTTTTACCAAAATCTACATTATTACTCCAGGTTTTTTTGTGTGTCAAAAACAGCTAGTTGTTTTCTCTGACAGTAATGTGACAAATACACTCAACACATAACGGAGTTAAGCAACCTCTTTTTTAAAAATCAGTGGCTTTTCAAGTTAGTGGTCATTAATTGTTAATCTACAGTGTGAAGCGGTAGACTGCTCAAACAATCCAAGAAAAAACAACTTAAGTTTGACTGATCCGCACGTATTGCTATTGTTCCTCCCATACCTGAATTCTGCTGTGACTAACAGACAAAACTGCTCTCAGTAAAATCCACTTTCTTTACACTTTGCTGAATTCAGCAAAACCCACTTTCTTTACTCTCTTGCAGAACTCTCATTCACAGCAGCAGAATTGGCAACTTTCTCACTGGCAAACAATTAATGTAGGAAAAAAATCATTACACACTCTTTTTTACACACTCTTGAAGACTAAAACAATTCATCTCTCTCTTAACAGAAAAAAAGGAATCACATAGAAATAACATAAAAGAAAGGAAACATACTTCATTCATTTCTTTTCTATGCACTCCCTTTCTCCCACCCCAAAGCCACCCTCTCTCACTCCAACTCTCTCTATACTCAGAGAGAGAGAGAGAGAGAGAGAGAGAGAGAGAGAGAGAGAGAGAGAGAGAAGAGAGAGACTGACAGACAAGTTAAAGAAATTTGACCAAAAACTTGATGGTGGTTCCCTCAGTCAAGTAATACCACCCCAGATGCGGAGAAGGTGGAGACTACAGGCTGTCAAATCCAACAGCTGCTTAGCATAAGCAGCTTTAAGTATTTTACTGGCTTTGGAAGGTTATTCTGCTAGATAACCCAAATCCAAACTGATTCCAGCACAAATATCTTATCATGTCAGCATGCCACAAGTTAAAAATGTCCTAATATTATTATTAACTGATTAGATATGTTACGTCTTAGCAACTCTCTCTCTAACAAAAATGTTTATACATTATGCAGTGTATTTCTTTTACCTGAAAAAGATTAGAAAATGGTAAAAGCAACTTTTAAAAGCTAACAGCTGTTATGATGATTAATTTCTTTTCTTGTTAACCTAATTGGCTTTAAAACTACTCTGAAATGAACAAGAACAAAAATAGATAAAACTGCTACTTCTTTTCTTGTATTAGCACTTGTAATTATTACTACTAATACTAGTGATGTCAGGGACATCACCCTGGAATTACTTGAACTTCAACATTTGTTGGAGGCCTTGTTTGAGGTGTCTGGCCTGTTCACCATCTAGTCTTGTATCTTATTTGAAAACACTCACACGCGTGGTGTTTCTGTTTGAATACTATTTATTGGTTGCATGCTGGGTTGCATGATACTTTGGTAGTGTCGGTGGGCTTGTTCTGTGGGCATCACGTTTGGAATTTTATTGTTTCACGTTTCGAAGTTAACAGCTTTCAACATATGTCTAACATGGCACTACAGTATAAGTTACTCAATGTGGTAACATGGCACTACAGTATAAGTAGTGGTATGGACCGTAATATTAATTGATTCTGTTCACCCATATCGTCCGATTATGCATCATGATCAATCGGCCTACCTGAAAAATGAACATGTTCAAGCTGCCCCAACATAGGCAGTTAATACGGACTCAAGCATATCTACTAAAACAGATCATTCTTATTCTCCCTTGTTAATAGTACTTTAAATCTCATTACATCAGTTGTTAAGCAAGCACGCGCCTTGACGGTCAGCCCATCCTTCGTCTTACTAAATTTAAATGAGTCTTTTCACCCAGACACGACTGAGTCACAGATCATTAAATCAGACCCCGGCACACAACTCACAACATACAGCAGAAATGCCGGGTACTGCATCCTGACTAGTATAAACAATCAAATCATTTTCCATCAATGAAAAGAAAAAAGTTCGGACGCAAAATCGATACAAAATCAAAAGGTCTAACCTGAATTCCATCAAACCGATGAGAGTTCAGACTTGTTCGACTTCTCTTGGGCCTTCAGACGAATGCTATAGTAAAGGGGAATTATTCGTTTCACCTTCCGTTCGGAAGTGCGAGCAAACGCGGCATGAACGAAGAGTAGGTGTGAAAAAGCTTGTTACAGCCCAGAATCATCATGTCACAGCAGCAAAAGCCCGCACAAGTATTCGTTACTTCTCGATTTTCTGCCTCGCTACACCCTATTACGTACTGTGATAAAATTGTATATGAAAAAGGAAAAGTACAACAGTTCTCATTTTCTTTTCTTTTTTTTTTTAATGTTTCTGTCTCTTTCTGTGTCTCGCTGAGTGTCTTAGTTTCTCTTTCTGTTTTACCGACGCAACCGAAACAAACGGACATAGGAAAACATTATTTACCCGTACACTTTTTTTCGAATATAAACGAGTTTTTGTTCGTCTACTGACCTCTTCAATGTTGCCAAATAGAAAGAACCAAAGATTTAAGTACGATTTATTCGTCTTGGGTTTTCATTAATTTTTTTTAATTTATTTTCCCATGTAAACTGAACACCAGGATAGCCAAAAGCAAAACAACAACAGTTGCACAACAAACAATGCAAAATAGTTAGCCAGATTCACAGGATAAGCATGAAACTGAAAAGAAATTTCTTGTATGATTTCACACATTCCAGATTAATTCAGATCAATTCTTTCCTACATGTCCCAAATCGGTTTCACAAGATGTAAGAAATTCATCATCATCCATTTGATGACCATGATAAACATGCTAATTACACTGCTGTTGCATTAAGAAAGACCTTATCAGGAAAGAAAAAGCTAACGAAAAGAGTGAGTATTCCAACTATTCAGCCTATTTTATGCGGGTTTTACTAGCAGGATACAACTTTCTGCTTTGCACCCAGAGTTAACTAGTTAATCTCAGCTTGCTCAAACACAGAACTGGAGAGGAAAATAAAAGTTAAGGTAATGATGCAGAGGAGGCAAACCAACAACTTCTTACACTGAACTAGCTACAGTTTACTTCAATTTTAATTTACTTAGGCATGTGGCATCCTTGATTTGAAAGAGTCAAGGCTTACAGTTAACACAGCTTTTTCTGGTTGTTTGGTACTTTGTTCAGCAAGCGATCTGTTTCTGCTGATGGGAGTGGCGATATGTTGCTGAGTTGGAGTAATACTACTAGTGATGCTAGACATGCTCACAGTAGCCTGGTTGTAACTTATGATATTTATGATCTTGTGGAGCATGACCATTCTTGCCACCTGCTGTCGATTATGGAGGGAGGGCCACTGCAGTTTCTCAGCCATATCTGAGACACTTGATGTCTTGTTCTAGTGATTGACTAGAAATCTTGCAGCTCACCTTTGTGCAGTTTCAGTCTCATTAATGTGACACTGGGGAGGGGAGGCCAATACTACGCACGTGTACTCAAGTATGGGGAAGACAAATGTTTTATAGGTGACCTCCTTTAAATGGCCTGCACTGTTACTGAGTACTTTAGACAGCGCCTTAAATTCGCCCCAGTCCCACTTTAGGTGATAACAACATCCAGATACTTGGCAGATGTAGCATTTTCCCAGATTTGCCATGAAGCTGGTATTGGTATTCAACTTCAGCCTTCTTTCTGGTGATAGTGAGGACTGGTACATTTCCCAGAGTGGAATGCCTAGTTCAGTTTCTCCTCTCATTCTTCAAGATTTTGCTGCAGCTGTTCATGATTACAGCTTGTGGCAGCTAGGTGATAGGCAGCAGTGTCATCAGCAGTCTTGTTGATAAAGAGAGCCGTTTTGGGAGGCCATGAACATGTATACATAAGAAAAGTACCAGTCTTAAAATGACCTGCTGGCTGGATCTGACGTGCCGTTGACTATTGCCTGTTATCTGTCCTGCAGGAATGCACTAATCAATCTACTGACTTATCCCTGTTCTCCGTAGTGGCTTAGCTTTTGAACCAGCAATGGTTGACTGTGTTGAATGCTTTCACAGAATCCATGATAATGACAATTGATATTTGCTTGATTCCTTTGTTCCATGTTGCCAAAGAGTTCCTCAGTGAAATCTATAAGCCGTGTCCTGTAAGACTGACATTTGTGGAACCCTTGCTCAGCTGTTTTGGGCAGTGTTTTCAGTTTGTTTGAAATTTATTAACACAATGAAACTAGACTGAGGGATAGTGTGCAGACTGGTGCTTTGCTTGTTAATTGTTTTGTAAAGAACTTTACCAAGGGGATGGCTTAACATATAAACAAAAAGAAAGCTCTATTTACTATATAAATTTAGTTTCGGTGGGAAAAAAAAAAAGTTTTCCAAAAGTGTGCCACTTTCATCCCTTTTCTTACGCACAGACTCTTAAAATCAAGATAAAAAAGCTGGTTTAAAAGTAAGCACAATAACAACAAAAGCCTGAAATGAACAACTAGACTCGTCTGATTTGCGCTATAAAGGAAATGAACAGACCAGGTTTAGAGGTTATGGTTAGCTGCAAGTGGCTCTCTTTTATTGCACAATAGTTATGTCCGGTTTGCCTGCAGAGATGGTCAGCTTCCCTTTGATCTGTTCGTTCTTAGATACATGTGCATGTTGAAATTTTGATTTAGAAAAATGAACAGAGTGGAAAAAAAAGAACGAACTTATAGAGTAAAAAAAGCACAGTGCTGTTTATTATTTAACAGGTAATTCTTTTGAATGAGCATTGGAGAGACAGTGCCATTGACTGATTAAGGGGCCACAAAAGATGGGACAGACAATGACACATATACACTCACACCTTCGCCGCCGCCGCCCCTTCCCCCGGCCCCCCTACACACACACACATGCGCGCACACACCACACACACTCTGTCTCTTTCTATGCGGCTTGGTCTCTCTTCCAGTCTGTCACACACATGTGTGCATGCATGCACGCGGACACACACACACTCTTTTATTTCATGTACATGTACAAACATACACACTGTGGTTATTTTACGGAGAAGAAGGGTCACTTTTCCATTCAAATTATTTGTTTGAGTTAATTGGAATACTGTTGGATGCTTATACACACTTTCATGTGTGAATTGTTACATTGGAGTTGCCTTGATCTCATTGTTATAGCAAGCAGCAGCAGACAAAGACAAGGAGAAGAAAAAGAAAGAGAGCATCCTTGACCTTGCCAAGTACCTAGACAAACAGATCCGGGTCAAGTTCAGTGGAGGTCGTGAAGGTAAGCTTGATATTTCTGTGCTTTTTTTCCCATGTAGGCAGTATGATTATGAACAAAGACATAGCTTCATGTTTTATGACAGTGATGTTGTATTTATCTTAAATATTGTCCATGCTCTCATCCTGTCGCAGTGATGTGTGTAATTTTTGATAAATTTTGCACACATTGCTATTCGATATGTGTAATTCAATATTGTTTTTGGTTTGAATTGAAACTACTGAAAACAACAACAACAACAAACCAACCCCCTACCTCAACCCCCCCCCCCCCCCCCCCCAGTGGATTTTGCACTTTGTGTGTGTGTGTGTTGCTGCAAAAAGAGGGCAACAGTTTCACAATTGAAATTAGTTTGGTTCATGCACTGGAAAGTGAATCCGCTCAAAAAGAAATGGACATACACTTCATGATAATCTCATTAACTTTAATTTTGCTGATATATGTCACTACCGTCGAAGGAAGATGATATAACATTGTCTTTTATATAGAATGAAAAAGGTAAGATGTCAAGAACTTGTGCTAGAGGAGTATCTGATTATTCATTATCTTCTTTTAATCACTGTATTTTCCACTCCCTCTGCCCTCTCCCTCCTTGATGAGGAAGTTGATGTGGAAGATAATGGGTTGGTTCCTTATAGGGGAAGATGGGAAGGAACTATGTTTATACTGTAATGCGCAACGTGTGCATGTGTCTGCAATCTGCAGCAGGGGTCCCAAAGATGCACACTTTGTGCATATTTCGCACTTTGGAGCCCATATTCACCCCGTACATTTTCAATGCGTTATGCAAGATTCACCCTTTAACTTCATTGTCTTATGCATTTGAACATCCTTTAAAAGTGCAGCGAATGCTTTGAATTCACAAGAAGAAAAGTGAGCAGCCAAACTGGAAGCTTGCTATGAGACGCAGAGAGTTTCCAGCATGTTATCAGACAGCCAATTCAAATGGAACCAAGTAGTGTCCGCAGCAATATTGTGCAAAATTTAGGCATTATAGCAGTTGTGTTTGTTAAGCTTTTACATTGATCAGTGTGTAACGCCCATATCAGTTTTGCTTGGAAAGAAGGTGTGGTCAGCAAAAGTGTTGACGCAGACATGGTCACCTTCACATGTTTCGTGCACTTCTGTGCATATCACAGAAATTGTGACATCAGTGTCATTCCAGAGGTTGCTGAAACAAAGAGAGACAGAAGGACAATGGAGGAGATGCGAAGAGAGAAAAGAAGCCAGAAATAAAAGCAAGAACGGAGGAAGAACAAGTCAGTTGTGCACCACACCAGGTTTCATACCAAACGGCTCAAGGAATTCTTCTGTCAGAGTAAGGTTAAGGGTCAGGCGTGTCTTCGTGGCTAGCCACATCTGTGGGGTGTAATATTTGCAGCACCAGCTGAACACAGGCTCAGCGTTGCAAATCATTTCTTCTGTGTCTACAGGCTGCCTAAACATAGCCGTTGACACCAAGGCCATGCAGTGCATCATATTTTGTGCTGGAAATTTACAATGTGAATCTAAAAAGTAGACAGATAACCAGTTTTTGAAAGGATTGTCTTGTTTGTGGTTTTTACTGGTTAATATTGAAACTGCCTCTTCTATGAGTGCACAATCTATGGGCATGTACATGATGTATCGTGTGTTTAGCAGGTTTTTTTTTTATGAAACAGACAAGCGAGTTAAATAGACAAGCATGATCAACATCTTTTTTTTTTGTTTTAATGACTACTTCAGTACTTGCAACAATTGAACAACTGAATGACATAATTTTAAACTTGCATATTGAGCACTGCATTGTCAAGGTGTCTGTTTTTACCATTTTAAATTTCTACGTCTAGTTGAAAATACTGCTACAGATTGAAAACAGAGAGTGAAGCAACCCTTTAAATATTAAGGAGATGGGGAGCTCTGTGGAGACATTACCATTCCAGGCTTTAATAAAAAGAGTGTGGTCAGTAGTTTGAAAAATTTCCTGAGAGTTCCTGTTTGTTTTTTTATTATTATATATGGTGTTGTTGGATATTTTTTGTACAGTTTGAACAAAAATTTTTTTTGTGTATGCTAAACTCAGGTGTAAGATTAGGCACTTGGATTGTTAATGTCTTTCATTAGTTAACTACAAGGTAAAGATGCATATTCCAGGTCCAAATGCACAGAACAGTCTCACAATGGACAGGTGCTCTCACAGGTCATCATTGGTGGTGGTGGTGGTTTGTGAAAAAAAAGAAAGTGTTAGATCCTTAATTAATGTTGTTAATGTTGGCTTGTACACACACACACGCACGCACGCAACGCACCGCACGCACGCACACACACACACACACACACACACACACACACGCACGCACTGTGAAAGTATTGAGCCCACATACACACATTTTGCTCACACATACACACACACAGACACACACTCTCAATTCTCACACACACTCGTGCGCGCGCACTCGCACTCGCACACACACACTCACACTCCTGCACTCACACACACACACACACACACACACACACACACACACACACACACACACACACACACAGAGGTTCCGCCAAAGACTACATGGGGTACACAGAGGTTCCGCCAAAGACTACATGGGGTGCACATCTCTGTATGTCCTTATTGAATCTCCCTCCCTGTGGCTCTCACTTTCTCCCTGCCATTTCTTCACCCACCTAGTCTCATTATCAGTAGTACTTCTAGGAGATTTAAAAGCAAAAAGGGAGAAGAAAGATAAGATATTTGTAAACTTACTCAATAATGTCTCTAAGGTGTAGTGAATGTAATGCAGTAGCACCCTCTAATACAAATACAGTTTGAGTGAACTCCATGCCTTCAGTCTTAATTCATTTTTTTTTCTGGAACATTGTTCTCTTTGTTGACAGACCCCTCCCTTTTACCCTTACACCACTGCTGCTAGGGTCAGTCGGTGCAGTGTGAATACTGGACCTGCTTGCGCAGAATGCGGTTTAACCCGTAGAGTGCCTTTAAGCCGTCAGCTGACGCCGCATTAAAAATGCTTTCCCAGTGCCTATGGGCCGTCCACTGACGTCATGCATTTTTCTTGAATTTTCATTCGTTACTATTTCTATCAACGGACTTAAATAGAGTGTGCGTAGTAAGCCTTATATGTCTGTAGTATTAAAATGATATGTAAATGACCACACGTGAGGGGAAAGCCCATTTATTCTCATCACTGACTGGATGACCAGCCAGCACTTCGTCTCGCTTGCAAAGATGGCGGCGCAACCTTCGACAAGCGCAGCGACCAAATCAACGTATTTACACAGCTGAGCAGGCTCTGCTAATGATTTTTGACAAAGACAATAATCTTTTATTCAACGACTCACTCGATCATGAAGGTGAGATGATGATAGTGATGGAATTGCCAACCGTATTCGTCAGTTATTGTGTCGGGCTGTGTGACCTCAATGTGTGTTCAGCTGACTGGTTTGCCAGCGTCGAACGAGCTCGCCTAGTGTGTACTCTGCACTGCGTGCCAGTGGTCAGTGACGTGGTAGTCAGCGTGAGAGGGGAGCGCGGCCTGCTCGCGGCGCGGCACAGGGCAGAGGGAAAGGTAGGGGAAGAGAAGCAGTGAAAGAGAGGGTTGAAGTCCAGCAAGGGGGCGTGGTGGGGAGAGGGGGGCGTGGTCGTGGACTGACCTGTCTGCATAGAGTGTGAGCGTCTTGATAGACTTCTAAACTGTTTTACTTTCATTTACAGGTGTAGTGTGACAATACAAACTTTATTTTCAACTTTTTTGCTTTGTGTTCTTGTTTGGATGTGAAGATGTAGTGGTAAATACATATGCTTTTGATCGTGCAAAAAAATCTATCCAAATCTAATTGTCTAAATACCTTTTTATTATCAAAATTAAAACAAAAGAAGCCCAGATTCAAAATCTTCATTCAATTTCCTTCAAAAATCATATATATTTCATTGTTATATCTTTTGTAGTTTCTGAGCTAGAATTTTTTGTTAATTATTACCCCCAAATCATTAGATTTCCCTGGCACTGGGAAAGCCTTTGTTTGTAACATTTTCAAGCAGCTTCAAGCAGCGAACGGGTTAAAGACTGGCAAAACACCACTGCTGCTAGGGTCAGTCGGTGCAGTGTGAATACTGGACCTGCTTGCGCAGAATGCGGTTTAAAGACTGGCAAAACACCACTGCTGCTAGGGTCAGTCGGTGCAGTGTGAATACTGGACCTGCTTGCGCAGAATGCGGTTTAAAGACTGGCAAAACACCACTGCTGCTAGGGTCAGTCGGTGCAGTGTGAACACTGGACCTGCTTGCGCAGAATGCGGTTTAAAGACTGGCAAAACACCACTGCTGCTAGGGTCAGTCGGTGCAGTGTGAACACTGGACCTGCTTGCGCAGAATGCGGTTTAAAGACTGGCAAAACACCACTGCTGCTAAGGTCAGTCGGTGCAGTGTGAATACTGGACCTGCTTGCGCAGAATACGGTTTAAAGACTGGCAAAATGCAATCGAGGCTAAAGTGAAAAGGTTGCCTTTCAGATCATGTAGATATCATAATCCTGATCTAGGTTTTAGGCAAAGAAGAGCAAGAGACAGAAGTTAAAGCTAATGTCTGGGTTGACCGTTTGTGATACAAGTGCGCTGTCGAGACATGTCATCGCCTGCGATGGTAAATTCCACCTCTGAGTTTTCTGACCTAGGTGATTTACGCCCCAGTAAAGCCTCGCTCTCTATGACTTTTTTTTTTTTGGGAAGGTTTTTCTCTTTGTTCATTTGAGATTCAGCTTCCAATTTCCTGTCAAGTAACCAACCCTCAAAGACCCAGTTTGTGAGGATTTTTGGGAGTTTATTATTGAGAAGTTCCACCACAGCAGTGGATGATAGATTTGAGATAATCTGTGTCAGTGTTGTCTGTGTTTCTTTCTTTGTCCTGCCTGGACTGCGAGGGTTTGAAGGGTTTGATCGCTGCTGAATTTGGTGCTGGATGGTACGACAGAGTTTTTGAGGTTAAGCCAGACTGGACCCTATGTTTCTTCTTTACCTTTAAAGAGTACATGTTTTGTCTCGTTTTCCATATGAAGTATGTTTTTTTTTTTTTTTTTTTTTTTTTTTGTCCAACCTCCGCACCTCAGAGCAGTGCACCACGCCGCTATTCCGACACCCGTCCACAGCCACAGCCTGGTCGGCCGCCGCAGCCCGCACCGGCAATCCACAGGAGATCATGTCAATCGTCAGAGCACCACCGGAGGAGACACTGCACTGCTGCCTCACTTCGGTGGTGTTCAGTGGCGCCTGTTCTGATCTAACATATGCAGGACACCACCTACTAAGCCCCTACTGACGACAATATGCTTAGTCGCGGAGCCGAGTGAGTGAGCTCTCCTCCGAGGCGCCACCACGTCCGCCAACGACAGCCCCATGATTCGCCGATACCGGTACCCCGACGGAACCAAACAAGGCCACAGACGTGGAGAGGACATCGAAACGAGGTCACCATGAGAGCAGGGCATGAAGGCCACAGACTTGAGACTTTTTTTGCTGATCGATGAGAATGAGGATGATTAGATGATGCGCGGATTTCATTCGGTCTGAGACACATGACAGGCTGTACTTACGCTTCTATTCATAAATATCCAGCGTCAACAGCCGAGAGATAAGGCATTTGCAGTGTTGGTCAGGAATTTGGACTCTCGAAGCATCCATTAGTGTCTGAAACTCACTGTGTGGCCATCTTCCCAACTGGTTTGTCCGCAACTCAACTTCTGGGTGGCTGGTCGGACAGAAAACCCACATGACTTCTGATGGGTTCAACCCACGACCTCCTGTCCGGGAGTCCACGACGTACACTTCGCCACGGCGCTTATATTGAAGTATGTTTGTTATAATTCATATAAATATAGAAAGCAGAAAATGGTTTGTGTTTATGTGAGAGGCATTGCACGGATGTAATGTGTGAATGCTTTGGTTTCCTAAGATTTTGTGCCTTTTATCCCTGGTCTTGGTGTTTTAATTAGACATTTTCAGACACTTTTTTTTTTGTTTTAAAGAAGATGTCTGTTTTATCTTGTTTTACACACTGAGGTATATCTTGTTTGTTAAGAAGTCATACAAAACATAAAACAATAGTTTGCGTTTATGTGAGAGACCTTGTACAGATCTAACACATGTGAATGCTTAGAAAGGTTCTCTTGTGAGGTTTAATGCTTTTACCTCAGGTATCTGTCATTTTCTGACTGCTAGACATTTAAAAATAGCAAGTCACTCCCATGGTCTTGAAGAAAACAAGATTTGAAAAAAAAAACTCTACTACCATAAATAAGGTGGAAGATGAAAATTACTTATTTAAGAAATGATCGGTAAATGAACAACGTGTATACCAAGACGATACAAAACTCAGTGACAGATGTATATATCCTGAGAGGGGGGGGGGGGGGGGGGGGGGGGGGGGCTTTGATAGCTGCTGTGCCTATTAGCAGTGGCTCTTCCACCAAACCTGAACAGGACTACAGTACACAAGATGATGTTGGAGGCTTCACATACAGGCATCAGAACCTTGAGAGCAAAAGTAGAGTTACTGGACTGCCAGACGATTGGAATGAAAACAATTTACAAAACAGACACAACGCGTTTCAACCTATTGGTCTTCTTCAGGCAGGACAAACATTAAAAACATTAGAGGAGTACACAGTCACTTATCTTTTTGATCTCTGTAGAAAATGTTGATCAGATTAACGCCCATCCTGTCTGCAGAAGACCTATCGGTTGAAACGTGTTAGTTTTGTAGCTTGCTTGTTCCATTCGTTTGGTGATCCATTAACTTTCTCATGCTCTTATGCTTCAGTTACCGCCTGCAGTCACACTTCTTTGAAACCATTAAAATCATTATTCTAGTGCACAGCATCTCATGCTGCTCAGTATCTTTATCTGTGCTCCGTGTGCTAGCTCACAGTCTGTCCCATCACAGCTGCTGTTTTTGACGCTTGTAATATAAATACCTTACACCATTTGGTTTCATACCAGGATCTAGAACTGCTCTTTTTGTGGTGCAAGGTTGCTTGCAGGTGATGCCTAGCTCCACCAATCAAAAGAGAGTTCAGAGAAGAGTGCTACTGTCACAATAAATGGCAGAGTAGGTAGTGAACAGGAACAAAGTGAACAGGAACAAAGAAGCAATGTATAGGTTGATAACATTTTACAGGAGTTGTGAAAATCTGTACAATGCACCTTGCCTGTTTACTCCAACAGACACCAGGTCAGTTTTTGGTGTTATAGTTCTGGCTGACACT
>CM065731.1:48213769-48223769 GCA_033310375.1 Conus canariensis | reverse complement strand
GACTCATCTCCCTACGATCTCATTAAATTACTTGTGTTTCTGGCAAGAAGAGAATAAGAACCATAAAGGCACTGGCAAAGACGGCTGAAAAGAATTCCAGCGGGATCTGGTTGAAGAGAAACAACAGCGGCCTTCATCAGCCTAAAATTTCACAATTTAAAACAGGTCCCCACTGCTGTGTACATTAAACATCAGACTGAAAAGACTATGGCGTTGAGGCGCCCACCCATCCAGAAGTTGCTGGTTCGAATCCCAGCAACACCAGAAAAAATATCTTACAGCAGACAGTTATCTGAGAATCATGAGCTGGACGCGGCCCGGACCCCTTTGAGCGTTAGGAATTCAGGGCCAGAACACTTGCCTGGGGAAGGGGTGAGGGGGGGGGGGGGGGAGGGTGGTTCTTCTCTGAAGACTTTGTGCTGTCAAAGTTGTCCCTAGAGTGCCTCCTACTCACTGTACAACCAGTAAATGCCAAAATCAAAAGGGTGATTGGGAGAGAACAGACTTCCATCAAGATTGAGGGGATCCTGAGTCCCCATAAAAACGTAACAACAAGACAGCTTTATCATTGGAATATATTCCATCTTTCCTTGACCTTTCCTCAATATCAGCTTTTTTTATTTTTGCCTAATCTTTGTGACGGCCAGACAAACTGGCAGACAATGGTGAAAACATATCACACACACACACACACACACACACGACACCCTGCCAACAGCTGTTTACAGACACAACCGACAAGTTTCCCACCTTCTTTGGTGCCACAGATACTCCGACATGGGGGAAGACCGTACCTCCTCCTCTCTCCACATCCGTCAGCTGGGCAACAACAAACGGCACCATGTTTTTATACATCAGACACATTGGTACCTTGAATGACCAAACCAGAAGATTCTCCAACTCTGGAATACATGATTCCAACCTAACCCTAACCAGATCCTAACCTTAAGGAGAAGATAACTCCACTGTCCCCACACAGCAAGCAAAACATGTCCATGAAACTTGCTGCGAAGATAATGTTAGGACTGCATTAGGGTTAATCCATCAAGAAAGGTGTGCACGTCCACCACATCAAACATACACACGCATGGACACACACGCACACACGCACTACCAGCTTAGCTATGAGCTGCACAGTGGGCTTGTGTAGGGTGAGCTTTGAACTGTGAGAGGTGGATGGTCACACTGAGAGCGTCTATAGCTATCGGTGACGGCTGCGCAATGAAAAGGATGACATCAGTTACTGCAGAGACGATTGCACCATGAGCTACAGCTGTGTGGGTAGCGCAAGTGGACAGCAACGACCCCCTAATCAAGACTGCTGATGGACCCCTCCTTACCTGAGAAGCAGACTGGACCTAGCCTTTTTTTTTTTTTTTTTTTTGCTGTCCCATCTTCTGTGCCACCTCAGTGGCAGTGCAACCACGCTGCTCATTCCGACACCCTGTCAACGGCCACAGCCCGGTCGGTCCTGCCGCAACCCCGGCACCGGCAATCCACAGGGAGCAGTCGATGTCAAGTCATCAAGAGGCAACCCACTGGAGGAGACACTGCACTGCTGCTGAGTCACTTCGGTGGTGTTCAGTGGTGCATGTTCTGATCCAACATGTGCAGGACACCACCCACTAAGTCCCCTACTGACGACAATAATTCCCTAGTCGTGGAGCCAGCGTGACTGAGCTCTCCTTCCGGAAGGCGCCACCATGTCTGTCCAATACCAGTGACCCCGACGGAATCAAACCAAGGCCACTGATGTGGAGAGGACATCGAAACTGAGGTCACCATGAAGGCAGGGCATGAAGGGCCACAGAATTTGAGGCTTTTTATGCTGATCGATGAGAATGAGGATGATGAAGATGATGCTACAGATTTCCATTCAGGTCTGAGACTGTATGACAGGGCTATACTCTACGCTTCCTTTCATAATGTATCTTGATGTCAACCAGGCCTGAGAGATACAGACACCTGCAGTGTTGGTAAGAAAATTTGAGCAACACTCTCAAGAGATGCATCCATTAAATGGATGAAACTCAACTGTGTGGTCCCAGTCTTTTCAACTGAGTTTGTAGCAAACTCAACTCTGGGAAGGAGCCGGTTGGGGCAGAAAAATCCCACATGACTCTGTTGAGAATCGAACCCACAACCTCCCAGCTGGGAGTCCGTGATGCCAACCACTTCCCTACGGCGGCTGGTCCCTGGACCTAGCCTTAGTCGGGACACTCCCTTCCATAAGTTTCTGAACCACGCATGTAATTCACACAACTGCTGTCAATCAATTTTCTTTTTCTTTTGTTAGCCTTGAGACAAAAAACCATCATCCTGTTGGAACTGTTACCCCCCCCCCCCCCATCTCCCTCTCCGCTTGTTGTTTTCCCCCCTTCTCTCCATCCTGACCCCCCCCCCCCCCCCCCCCCCCGCCCCGCCCCCTCCCCGGGTTCTCTCTTCACCCTCCCCGGCGTGCAGATCTTCCTTTGTCACACGTCATCCTTTCCATCTTGCAGCTGCAGCGTAACCGACAACTGGTGGAGCTACCTCAACATTTGTTCGAGGCCAGCACCACTCACACGATTATTGCTTGTAGTGTGGCTGCCTGTGCATAGCTGTCATCCTTCACATCGAGCTGCTGCTGAGCAGCTCACAAATCGTAGTGTGGCCACAGCCAATTAGAGATACTGGCCATGCAAGCATGACCTCCCTTGGATGTCGGCAAACACCGTGTATGCTTAACTCTCTGCGTACGGCTGCACACCAAAAATCAACGTGCCATGGCCATGCTTAACGAATCCAGTATTCATCGACATGCGCTACAGGATCATTCTCAGAATTTACTTTGGGTTCAAAGTTGATTCCCCTTCTTTTCTTTCAAATGCACATCCAGATGCAAGCCAGATGGTTCCAAGCAGATAGGTTAAAACGAAAGGAATGGGGCTGTTGGGGAAGTCATCTGACTCGAAGGATCAAGGGTGAGCTCGAAGGCTTAAAATGTGACATCTAGGACTGGGTAGTTCTTGAATTCCTAGATTGTGGGTAACGTCCTCGGGGAGGTGCTTACATTAAAAAGAAGTGAAATTATTTTTACTGGGGGTTCATCTTTCGCTCAGTTTCATGCTGTGACTCAAACCGCTCACATGGATCGTACAGCGTTTTGGTGCATTTTTCCTATTTGTGGCGTGTGGTCTGCCATAGCATTCAAAGGCCTAGCAGCCAAGGGAATAACAGATTCACCTAACGGAAGCGAGAAAACCCCGGGTTTCTGGTTCGAGTCTTGTATGAATTAGGTTATGTTTCTCTTCATATCAGTTGTTTTCATTTGATTTATACACTGCATTGGCTATTAGGAAAAAACCCTGACCACATAGTAGTTTCTCATAATGTAACACAGCTGCATCTGTTAGAACAGATGTATGGATGTCTGTAAATCAGTATGTACATGTCCTCCTCCTCCTCCTCCTCCTCCTCCCTCCTCTCATCATCATCATCAGCAGCAGCAACAACAACAACGACACAACAATAACAACAACAACAACAACAACAACACACACACACACACACACACACACACACACACACACACACACACACACACACACACACACGCATGTGCACGCGTGCGCACAACAATAAGATCACACACACACACATCTCTCTCTCTCTCTCACACACACACACACACACACACACACACACAAGCACGCACGCACGCACACACAAACACATGCGCGCACAAACATGTATGCACGCACGCGCTCACACACACACACACACACACACACACACACACACACACACACACACACACACACACACACACACACTCCCACGGCCAGCACTCACATAGAGGAGGACGGTGGTGATTCTGTTTCTTGTGTCCTCTAAGATAGCGTACACACCCTCCGCAGACTGAGGACAGAAAACAAGACAGCGTGTCCTAAACAAGGCAGGAACGTTGCCAACGGTTCTTCCTACCAACCAGACGACATTACTATTTTTGACACATGGGATGGGAAGGGGGTGGGGGTGGGGTGGCGCGGGTTGAACAGTTGCTGACTAAAGCAACACACACACACACACACACACACACACACACACACACACACACACACACACACACACTTTTCGTTTTCATCTTGTTCTTAAACACAACAGTCATCTTTCTTGGATCGAAAATGAAGTGGATTTTGAAGCGGGAAGAAACTGAACGAGACATTAGTTTGTTTAAACTTCGTCTTTGGCTTTCAGATTTGGAGAGGGGGTGGGGTGAATTCTGGTGTCCCAGAGCTCTCCAGTTCCCTTTAAAAAAATACATGGTAGATGGATACTTGCTATCTGGAAGGAAACGCCCTCAATGCATCTTATTGACTTGGGTGGACGGTCCTTCCCCCTAGTCCCCCTGTTTATAATATCTGCATTTCCCCCACCCCCTCCCCGCTCTTATAAAATCTGCGCCTTGTCTCCCCCCCCCCCCCCTTCCCCTTCCCTTGCTTATTACAAAATCTTCGCCTTGCCCCCCCCCCCCCCCCCTTCGTCACACACACACACACACACACACAACACACCACACACACATGATTTCTCTGAACACACAACACACACACACACACACACACACACACACACACAACACACACACACACACACACACACACACACACACACAGCAGAGTTTACTGTCATTTTTATGGCCCTATATTATTGACTTGATTTAACCAAACATATATTCAAATTCTTTTTCTGTGTTGATTCAAAGTCAGTTTTGTATATGCTCTAAACAAATCAAACGCTCAGTTAAACAACATCTTGTTGTTGAAATCAAATATTTAAAACATCTCGTACTTTTGAAAAGTAGTGGTGTTACATTCTGCTGGATTCCATCAATTCGTGGAATCCATGGTAACGAAAGAGTTAATAGAGTGGCAAAAAGTGGAGCAAAACGTGCTGACAATGCATGTAGTTTAGATATTCCTCTGTCTCTTCTAGAGTGATATAGATTATTATAGAATGCGTGTTGCACTTCAGAAAAAAAAAGCTAGGGGATTCTGGGTACTTTTTGTCAAACCCCCAAAATCAGCCATCACGGTATGATACTATCTTAAGAATTCGAAATGGCTTTTAGGTTAGGTCAATGATCTCTTTGATTTTTTTTTTTTTTTTACAGAATTAAACTTAATGCTTTCAAAAGAAAATGTACTAATGATATAAAATGCATTTGAGGTGGAAAAAAGTCAAATATGCATATACTTCTTAAATGTAAACAGTTGAATTTTTTGTTGTTGTTGTTGTTGTTGTTGCTTTCTTTAACTGAATCTTCCCTGGATGAAATTTTAAATAATTCATCACTAATATGTGACATTGGATTAGCATTAACTCAATGTCCGATTTTGACCTACCTGTAATTACCTGCAGATGTATTGTTGTATTTGATGTTACTTGGGTTATCTGTAATTGTTGCTGCGTTTTTCTTTAATTGTTCCTTATTTTGTCTGAGATCACATAACGTTAACAGACATTAAATTGAAGACCACGCACACACACATACACGCGCGCGCGCACACACACGCACGCATGCATGCATGCACGCACGCACGCACGCACTCACGCACGCACGCACGCACGCACCACCACCACACACACACACACACACACACACACACACGCACGCACACACACACACACACACACACACACACACACACACACACACACACACACACACTGACTTTCCTCATTCTTAAAGGCAGCGGGAGTATAAATGTTTACTAGTCCTTTGATCCGTTGCTTATGTTTGATCAGGATGATAATAATAGGTCTTTATTCTCAGTTCGGCTGTCGAGCATTTAAACCAAGAGAAGGAAAAACTTGTCCCATGTCATGGTCAGTTCATGTTCTAGAAAAAAAAGGAGTCAGATTCCCAGGTCTATGTTCCTGAAAAAAGGAGTAAGAATACCTTATGTTCTTGAAAATGGAGCAAGAATACCTTATTTATGCTCCTGAAAAAAGAAAAAAGAATACCTTACTTATGTTCCTGAAAATAGAGTAAGAATACCTTATTTATGGTCCTGAAAAAAAGGAGTAAGAATACGTTACTTATGTTCCTGAAAATGGAGTAAGAATACCTTAGTTATGCTCCTGAAAAAAGGAGTAAGAATACCTTATTTATGTTCCTGAAAATGGAGGAAGAACACCTTATTTATGCTGCTGGAAAAAGGAGTAAGAATACCTTAGTTATGTTCCTGAAAATGGAGTTCGAATACCTTATTTATGCTGCTGAAAAAAGGAGTAAGAATACCTTAGTTATGTTCCTGAAAATGGAGCAAGAATACCTTATTTAGGTTCCTGAAAAAAGGAGTAAGAATACCTTACGTATGTTCCTGAAAATGGAGTTCGAATACCTTATTTATGCTGCTGAAAAAAGAGTAAGAATACCTTAGTTATGTTCCTGAAAATGGAGTAAGAATACCTTATTTATGCTCCTGAAAAAGGAGTAAGAATACCTTACTTATGTTTCTGAAAATGGAGGAAGAATACCTTATTTATGCTCCTGAAAAAAGGAGTAAGAATACCTTATTTATGCTCCTGAAAATGGAGGAAGAATACCTTATTTATGCTCCTGAAAAAGGAGTAAGAATACCTTACTTATGTTTCTGAAAATGGAGGAAGAATACCTTATTTATGCTCCTGAAAAAAAGAGTAAGAATATCTTAGTTATGTTCCTGAAAATAAAATGGAGTAAGAATACCTTACATGGAGTAAGAATACCTTAGTTATGCTCCTGAAAAAAGGAGTAAGGTTACCCTCTTCTCCAGATCGAATGTACGTGCATGAGGTAAATTTAGATTTTGTTCCCTCTGTGTCATCGTCTGCGCCACATCCGGGACATTATCCTCACGCCGCCCATTCGTCCCTGTTCACAGAAACACCCCTGCTGCAAGCTTCGGCACCATGGGGAGCAATGTCTAGTCGTCACGAGGCAACCTACCAGAGGAGACTCTGCACTACTGCCCAATCACTTCGGGGGTGTTCAGTGGCGCATGTTCTGATCCAACTTACGCTGGACACTACGTACTAAGCCCCTGACTGACAAAATAATGACTTAGTCACAGAACCAGCGACGATCGGTAACTCCCTCCGGAAGGCGCCACCACGTCCGTCCGACGACAGTCCTCATGAACTCGCCATACCAGCAACCTCAACATGAACTCATCATGTGCACAGACGCTGAGACGAAAAGGAAAACTCAGATCACCATCACACACACACACACACACACACACACACACACACACACACACAACACACACACACACACACACACACACAACACAGGGCATGAAGGGCCACAGAATTTGATTTTCTTTCAAGCTGATCGATGAGGATGAGGATGCTACGGAATTCCGTTCCGGTCTGAGACTGCATGACGGGGTTTTATTCTATGCTTACTTTCATAATATATCTTGGCATCAAACAGGCCCGAGAGATACTGACACCGTATGCGGTTATTCGACTGTTCAGCGCAAAAGCGATTCACTCATGATCTGTTCTGTATGCTAATGAGTGAACATGCCCAATTTGGAGCAGCTCAGATGAAAACTGTGGATATGTAAAGGGAGCAAAAAGGCAAGGAGACACATGGACAAGCGAACGGATTTTTTCTTTAGATGAAATATTGTTAAGGTGTTCAGACTTCTTTTTATGAAGATGGAAAAAAATATCCTTAGCGAATTTGGAAGTGGTTTCTACTTACCCTTGTGGCGTCTGTATGGTACTCATAGTGACCACCCAGCCCGTAATTCACCACCTGTGCAGGAAAGAAAATAAAGTTGATTTAAGGTTGACATACCACCACTCTCTCCCTCCCTCCCTCCCTCTCTCTCTCTACAATAAAAAAAAAAACACACACACGCATCATACACGCGCAAATATATGAAGTAATTTTTCCAAAGTGCGCGGATGCGCGCACACACACGCAGCTAGAGATAAACACACATACACATAGGTGTGCATATATATGTATGTATACATACATTTACACACACACACCACAACACACACACACACACACACACACACACACACACACACCACACACACACTATATATATATATATATTATATATTTGTAATACATGCACACACATGAACACACACACACACACACACACACACACACACACACACACACACACACACACACACACACACACACACACACAAATGCCAGGTCATAGCATTTTCGGTTAATGTAACAGCATCAAAGGAAGAAAGCTGCCTAAAACAGGCTTGTAATAATATGTTATTAATGGAACCACAAAACTTGGTTCCCTGGATAAACTTCGTTTAACGTTTGCAACAGTCAGCAGATTTCTCACATTTTTTCCTGGGAGGCTAAATCCACATTTATCCCTGTAAGAGGAGATAATCTGTTGAGGAAAAGAAGCTCTATGGACCTTTTGTTGAGCTTCTTTCCGTTCATTGAGTATCTTTTCTGATGGGGACGAATGTAAATATTGACATGTATTCTGAAGAAGAAGAAGAAGAAGAAGAAGAAGAAGAAGAAGAAGAAGAAGAAGAAGAAGAAAAGGAAAAGAAGAAGAAGGAGGAGGAGGAGGAGAGAAGAAGAAGAAGAAGAAGAAGAAGAAGAAGAAGAAGAAGAAGAAGAAGAAGAAGAAGACAAAGAAGAAGAAAGTGGATTTCTTCGAATGTTTTGTTTTACTACAAAATAGCTTCTCAACCACCCGTAACAACCTGCGAAACTGCAACACAGAGAGGTTTCGTGTCATCTACGATTAAGTACACATGAACTTGCAATCGGGAGGTGGCGTTTCTACAGTATTCCCATATAAGAACGGCTTTTATAAATCATGTGAAATTGTGGAAGATGTGCTTTATTTTCCGGATAAAATGTTACATACGCGACGAACAGATAATTCGACTTTTCACGACTGATGGAGTACAATTTCATCCTGGGTGTTTGAAAGAACTAATGACTATGACTGGTTTACAATCGTAGACATAGTACAACATCACAATAATTCGAGTTGAAAATTGATTTATACAGACAAGGAATAACACCACCTGGTTGCAGTTAAAATGGACTCATACAGACAAAGCACAACGCCAACAAAATTACAGTTAACAATAAACTTAAACAGACATAGCACTACACACCATGATAGTTACAGTTGACAAATTGACGCACACAGTCACGGTACAATACCACAATATATACAGTTACTAATCGACTCATACGGACAGAGTACAACACAACGATAACTTTCAGTTAACATTCAACTCAAACAGACTTAGCACAACAATACAATACTTTCAGATGAGATTGGATTCACACGGACACAGCGCACTACCATGATAACTTCAGTAAAAAAAAAAAAATCGTCTCATACAGACGTAGCACAACAGCACAATCCTTTCGGTTGATAATCGTCTCATACAGTCCATACATGGATACATTTGAACCATTACATACATACAGGACAATTCAATATAACATGAAAATCAGAGCACAGCACAAAACGTATGTGATTTACACAATAACAATATTCTTTTGAACGACAATCCGTGAGAATGATGATGATGAAGATGATGCAAGTACGGAGTTCCATGCTATTTATTGAGTTTTTGTTGCTATCATCAGTCTCAATTTTGAAATTTATGATAATAATAACACAATTATTACTACCATTACTATTATCTCATTTATATCATCATATCATTAGTTATATTATATCACAATCATCATCATTATTATTGTTGTAATGATGACGAAGATGATAATGAAGATGATGAAGTTACTAATAATGATTACAATAACAATAATGAAACAGCAACAATAATAACAACGACGGCAGCAGCAGCAACAACAACAACTACAACAATAATAGTAATGATGATAAAGACAATAATAATAATAATAATGAAAATAATGATAGTCATTATCATTATCATCATCATTATCATCATCGTCATTGTTATTATTACTATCATT
>CM065731.1:48191269-48196269 GCA_033310375.1 Conus canariensis | reverse complement strand
CAACGTCGTTTGATTGCTCCTTTCCTGTCAAACAGAATTACAATGAAGATAATCTGAAACAAGAGGAATAGTTTGCGTATGTTGACTCACGTGTGATGATAATACAGACCACAGGATGGTGAAAGGTTGCTTAGTGAGACATATGTGGAAACAGCGGTATTCAGATTTTGTTTATAGGATGATGAGGGGTTGCTTAGTTTGACATATGTGAAAACAGCGGTATTCAGATTTCGTTTACCGTATAAAACTTTAACGCACCCACATATTGTATATAGAGTGAGCACTCCCTAGACAGAAGCCCTCCCTACTTGTTCCTCAACTCACTCTCGGCCCGTCCTACCACCACCGTCACCCCTCCTTTCCTTGGTCTGCAGGTACGGAACGGTGTAGAAGTCGATAGTTGAACAGATGTCGCTAGGCTTACTGGAAAAAGCCGATCAATGAGAGAGAGAGAGAGGAGAGAGAGAGAGAGAGAGAGAGAGGGAGAATGAATGGTTTATTGTGATAAGCTTAACAAAGCCCATTCACAAGGGTTGGAGACGGGGGCGGGGGGAGGGGTAGAGACTGTGTATCAACAAAAATCATAGATAAACATGACCAATAGGACAGGAACCAGTGGCCAAGCAGATTCTGCGGAGGAAGTGGGGCTGGATTGGACACACTCTCAGGAAGCCAGCATCCAGCACCACACGCCAAGCCCTGACATGGAACCCGCAGAAGAAAAGGAAGAGAGGCCGACCTCGCAGCAGCTGCAGGCGAGACTCTGAGGCAGAGATGAAGGGGCAGAGGACCAGCTGGACAGGCATTCAGCGAGCAGCCCAGAACCGAGTGCGATGGCGGAGTGTTGTCGATGGCCTATGCTCACCCTTGAGCTATGGGCCTAAGTAAGTAAGTAACATAACAGGAAAGATCATCGTGACGAGGAATCCAGATCACGGAAAAGCATCGAATTCAGTTATCAACACCGAACTTTGACAACAGTCACATTCTCAAAACGTTTATGAACAATTGCGATGCGACAATGCAGCAGTCACGATGGATCGCTTCGATTTCGGTTTTCGCCCTCTGTGTCTCGTGTCATGCAGTTCTTCCTTCAAGGAACACAAGCGGTCATTCATTTTCCTTGTTGTTTCTTCCAAATATGTCATGATGTCTCTTATTGTAATATTGTCCGCATGTGTTGTCGTTGACATGATCAAATCAGAGGAATCTTCACAATCACAGCTACTATCTATCGTGCACCAGTTAATTTATTCATGGTCGATATTCTGTTTATTCAGCTATCTTCTATAGATAGATGATGTCTATGTAGTGTTAAAATTCATTTCTAGCTCTTTTCTGTTCAATTCAGTTCAATCTATTGTCCTCCTATGAATAAAAGGAAATATGTTTTGCTGTGATGATTAAATTACAGCAATATTACAAAGCATTCATACATAAAATGATATTAATATACACACTCATACCCTTAAAGTCAAACAAGCCATCACATCCACATGTACATACACTAAAGAACCAAGCATACACGCACGCATACAGATACACATACAGACGCGCGCGCATTCAAATGCACACACACACACACACACACCACAACACACACACACACACACACACACACACACACACACACACACACGCACGTCCACCCACCCATAATTTTCTATGGATTTCATTTACACAGCTCTCTGTTCTGTACATTTAGATGGGAGGCCAAAGAAACGTGAAAATATTGGTCATGTTCGCTGCTTCGTTCCCATCAGCCGTGGTCTCTAGAAAAGGTGTGGTACCATCGGCAATTGTCTGGTTTGAAGCGTTTTAGCTTGAACCTTTGGCACTGGAAGAATAATCTTCTTTATTATGGTTGTACGTTGCATGTGACCGGAACTGAAGATTTCGTTTTATTCGTCATACGAGTCACAGACCTACGCACTCAAACGTTGGACATAATTATTTCTTAGACCATTATATGAACAAATACACTAAATACACAGCATTGCCAGAAAATGCACCTTGTCCAAATGTTGTGAAGAGCATTCACAATTAACATGAACAGCTCTCTCTCTCTCTCTCTCTCTCTCTCTCTCTCTCTCTCTCTTCTCTGTTTAAGGTTTCTCAATCTATGTGTCAGTTTTACGAGTGTTATTCTTTGACAGTCGCAGTTTTAAGCTTTCAATAAAGAATTATCAGTGAAAAATAAAATCTCGCCCGAGAAAAAGTTTCCCATAGCCGAGCGTTCTCAGAGAAATACTCTTACTGTTAGCTGAACAAAAATAACCCCACAGACGAGCGGCAACCTAGCTAAGTAAAATCAATTTGACATTTGCTTATGGGCTTCAGAGACGTGGTAACCGAAAGTCACATCAGTCGATGCTTTTACACGTGTTGCCCCGGGCCAAGCCGTTCGCCAGCACAGACAACAATAGGGATTTGACCAGACAACAATGAGATTTGAGCAGCAGGAACTCTGTCCTCTCTCCCTCTCTCTGTCTCTGTCTCTCCCTCTCTGTTTCTGTCTCTCTGTTTGGGGACAGTAGCGATACGATCTCGCGCCATGCGTGCGTGCGTACGTTCAGTGTGTGTGTGTGTTGTGTGTGTGTGTGTGTGTGTGTGTGTGTGTGTGTGTGTGTGTGTGGCGCGCGCGCTCGCGTATGAGAGATACAGAGAGAGTGCATGTGTTGTGTGTGTGTGTGTGTGTGTGTGTGTGGTGTGTGTGTGTGTGTGTGCGTGCGTGCGTGCGTGCGTGCTTGCGTGCGTGCGTGCGTTGTTGTGTGTGTGTGTGTGTGTGTGTGTGTGTGTGTGTGTGTGTGTTCGCGCGCGCGCGCGCGCACTACACGCTAAAAACCATACCTTGCCAAATTATCTCAAGGCAAAGCGCTCATTCAGCACCCAACAAGACAGTTTTTTTTGTGTGTTCTGTCAAATATTAAGACAGGTTTCCTTTAAACAGCGAACGCGTCAACTTGTGAGTTTATGTGGCATTTATACAGAACATTAAAGTCTCCCCTCATGTAACTCACTTTGACTGTCGTTGGACAGACGTGGTGGCGCCCTCCGGAGGGAGAGCTCATTCACGCCGGCTCCGCGACTAAGCAATTATTGTCGTCAGTAGGGGGATTAGTAGGTGGTGTCCTGTGTATGTTGGATCAGAAGAGGCGCCACTAAACACCACTGAAGTGACTCGGCAGTAGTGCTGTGTCTCCTCCGGTGGGTTGCCTCTTGACGATTTGACATTGACTGCTCCCCCGTGGATTGCCGGTGCCGAGGCTGCGGTGAGCCGGGCCAGGCTGTGGCTGTGGGTAGGGGCTCGGAATGAGCGGCGAGGGTGCAATGCCACTGAGGTGACACAGAAGACGAGACAGCAAACAAAACACAACACACACACACACACACACATTTGATCCTTGACGGACTGAATACACAACGAAGAAATTTTTTTTTTTTTTTTTTACTGTCCCAACCTCTGCGCCACCTCAGAGGCAGTGCGCACCCACGCCGCTCATTCCGACACCCCGTCCACAGCCACAGCCCGGTCGGCCCCGCCGCAGCCCCGGCACTCCACAGGGAGCAATGTCAAGTCGTCAAGAGGCAACCTACAGGAGGAGACACTGCACTGCCGCCGAGTCACTTCGGTGGCGCCTGTTCTGATCTAACATACGCAGGACACCACCTACTAAGCCCCCTTCTGACGACAATAATTGCTTAGTCGCGGAGCTGGCGTGCTTGAGCTCTCCCTCTGGAGTGCACCACCACGTCACGAAGAAAAATCATGTTTGAAGGCAAACGAACGGTAGAGCTTGCTTCGAGTGATTCAGGCGTGTTAATACTGGCCCCTGCCCACGGTTGATGATCTGGCGATGTGCTCTGTGTGAATACTGAAGCCACACAGTCGAGTTTCATCCACCTGGAGGATTGTTTTTCTGACAATTTGTTCGAAATCCCTGACCAGCACGGCAGTTTCTGTATCTCTTAGGTTTGCTTGATACCGCGATGTATAATGAAAGGACATCCTGAGCGCATTTTTGTTATGTTGTTTCAGATCTATCTATCTATGTGTCTGTCTATCTGTCCCTCCTCTGCCTTTTTGTTGTGTGCATGAGTTTGCGCGCGTGCACGGGATGGATACATATATATATTTCTTCCTTTGGTCAAGAATGTAAGCAGCTGAAAAAAAGTAAATAATATTCCTGATGAAGCCTTGAAAAAGGCGAAAATTTGAAAATAACAGATAGGAAGACATTGAGTGGACGACTTCTTGATATTTATATATATATTATAATATACAATTATAAACAAAGCTTGCTCTTATGTCTTAGATTGAAGAAATACGGGGAGATAAGAATTCATATCTGCAGTGGTAGATAATTCTGCCTAAGCAGTGCTTGTGTGGGTAAATGGGGAAAAAGTGAATTAAATGCTTCTCAAAATGAGCCTTCAGCAAGAATATAGTCTCCAGGAAAAGACATTCTCCAACGGAGAGAAAACTCACTAGCATGTAACTCCTGGTCCGATACCGATATTTCGAAACCTGATTGTTTCTCCTCAGTGACCGCGGAAAGTGGTAATTTGACTCCTCTGCCTTTTCGGTTTTAACAAGAATGCTATCCTAGAAAAGCCTGGTGTGCAATACCGTAGTATGTTTGTTGAGTTTTCAAAAAACCAACCAAAGGTGCCACCTAAGAAGCAAAAGAAAATCATGAAAGAGCAAAACAAGCTACATTTTCTTATGAAAAGTAGAAAATATAAAAAGATAACCTCTTAAGACACAAGTGCTGAGGGCCAGTTCTTGGAATGAATCCACAAGGGACTAAATTACAATAAAGTAATACATTCCAAAGATAAATACCGCACCATTCCAGCAACTTACAGAGCAGCTTGGTGTTGCAATGACTGCAAGAAATATTCAATTATAAACAAAGCTTGCTCTTATGTCTTAGATTGAAGAAATACGGGGAGATAAGAATTCATATCTGCAGTGGCAGATAATTCTGCCTAACTAA
>CM065731.1:48171269-48186269 GCA_033310375.1 Conus canariensis | reverse complement strand
AGAAATGAAAAAAGTAGCAACAATATTGTGTATGGACTTTTATTGAAAAAAAAATTTGCATTTTTAAAAATTTGGTATATTTCTCTCACGGAGTAAGAAGCCTCGATCTAAAATCAAATTAGTTTTGATTTGTAACATGGTCCAAATGAGTACAAAGTGTAAAGATACAGAAATCATTTCAATGTAATGAAAAAAAAAAAATTACAAAGCACAAAATTATGATCAGATATAATTGCTTAAAGATAATGAACAATAATCTTCTGGTACATAACAACACGCCTCAGATTGTTTATAAAACGAGAGAGAGAGAGAGAGAGAGAGAGAGAGAGAGAGAGAGAGAGAGAGAGAGAGAGAGAGAGAGAGAGAGAGAGCGAGTCGGAACCATTGTCTGTTCAAAAGGCCTTGACCCTTTCTGAAGATATGAGGGCATTCAAGACTGAAAAGTTAACGCAAATATCAAAATACATAGTAAAACAGAGGCTTACAAAAAAAAAAAAAGGAAAAAAGAAAAAGAATTAAGTAAAGGAACAAGAATGATAACAATAAAACTGAAAGCGATAAAACTGAAATTTTGCCGGAGCGTGAATGGTGAAAGACAGATGAGAGTGGACACATATTTTGTTTGTTTGTTTTAATTGAGTGTTCTTTAAACTCAGAATCATTCCTTGGTCGTGAATTCTAAGTACATCTATTTCTGCAGAAAGACTCCAACCACTGAAATGTAACGTAAGACATGAATTTCAATCTTTTGAATGTAAACACTGCATATACACAAAGCTGTTTCACTGTCTTTACTGCAACATCATGGTGTTGTATAGATAATGAGATTTGAAAATTCAGGGCCCAAGAAAATAATTCCTTAGTTCCGTGTCCGCGTTAGTAATGAAATCATTGTATAATAGAATATAAAAATTAATTTTGACTGTGGGGTGACTGATCAATTAAATGATTAATCACTTTGGGAAATAAAGTAGTGCATATACATTATTTCAGCGTTTCAAAATGAGCGAGACAAAAATACAAAACAAAGACATGGCTGCTACGTTCGGTCACTGCCCCTTTTTTTTTTGTTTTGCTCTCGTGTTTCAGAGCATATTACCTCAAATGACACAAAACACATTCAACGTTATATCTGTGTACATTACATTAAAAAAATTCTCCAAGCGGAGTGTTCGGCCAATATTTTACCCTCTCTGTAAAACATCCATTCAGATCTCTTGCACATACCACAATATAGTGATCAAGCCCAACTGACCCTCCCCATCTACGCTGTTCTCAGCACCCAGTACCAGAGGAATGTTGGTCAGACTCATTCTATAATTTGCTTCAGGGCATCGACAGAGACAATTTGCTCCACATCCAGTTGTTCGGACTCTGGGGAAGGACCACAGGGGCGTCGAAAGGTGTTGCCGTAGGTCCAGATCCACTTGTTGGCGACTGCAACAACAGCAACAACAACGACATCGGCAACGACGATAACAATTGTCTTTTATTCTGCTTCATTTATCACAGATCCAAAATACAATAAATCCACGGTCTGGCACATAGATGTACTCTCTGTCTCTCTCTCTCTCTCTCTATCTGTCTATCCTTCTCTCTCTCTTTCTGTCTCTCTCTCTCTCTTACACACACACACACACACACACACACACACACACACACACACACACACACACACACCAAGATCAGAAGAAGTAACCAGCCAAACAAAGATGGGAGTCTATCAGCACTTTTACGACAGATATCGGTGAAAAGCCGATAAGTCTTCCCACAAGTCAAAGCACGTTACTAATTTTAGTACACGGAAACAAAAGTAATGGCTGAAGATAATTCGAAAAGACTTTCTTTTTGAACACCAGCTGAAGACAACATTTATCTTTTACATACTGAGATGAAGTAGACCTCATACAGAAAGAAGCTGGATTATACTCTACACGGTTGCAATTTCACTTTTGCGGTTCATTGTTATCTCTGTTCTTCATAAGTATCATAACACATGTCTGGCGACGCTACAAGGAATTAACCCATTTACAAAAATTTCTCTCGATTAGGATGAAGATACTTCAGCGTTCGCCTGTTAGTCGGTCCTCTTAAAAGAAATCTTCATAAGTAACCCTGACCCCCTTCTCTTTTTCTCCTTTACTTTTGTTTACAAATCTATTTCCCTGCTTATCTCTTTTGTCAGATCTCTCATCTCATTGCCTGCAAGCTTTCTAGCCTGCTAGAGAGAGAGAGAGAGAGAGAGAGAGAGAGAGAGAGAAGAGACACACACACACACACACACACACACACACACACACACACACACACACACACACACAGGGAGAGAGAGAGAAGCCTTCGTGTGTTGGGAAGGGGAAGACAGATCCGGAGATCAAAAACGACTACTCGTCTTGCCTAATTTCACAAGGTACAGGGTACGTGTATTCATTAGGGTGAAACAGTCATAGCTTTCAAACTCTACCACACACGGTCGTCATAACTCCCCTTGAAATGTATACATACCAGCCTATATTTCAGTACAGCTCGCGGGTCAATGGTTGAACAACTAAATCACACAGCTGCTGCCATTATTGTCATCCAGAATGTAACACGTTATCATTATTGATATCCCGAGGCGCAGTCTATGTAAATATTCTGAGTGTAAGACGACGTCCTCGTGGTCCGCTGAGCTATACACAACACGAAACGAATTATTGTTATTGATATCCCAAGTATCAGTGTTATTCATTGGTAACCAGAGTGTAAGGCGCTATCATTGTTTGTATTCCGAGTGTAAGGTTCCATCATTGTTGGTATCCCTAGAATAAGGCTCCGTCATAATGAGTGTTTTGATTGTATGGCATTATCATTATTGGTAACGTCGTGTGTGAGGCACTATCATTATTAGTAAGGCATTATCACTATTGGTATCCAGTGTGTGAAGCACTATCATTAATAGTAAGGCATTATCATTATTGGTATCCAGTGTGTGAGGCACTATCATTATTAGTAAGGCATTATCATTATTGGTATCCAGTGTGTGAAGCACTATCATTAATAGTAAGGCATTATCATTATTGGTATCCAGTGTGTGAGGCACTATCATTATTAGTAAGGCATTATCACTATTGGTATCCAGTGTGTGAAGCACTATCATTAATAGTAAGGCATTATCATTATTGGTATCCAGTGTGTGAAGCACTATCATTAATAGTAAGGCATTATCATTATTGGTATCCAGTGTGTGAAGCACTAACATTAATAGTAAGGCATTATCATTATTGGTATCCAGTGTGTGAAGCACTATCATTAATAGTAAGGCATTATCATTATTGGTATCCAGTGTGTGAAGCACTATCATTAATAGTAAGGCATTATCATTATTGGTATCCAGTGTGTGCGGCACTATCATTAATAGAAAGGCATTATCGTTAGTAGTATCCAGTGTGTGCGGCACTATCATTATTAGAAAGGCATTATCATTATTGGTATCCAGTGTGTGCGGCACTATCATTATTAGAAAGGCATTATCATTATTGGTATCCAGTGTGTGCGGCACTATCATTAATAGAAAGGCATTATCATTATTGGTATCCAGTGTGTGCGGCACTATCATTATTAGAAAGGCATTATCATTATTGGTATCCAGTGTGTGCGGCACTATCATTATTAGAAAGGCATTATCGTTAGTGGTATCCAGTGTGTGCGGCACTATCATTAATAGAAAGGCATTATCGTTAGTGGTATCCAGTGTGTGCGGCACTATCATTAATAGAAAGGCATTATCATTATTGGTATCCAGTGTGTGCGGCACTATCATTATTAGAAAGGCATTATCGTTAGTGGTATCCAGTGTGTGCGGCACTATCATTAATAGAAAGGCATTATCATTATTGGTATCCAGTGTGTGCGGCACTATCATTAATAGAAAGGCATTATCATTATTGGTATCCAGTGTGTGCGGCACTATCATTATTAGAAAGGCATTATCGTTAGTGGTATCCAGTGTGTGCGGCACTATCATTAATAGAAAGGCATTATCATTATTGGTATCCAGTGTGTGCGGCACTATCATTAATAGAAAGGCATTATCGTTAGTGGTATCCAGTGTGTGCGGCACTATCATTATTAGAAAGGCATTATCGTTAGTGGTATCCAGTGTGTGCGGCACTATCATTATTAGAAAGGCATTATCGTTAGTGGTATCCAGTCTGTAAGGCGCTTTCATTAGTGCTATCCCAAATGTAAGGTGTAAGTGTAAGGTGCTATAATTAGTAGCATTTTGTATGTAATGAGCTATCAGTACTGGTATTTTGGAGTGTAATGCGCTATCATTATTGGTATTTGGAGTGTAATGTGCTATCATTACTGGTATTTGGAGTGTAATGCGCTATCATTTTTGGTCTTTCGAGTGTCATGCGCTATCATTATTGGAATCCCGAGTGTAAAGCGCTATTACCATTGGTATCCCTAGTGTACTGCGCTATCATTATTGATATCCCGAGAGTAAAACGCTATCGAGCTTGGTATCCCAACAGTACGGGGCTATCATTATTAGTATCCTGAGCATAAGACACTGTCATTATTGGTATTCAGAGAGTAAAGCGATATTAATTTTGGTGTCCCGAGTGTGCAATTGTAAGGCGATATCATTATCTGTATCCTGAATGTAAGACGCTGTCATTATTGGTATCAAGAGCGTAAAGAGATACGTGTACTATTATTGATATCCCAAGCGTACAAATGTAAGGCGCTATCATTACTGGTTTTCAGGGCGTAAAGAGATACCATTATTGGTATCCCAAGCGTCCAAGTGTAAGGCGCTATCATTACTGGTTTTCAGGGCGTAAAGAGATACCATTATTGGTATCCCGAGCGTACAAATGTAAGGCGCTATCATTACTGGTTTTCAGGGCGTAAAGAGATACCATTATTGGTATCCCGAGCGTACAAATGTAAGGCGCTATCATTACTGGTTTTCAGGGCGTAAAGAGATACCATTATTGGTATCCCGAGCGTACAAATGTAAGGCGCTATCATTACTGGTTTTCAGGGCGTAAAGAGATACCATTATTGGTATCCCGAGCGTACAAATGTAAGGCGCTATCATTACTGGTTTTCAGGGCGTAAAGAGATACCATTTTTGGTATCCCGAGCGTACAAATGTAAGGCGCTATCATTATTGGTATGCAGAACGTAATGCGATATTATTATTGGTATCCCAAGCGTCCAAGTGTAAGGCGCTATCATCACTGGGCGTAAAGAGATACTATTATTGGTATCCCGAGCGTCCAATTGTAAGGTGCTATCATTATTGGTATGCAGAGCGTAACCAGATATTATTATTTGTGTCTCGAGCGTACAAGTGTAAGGCGCTATCATTATTCGTATCCAGAGCGTACAGCTCTCTCAGTACAGGTATCCGGAACGTAAAGCGCAATCTTTATCGGTTACCTGAGAGTAAGGCTCTATCATTATTGGTATCCTGAGTGTGAGGCTCTATCTTTCATTATGATTTATGCAGCGTGTAAGGCGGTTTTATTATTGGTATCTCGAGTGCATGGCGCTATAATTATTGGTATCCCGAGTGTAACACGCAGTTATGATTGGTATCCCGAATGCAAGGCACTATTCATTATTGGTATCCTGACAGGAAGACTGTCACCGTTGGTTACCTGAGTGTAAAGGGCTATCGTTATTGGTATCCCGAGTGCAAGGAGGGATCACTTATTGATATCCCGAATGCCAGACGTTATCATCATCATCATCATAATGGTAATGATAACAATCACAATGATAATGATAATAATAATTACTATTATCATCATCATCATCATTGTTATTATTATTATTATTACCATTATTGTCATCATCAAATTATTATCATTATTGTCACCATCATATGCTTATTATCATTATTATTGTTATTATTATTATTATTATTATTATTATTATTATTATTATTATTACCATCAACAACATCATCATCGCCATCATCATCATTCAATGATGCTAAAACTCATCATCATCACTCGTGTTAACATCATCGACACAGACTCACTCCATTTGTTGCCTATCAGCACGGGACACCCAGCATGAAAGGTACCCAAATCAAGGCCGGTCAGGGCAGGCTGAAGGTTGTACCAGAACAGCGCCATACCCTGAGTCCACCCACACCCCATACAGACAGGCAGGGAGACACATCGTGAAGAACACACAACACAACCGTTAGAAAGGGAATATTCAACCGTTCTCCTAAAACGTTCTCCTAGACAAGGTCAAAAGCTAGACAAAATAGTAATAAGTGAACTTACTACAAACAGTATAAAAAAAATTCACGTAAAAGAAAATACTCTTTTAAAGTATGCTCCTAGATAAATAGACTCCTCGTTAAAGTCAAAGGCTAGACAACATAATAGTAAATGAACTTATTACAAACAGTATGAAAAAATTCATGTAAAAGAAAATAATTCATAATTATTCTTTTAAAGTATACGCCTAGATAAGGTCAAAATGTAGACAAAATAGTAATAAATGGAAGTATCACAAACAGTCTTTAAAATTCATGTAAAAGCGCATTATTTATGATAACTCTTTGGACCTGTATGTTGTCAGACTTATTCATTTTTCTTGAATGCCGTAATCACAAAATCTATAGTCTGAAGAATTGGTGGTGCTGAAAAAGACATGAACAGCTATGGAAAGACTGCGATGTGAATGTTATTGGTGATGAGTATCATGTTGTAATTAAGTGCCTGAAATACATTATGCTACAACCATCTACAAACTATTGCGGCAAGAGGTTTATCTACAAATGATTGCAGTAAGATAGTTGTTCGTAACTTTTGTAAAATTATGTTTAAAGGAAAAAAAAAGTACCACTAAACCATGCTGTTTTTTATAATGGTAAAGTTGGACTATTCCTCCCACCCCCTCTTTTTTTAATTCTGAGTGACCACATTTGGGTACGAGTCTGCATGCGTTAAATAAACAAACACACACACACAGGCACAGACAGACAGACAGACAGACAGACAGACAGACAACACCGGAGCTTATGTTGTTGTTTTCTGTTATCTTCCATGTACGCAAAATGGGGCGAAAGGGCAGTTTTCAAGTTCAAAATGTCTGGATTATGCGGATCTCATTTGAAAGGAAGTGTTCAGCTATCCGGCCACGTAGTCTTAAAAACTCCCAATAGAGATATGTATAATTGACAAGTAAGGTAACTCTTGATCCCATGATGAAATGGTTACAGGCTCATAACTTTTAAACGAATGCTGCTAACGACGAAACCAAATCGTCTCGCAGAAATGACAACACAGAGCACTCCCAACACAAGGAGACATCCCCCCTCCCCTAAAAAAAGGATGTTTGTTCTGTGTGCTCTGTGATGTCATTTCTGCATGGCAATTTGGTGTCGTAAGCAGCATTCAGTTATGGGTCTGTAAATATTCCATCGTGGGATCAAGAATGACCCTATGTGTTTGCCATTTATCTTCATCGTGCATCAAATTTACCTGTGTTTTGCCTTTACTTTCATCGTGGATCAATACCCTATGTGTTTGCCATTTACTCTTCACGTGGGATCAAGAATGACCCTATGTGTTTGCCATTTACTCTTCACCGTGGGATCGAGAATTACCCTATGTGTTTGCCATTTACTCTTCATCGTGGGATCAAGAATGACCCTATGTGTTTGCCATTTACTCTTCACCGTGGGATCAAGAATTACCCTATGTGTTTGCCATTTACTCTTCACCGTGGGATCAAGAATTACCCTATGTGTTTGCCATTTACTCTGCACGTGGGATCAAGAATGACCCTATGTGTTTGCCATTTACTCTTCACCGTGGGATCAAGAATTACCCTATGTGTTTGCCATTTACTCTTCACCGTGGGATCAAGAATTACCCTATGTGTTTGCCATTTACTCTGCATCGTGGGATCAAGAATGACCCTATGTGTTTGCCATTTACTCTTCACCGTGGGATCAAGAATTACCCTATGTGTTTGCCATTTACTCTGCATCGTGGGATCAAGAATTACCCTATGTGTTTGCCATTTACTCTGCATCGTGGGATCAAGAATTACCCTGTGTGTTTGCCATTTACTCTTCAGCCTTCCCTGCCTCATTCAAGATTTCCGAATGGAGATGTATATCATCAACGCCTTAGTCGCCATGTACATATGTAAATAAATCAAAAATTAATAAAAAGAGAAGTCATTCGTGGCTTCTGTAGTGGATACGTGACTTTAATTATTCACATAGGTAAACAAGCAACAAGGACTGGTATTCCGTTCTTCTCTTTCGGGATGTAGTAGTGAAAGGGTAAACTTGCTCTGTTTGAAGTGGGGGAAAAAATTGCGTTCTTTACCGTCTAAATGTACATGCATCCATGCATCGGAATATAGGACACACAGTGATGATTCAGTTCTAAACTGATGTGAGTGTGGTACTCACCCATACTTCTTTTACAGGAAAACTGATACGTGTTTGTCTTTGTATAGCGTGAGTGTCCTCACACCCATACTTAATTCTATCACGGTATTTGATGAAGCGTGGGAGTGCTCATATCATGCAACAAAGCTTAAACTTCGTTTTTGCTTGTTTGGTTTTATTTCTTAACATAAACAACTTAGTTTGGACAGAAGATAGACGCATGAATCACACACACACACACAACACACACACACACACACACACACACACTACACACGCGCCGCGCGCGCGCGCGCGCGCGCACTGGAACGCACATTTGTACGCACAGAGGCGACTGAAGATTGTACCCTGCAACTAAAGTGCCCCACCCTGCTCTTCAGACTACCCCCTACGCGCAGGTCAACTCGGAAATCGTACCTTCACAGGTGTGACAGATATTCCAACTGCGGGAAAAACGGTGGCTCCCCCTTTCTCTACGTCACTCAACTGTGGACACACACACACACACACACACACACACACACACACACACACACGCACGCACGCACGCACGCACGCACACACGCACGCACGTACACACGCACACACGCACACACGCACACACACACACACACACACACACACACACACACACACACACGCACACAGAGGCAGACAAACATACTGGTAAGCGCGCACGCTTGCGCGTGCATATTGGCATTCTATGAAAGACTGAAGTGCAATTAAAAGAAAAGTAACACGCACGTACGTGTGTGTGTACTTATGTAACTATGTGTGTCTAGTGTGTGTGTGTGTGTGCGTGCGCGCGCGCGCGCGCGCGCGCGCGCGTGTGTGTGTGTGTGCGCACGCGCGAGCACGTGTGTGTATGTGTGTGTGCGTGTGTGTGTGTGCACGTGCGCGCGTGTGTATATGTGTGTCCACGGATAACGGACACAAAGTTAACTTACATAGACAGAAAAAGACCAAATAAGTTCTGTCCATGCAAACATCAAGTAACGATAATGTACTTATGTAATGTACAAATAAAACCTGATAAATGTACTGTACTTATGCAGAAAAGAACAGAGACTGTATGTACATGGAAATAAACAAAGATGAAATACGTGTACAGAAAAGAACATACAAAAACAATGTGGGTGCATACAAAAAACAAAACAAACAACACACACACACACACACACACACACACACACACACACACACACACATGATCTGATTACACATAAAAGAAAATATAGAAACAGACTTACATATGGAAAAAAAAACAACTGTCACATACTTACATAAAAAAAGAACATATGGATGACAAAGGTGATGGAAAAGAACATGTAAAGATGAAGTACTTACACAGGAAAAACAACAACAAACCCAAACAATTAAAATGATGCAATTACAAAGAAAAGAACATTTTCTTTCAACTTACAATTAAAAGATAAAGACGACGTTTTATACAGAAAATAACAAACACAGATGACGTATGGTCTCGGAAAAGAATAGCTAAAGATGACGTACTGACATAGAAAAAAAACAAACAAACAGATAAAGATAGTGGTTTTGCACGGAAATTGAACAGATAAATGTAACGTACTCACACAGAAAAGAACACAGACAGTGGAAATACGTACGTGTACGGTAAAGACGAGATAATGAAGCCACATGTACAACGGAATATATGACGTCTTTACACGGAAAAGAGCAGATAAAGATTACGTACTTGAATGGAAAAGAACAGATAATGACGATCGATAAAGGTGGCTTACTTACATAAAAAAAAAAACAAAGGTATATACGACCACACAAATGAATACAGAAAGGTGAGGTACTATCAAAACAACAGACAAGTACGGTAACTCCCGCTCCCCCCCCCCCCCCCAAAAAAAAAAAAAATCAAACACACGCTCTAAACTCCAGAAGAACGCCGCTTACGACACCGTATCGCCTACTGATATGACAACACAGAGCACACAGAACAAACAAGGAAACATCCGCCCGAACGACAACGTCGAGCTTGCCTATATACACTGTACCAGACACATCCACAACAGCAACAACAACTGGAGAAATGAACAAATATAAATCAACATTTATTCAAGACAGGTAAAGCCTTTTCGACCTTGAATAAAGCGAGGCAAGCATATGGATGAACGAAAACAAATACAGGTAACCTCCATTTGATTGAAACGAAAGTAAATATGAAAAAAGGCAGGGAACAGTAAATAATAAACAACGAAAAAGTACAGTAACTCCTGCTGCCACAAGAATACAAATAGACGCCCTTAACTCTATCTTGTTGAAAAGAAGATATGAAGAGATGCACTTACATAGAGTAAAACAGTGGCCAGTCTGCCTTGGATGTCACGGTCCTTTTGAATGTTCTTTATCTTTACGTGGGCCGCAACGAAAGAAATACACAAACATAAAAGCATCAAACAATGTGATTTCCAGTCTGTGATTGTATTGGTTCATGGGCGCGCGCGCGCGCGCGCACACCCACACACACACACACACACACACACACCACGCACGCACGCACACGCAATGCACGCATGTTAGCATGCGAACAACACACACACACACACACACACAAACACACACACACACACACACACACACACACACATGCGCGTGCGCGCGCGTGAATGTGTTTATGTGTGCCAGAACACACACACACACACACACACACACACACACACACACACACACACACACGCACACGCGCTTTTTTTTTTTTTCAACAGCATTAAGGGGCGGGGCCGGGGGGGGAAAGTGAAGAGTATAAACATGCATTACAGACGTTTCCAAAGCATGGAGAGAAGGGTGAAAATAAACCACAGAACATTTCATCTGCTTTGGTATACTAATAGGATAATTAAGCACATACATTTACACGTGCCCATGCACGAACACAAACACATACACGCACGCACTTAAACACACACACTCACACAAAGACACATGCATGCATACGCAATAGACACGCAATCACGGACGTATGCACACACACACACACACACACACACACACACACACACACCACACACACACACATACACACAAACACACCGCGCGCGCGCACACACACACACAACACACACAACACACCACTCATACGCACACATACGCATACACACAGAATCACGGACACACACACACACACACAATACACGCACGCACGCACACACACACACACACACACACACACACACACACACACACACACACACACACACACACACACACACACACTAAAAACAGAGTTAATAAAACAACCACCATCCAAAACGCACCATCCACTATGGCTCAAGGCAGTCGTTCCAGTGTGATGGCAACAGCTTTATTTATTTATTTTCAACCCACATGCAACTGCACCCCAGCTCCCGCTTCCATACGGGTTTCACTGATTTGACCAGCCAGTCTGGGTGCAGAGCTGCCGCATTTTACGCAAGACTTCGCGCGCAAGGTATCGGATGCTTTGTGTGTGGATTTCTGTCACTGTATATGGATTGATCCTAGTGAAGGTGGTCCCTACAAACGGGCGATCTAGCATGTCTGAAAGCTTTGTCTGGAATAGTCTGATTATAACTGATGCTCGGAATCACGTCTTGAAGCTTTGTGAGAATGGACTGATTGAGATGATGCTGTGAACGATTTCTCGCGTGCACACCAGCCGTGTCAAATCGGGTATTTGAACGGACCATTCTTGTGGTATGAAGAAAACAATATAAAGCCCTTCTTAGCACACTATGTCTGTTGTTTTGTGTTACATACCTGTTTAGTATCTAGATGAACATCGTAATGGCCAGCCAACCCATAGTTCACGACCTATCAACACACACACACACACACACACACACACACACACACACACACACACACACACACACATATATATATATATATATATATACATACACACACCAGTACCAAAACCATACACAGAGTTTGAATATAATAAAGCAAACACGCACCAAACTATCCATCTGAAATACAAAAGCAGATATAGGAAAAGTCAAGCAAGCACTGAAGCCGCCGTTAACAGGTTTCAATTAATAATACCGCATGTCCTCCACTCTCCCAAACTAGTTTAAGTCAGAGATAGCAACACAACAGAAGTCTGATCCAGACACAGTTCCATGGAGACATTTTCAGAAGTGAATTTGAAATGTTATTGATAAGGCTCCGCCGAAAAACGTAGACAAACAATCACAAGACAAAACACGAAAGGAAAAGTAAATGAGAGGAATATATTTCAGTGACATTGCTCGGTCGAGCTGATACGTTACTAATGAAGAGGTTACAGTGACAATTCTTAGCTCCTTTTGAACGAATTTCAAAGTGCACCTAACTGTAATGGTAAACTAGATATAATTTTCAGAAGTGGATTGGCATTTATTCGAAGGAAAAGAAAACGAGAGGCTCTATTTCAGTGACACTGATCGATCGAACTGATGAATTACAAAGTGGTTACAGTGACAATTCCATATTCCAGTGAAATGAATTTCAAAGTACACCAAACCATAATGGTAAATAACGTGAACCTTTCCCTCCTAAGTTTGAGTGGGACGACGTTGTATTGCGAATAGCACAAGAACAAAAGAAACGTAACTCTATCCCTTTCCTGAACATCATGCGCGGTAGATCGTACCAATGACGGTCGGAGTCAGGCTATCCCCTACTGCCAAGCCGCACAGTAGTCTCTGAATTTCAGCTACGTATTTCTCTTGTGTAAGACAGTTGAGAGACGACTATGACAACACAGAAGTAACATCCTCTCTCTCTCTCTCCCTCTGCCTCCCTCTTCCCTCCTTCATCTCTCTCTTCATCACTCTCTCCCTCTTCCTTCTTCTCCCCCTCTCTCTCGCTCCTTCCCTCCCTCTTCTCCTTCCATCTCTCTCCTTCCCTCCCTCTTCCACACTCCCTCCCTCTCTCTTTCCTCTCTCACTCTTCCTCCCCCTCTCTTCCCCCTCCCTATCTCTCTTCCTCCCTCCCTCCCTCTCTTCCTCCCTCCCTCTCTTTTACTCCCTCCTTCCGTCTCCCTCTTCCTCCCTCCTTCTCTTCCTCCCTCCCTCCCTCTCTCTTCATCCTTCCCTCCCTCTTTCTAACACCTTTCCTTCCCCTCTCTCTTTCTCCCCAGCCCTGCCTCCCTCCCCCCCCCCCTCTCTCTCTCTGTCTCTCTCTACCTGCAGAGGTTCGCCAGATAGCTTCTGTCCAGGTCTAATGGTCACATCCAAACGAGTCAAGGCCCGTAACCGCAGGGACAAATGGGCCACAAGAGGGTCTTGACTGTCCGCCACCCAACTCCTGTTTACACACACACACACACACACACACACACACACACACACACACACACACACACAGAGCTTCAGACAAGAGGAACTTCCGCAACACCCCCCCCCCCCATCCCCCCCCCCCCCCCCCCCATCTTTTTACCAGATACTGAGACTAACGAAAGTATCGAGACGGAAAACAGAGAAGCAAACGAGCGAACGAACGAACGAACGGACGGACGAAGAAGCAAGGAAGTAAAGAAAACCTGAATGATTGTAAGCACTCATGCGATGCAGGATCAATCTGTGGTGTCAGGTCTAAACGTGAATCCTAAAAAGAAGTAAAGAAAAAAAAATGGGGAGAGAAAAAAGTTAACAAAGAAAAAAAAGGAAAAAGTAAGCCCTCCCCCCCAGCCAACCCCCCCCCCCCCAAAAAAAAAAAAAAAAAAGCAAAACAAAACATCAACAACCAACCAACCAAACAAAACAACAACAGACAAAAATGGTGGCGGACGGACGGGTGGTGACAAAAAGGCATGTGACCCATCCCCAATCCTGCCCATACCCTAAGAAAACAAAATACAAAACAAAACAAAAAAACAAACAAAAAACAACAACAAACAAACACGAAAATACAAAATAGAAAAGAAAAGAAAAAAGAGTATGCTCATTGACTGCATACAGCTGAGCCCTTCCCCTATCAACACACACACACACACACAGAGACACACACACATACACACACACAAAGAAACGAAGCACGCGCGCACGCATGCATGGACGCACGCACTCACACACACACACGCACACACAAAACACGCACACACACACACACACACACACCACACACACACACACACACACACACACAAACGCGCACACAGAGCTTAATCTAGGATTTTTTAAAAAGGGGGGCAGTCCCCCCTCATATCAAAAAAAGGGGCACCCCCTCCCCCTCCCCCCCCCCCAGGGCCACTTCTTCAGCCAATCGTCTTGAAACCGGTGTTCCCTTGCACTGGCACTCTTTTCGGGCTGCTTCTTCGAGCTTTTGGATGTAGTCGCGGTTTCTTCATGATCTTCTCTACCCTCGTATGGCACAGAATCTTTTTTTTTTTTTCACTTTTCCTCCACGAAAGTCGAAGTCGAATAGGATGGGTGCACGCTTCATTTTGGAAAATATCCAATATGGCGCCTTAAACTCTCGCAATTTCTCGTCGGTGATCAAGATGGAGGAGATGAACGCCACCGATTGGTTGATTTACACAAACAGCCAATGAAATATCAAGAAATCGTTCGCTCCTGCTC
>CM065731.1:48156269-48166269 GCA_033310375.1 Conus canariensis | reverse complement strand
GAGGGAAAAAAAAACAGAATTACAGGACAGCAAAACGAGGGCACAAACAAATTACAAAACAGACACAACACGTTTCGACCCTTTGGGTCTTCTTCAGGCAGGAAATATAACATTCAAAGCAACAGTAAACGAATACACAGTCACTTATTTCATCTATGTCGGTGCAAAATTTAGTCTTTGGTGAACAACCAAAACTATAGAACGGAACTGTCATTGAAGGGGAGAAACATAACAAGATAATAAAATGATTAAAAACAAGCGTTTGTTTTGAATGTTTTCCCCTTTGTTTGACCACCCAGTAATTCTGTTTTTTTGCTCTTGTTTCAAGTTCCGCCTGACATCACCCGCACTCTGAAACCAAAAGGGTTTAAGTCAATACTGTTTTTCAAACTCAAAGAAATCGACTGACACCTGAAACGTATTTTTAAGGGGCGTGTCGTGACGCGCTTCAACGGAAGCCCTGCCCCCCCCCCCCCCCCCCCTAATCTTTCACGTATTTATTCACATATTTGTCTAATTCACCATTGTCTATGCGCGTTGCGGTCTCACAACTTAGCAGATGTGGTGCATAGACTAGTCTGCATGCATTGGTACCTCTGGGATGAAATAACATTTGAACGGTAATCTGTGTTTGAATGCTTCATTTCTGATAACAAACAAGACATAGATGAAGGGCTTCAACTTACCCCGTCTCTCGCCAACTCTTTCAACTTTTCTATTTCTGCGTCGTACACGACGCCATAGAACAGCGACACGTAGGGTGACGTAGACAGGATCTCTTCCTCGAAACGTTGATAAGGAACGAGGGGGTTGCTTTTATATCGACACACGTGGTAGGGACGTAACTCGGGCTGGAGAGGGAGAGAATTTCACTTTAACACACAAGATAAACAGAGGTAGACACACATATCAATACGCCCGCGCGCGCGCGCGCGCGTGCACAATCACACCTCACACACACACATATATACACACACACGCCTCCCCCCCCCCCTCTTCCACACCCGAACAAAGAAAGGATGCACGCGTGCGAGCGCGCCACACACACACACACACACACAAAACCACACACACACACACACACACACACACACACATAAACAAAGAAAGGAAGCGCGCATGCGAGCACGTCCACACACACACACACACACACACACACACACACACACACACACACACACACACACACACAAAGAAAGCAAGCGCACATATGCGCCGCCACACACACACACACACACACACACACACACACACACACACACACACACACACACACACACACACAGGTAAACAAAGAAAGGAAGCGCACGTATGCGCGCGCCATAAACACACACACACACACGCTCATGAACAAAGAAAGGAAGCACACGTGCGTGCGCGCGCGACACACACACACACACACACACACACACACACACACACACACACACACACACACACACACACACACAAAAGATGAATGTACCAACCCAATACGTCGTTCCATGATCTGCAAATTGTTGGTTCTGTTCGTCTTTTTCATAATTTAATCAATCACTACCTACCTACCTAAGTGACCGACTGACTGACTGACTGGCTAACTAACTAATCAGCTAACTATTTTAATTTTTTTTTTGCTGTCTCATCTTCTGTACCACCCCAGTAGCACTACTCCCATGCCGCATTCAGGCCCATGTCCACAGGCTCACCCTGGATTGTCTCGTCGCTGTGGACAAGCACTGGCAATCCACTGGGACAATCAATATCAAGTTGTCAAGAGGCAACCCACCAGAGGAGACACTGCACTGCTGTCAAACCACGTCGGTGGTGTCACGGTGCACAGGATACCTCCTGCTCAGGCTCCCCTACTGACGACAGTAATTGTTTAGTCGCGGAGTCAAAGTGAGTGAGCTTCCCTCTCCGGCAGCGGGTGCCACCAGGTGCGTCCAGCGACAGTCTTCATGAACCTGCCGACACCGACGACCTCGGCATGATCTCAACAAGGGCAAAGACGTGGAGAGGAATGGAAAACTGAGGTCACCATGAGAACAGAGCATGAAGAGCTACGGAAATTTGAGATCCCCCCCTTCCCCCTCCCACCCCCCACCCCCCCTTTGTTTAATGCTGACCTATTCTTATCCAATCCATATCTACCGTTCTACTTCCAACTCTCCAAACAGAGAGAGAGAGAGAGAGAGAGAGAGAGAGAGAGAGAGAGAGAGAGAGAGAGAGATTATTTTTTATTAGATCGGTGACGACTCTTTCCTATTCTGTCTATGTCTTTGAAAGCCCATAAAAGGGACGAGGGAGAAGGGGTGGAGTTGGGGATTAGTTTTGTGTGCGTGGGAGGGGGGGGGGGCAGGGGGGATGAGAAGGGGTGGAGTTGGTGTGTGTGCGCGTGTGTTGTGTGTGTGCGCGTGTTGTGTGTTGTGTGTGTGTGTGTGTGTGTGTGTGTGTGTGTGTGTGTGTGTGTGTGTGTGTGTGACATTTCCAGTTGCCTACAGTTTCTCAGGAGCTTTATATGCCAGACAGGAATAACGATTTTTGCGGATGTCAAGAAAAACATTTGACCATGAATTGTATTAAACGTTCATCACACAAAAAGAAAAAAAAAAGATAATGCGTCAAATACCCAGTTCATACCTTTGGTCCATTTTCACTTTGACTTGTAAGATGTAACAGAAATGATATGTCTAATACTGAATATAATGGAGTACAAATATTCAACCACCATCCAGTCACCACCACCACAACCATCACCTAGTCACCACCGCTTTGAACGCCGCTCAGTCACCACAACAACCAACACCATCCCAGTCACAACCATTACCACCTTCACCCAGTCGCCAATAGTAAGGAAAATCACCCCGTCAACACCACGTTCCTAACCATCCAGTCACCACCAATGCCATCTCCGCCAATTTACTACTACTACTACGAAGACCGCCCAGTAACCACCACTATTATGAAGACCAACTAGTCACCACCACTAGAGAGACGACCTAGTCACCACCACTAGAGAGACGACCTAGTCAACACCACTAGAGAGACGACCTAGTCAACACCACTAGAGAGACCACTATACCACTGGAAAGACCACCTAGTCACCACCACCAGAGAGACCACCTAGTCACCACCACTGGAACGACCACCTAGTCACCACCACTACAAAGACCACCTAGTCACCACCACTACAAAGACCACCTAAGTCACCACCACTACAAAGACCACCTAGTCATCACCACTACAAAGACCACCTAGTCACCGCCACTACAAAGATCACCTAGTCACCGCCACTACAAAGACCACCTAGTCACCACCACTACAAAGACCACATAGTCACCATCACTACAAAGACCACCTAGTCATCACCACTACAGAGACCACATGGTCACCATCACTACAAAGACCACCTAGTCACCACCAATTCAAAGACCACCTAGTCACCACCACTACAAAGACCACCTAGTCATCACCACTACAAAGACCACCTAGTAACCACCACTACAGAGACCACATAGTCATCACCACTACAGAGACCACATGGTCACCACCACTACAAAGACCACCTAGTCACCACCACTACAAAGACCACCTAGTCATCACCACTACAAAGACCACCTAGTCACCACCACTACAGAGACCACATAGTCATCACCACTACAAAGCCCACCTAGTCACCACCACTACAAAGACCACATAGTCACCACCACTACAAAGACCACCTAGTCACCACCACTACAAAGACCACCTAGTCACCGCCACTACAAAGACCACCCAGTTACCACCACAACTAGCACTTTCCAATTCCACCACTATCGCCAGCACACAGTCATCACTTGTGCAACCGGTGCGGAGTCATCGTGACAACCACTCCTACCATTCACCATCATTACCACCGCCACACAATCCCCAACACTACCACCAGCACCCAGTCCCTGTTGCTACCCATTCAACATCACAGCCACCGCCACCCAGGCACCACCGTTACCACCACCACCATGGCATCACACCCCATTACTACCTTCACCCTGGCTTCACCACCACCACCACCACCTTCACCCAGTCACCACCGTTACTACCACCACCACCACTACCACCTTCACCCGGGAGCCACTACCACCACCTTCACCCACTCACACACCACCCAAATACCATCTAGCTACCTCCACTCAATCCGGTCACCACCAACATTGTCAACACCACCTAGTCACCATCACTACCACCACCACCACCACCCAGACGTCACAATTACCAACACCACCTAGTCACCATCGCTACCACCACCATAACCACCACCCAGACCACAATTACCAACACCACCTAGTCAACATCGCTACCACCACCACCACCACCCAGACACACAATTACCAACACCACCTAGTCACCATTGCTACCACTACCACCACCACCACCCAGACGTCACATTTACCAACACCACCTGGTCACCATCGCTACCACGACCACCACCACCATCCAGATGTCACAATTACCAACACCATCTAGTCACCATCACTACCACCACCGCCACCACCCAGGCACCACCACCACCACCACCCAGACACCACCACTACCATCTGCTCTTCGGCCAGGGAGGACTCACGATCCGCTGACGTTTCTCCCTGGAGCACAGGACACTGACGTTCTCATGGAGCTGCAGGGCAGAGGGGTCCAGGCCTTTCTGAAGTTCTGGAACTCCTCGGAGTGTAGTCGTGGCGTAGCTCTGTCAGAGCTTCGTGGTCAACCACGCGTCGTGCCGTGCCCGCCACGTGAATAAGGGAGGGGGGGGGGGAGGGGGAGAGAGAGAGAGAGAGAGAGAGAGAAAAGAGAGAGAGAGAGAGAGAGAGAGAGAGAAGAGAGAGAGAGAGAGAGAGAGAGAGAGAGAGATGTGTTATGTAATAAAAGGTGACTGGTACGCCCGAGGGAGACTTATCAGTGCTGAAAATCTACTGCAGCTATTGTGGTTTGATTTTGATGATGATGATGATGATAATGATGATAATAATTATAATAATGATTATAATAATGATGATGATGATGATGATAACAACGTTAACAATAATGATGATAATAATATCAATGATAACAATGATGATGATGATGATGATGATGATAATAATAATAATAGTTATGATAATAATAACAAAAATAATATCAATAATAATGATAGGCAAGGAAAGCCTACGCCAGAAATCATGAAGATGCCTCCCACATTCCCCGTCCACGCTGTCACCGCACATTCCGTGTACTCATCAACTTGATCAGCCACCTGTGTACCCACAAATCGCTTCACCCCCCTCCCCCCCCCTCCGCCCCCCTAAGCCACAAGACGACTGAACTGGTCCTCGTCGGACCCAACGGACGAACAACACCCACGTGTCTCTCCTGGAATAACATGTCCGTAAGAGCCTCCAGTGATGGGACGTTAATCCCACCATTCGAGTCCACTCGACTTACTCAGCAGTGGAAATCCCTTAAATCCAGTTTTCCTTCACCTGACATTGGACAATCCCACCTTTCCCTGGTTCTTTTTCTTTATTTTCTTTTACACAACGATGAGCAAACTCGTAGGGTGGCGTGTTTGTTTTCCTGAACAGTTACAAAACCCCTGAAGTGACGTGTTTGTTTCTCCACTGAGTAGAGGTACGAAACCCTCGAGGTTTTGTGTTTTTATTTGATATTGGACAAACCCTTCAAGTGAACCTCTTTTGTGTCGTTTTCATGATAGGACAATCATAACATGGGCTTAGAGTCACGTTCGAGCTGGAAATGACGTTGCCAACGTCCGCCGAAAACAAACATAATCAAACACAAAGACAACCAAAATATTTTGTTAATTCTGTTCACAGAGGTGAGAACATTTCCTCGGATGCGCGAGAGTTGAATTGTTTGATGTTGAATATTTCGTGTACATGTTATTTTTGTGTGTTTGCAAACGATGCAAATATAGTCTAGCTTTCTGAACTGAACTTATTTCGGTGTGCGTACATGTAAGTCTGCACAAGTGTACGCGTGGTGTGTGTGTGTGTGTGTGTGTGTGTGTGTGTGTGTGTGTGTGTGTGTGTGTGTGTGTGTGCCATGCAATGTCATCTAACCATGGTCATGTTGGTTGTTTTCTGTTGTGTTCAACTGTGAGTGTGTTCGGCATCGTTGTAAACTCTATTACCGACATGAGTGTGGTTTGAAGCCAGGCTTATGACTATGGGATCAAAAGAAACAACATAAATCTCTCTCTCTCTCTCTCTCTCTCTCCTCCCTCACACACACACACACACACACACACACACACACCACACACACACACTCACACACAGATACACACACAGACACAGACGTAGGCACAGACAGACAGATAGACAGACAGACAGACAGACACAAACGCGCCGCCCACACGCACATACTAACACAGGCGCACAAATACACATGCGCGTGTACACGCACGCATGCACACAAACACACACACACACGCACGCACACACACACACACACCACACACACACACACACACACACACACACACACGCACACACACACACACACACACACACGAACACACACACACACACACACACACACACACACACACACACACACACACACACACGAACACACACACAACACACGAACACACACACCCCGGCCAGCTAGGAAAGTACAGTCACGCAACGTAAACACTTCCCTATCATTCCTTCACTTCATTTGGAAAAAAAATCTGTTAAAAAAAAAGTCAGGGAAAAAGTGATGACTCACATTTAGACTCCTTACAATAGTAATACAGCTCCCATGCCATGTCCGTTTCGTTCAACTGAAAATCACCAACACCAAAATCAACCGTGATTCAGGATTGAAGTGACGAACAAGAACCAGAAAAAAAAAAGAAACACGAGGAGGGAGAGAAGGAAAGCACGAGGAAAGTGTTATCTTTCTGGTACTCCCCTGGGTATATAAGTAAGGATGCACTGATTACACAATACTTTGCAACATAAAGAGATGCGACGACTGCTGACGTTTTGATGGGCGTGCAATTTTTTTTTTAATTTCTTGAAGCTCACATGCATGATACCTAGCCCCAACATAGGTTAAAAAAAAATGTTGACCTTAATTTTGCAAACGAGTGCAGATCCCACAAGGCTTTCCATAGGAAGTGCAAATCATCTGCATCAAGACGGTGATGGGCGTGTGATAGACCCCCTCCCCCTCCCCCCCCCCCTTCCCACGTTTGGTTTTGCGTGGATTAATGAAAGGACAAGTGATTTTGGTAACGTCACTTTAATACGTTGCTTATGCCCTGCTGCATTGATGATGGTAACTAACTGATTTTTGTAGCATTTACTGAGAAAGAGCTCTCCCGTCAGCAAACAGACCAGAGACGACCTCATTGTGTTAAATGGGCATAGGTGGATCATTTATATAAACACGAAAGGGAAGCTCAAGAGAGGTTCGGAAATCGCCACAATCTATCATATATGATGGAAAGGAAGGGGGATTTTGGACATAGACGGTCGGATTAAATTAAGGTTGTATTGACCACATATAAGCGCAACTGCGCATGCGTGCGCGCGCACACACATACACATACATACTCACCACGCACTTATTCCCCCCCCCCCCCCAACATACACACAGACGTATACGGACACACACAGAGACACAGACCGACCGACCGTCCGACCGACTGACAGACAGGCAGGCAGACAGACAAGCAGACAGACAGACAGAGATTTCTATCTCTCTTTCTCTGTCTGTCTGTCTGTCTCTCTCACTCACTCACTTCTCACTGTCCTCTCTCTCTCTCTCTCTCTCTCTTCTCTCTCTCTCTCGAGCGCGCGCACGCGCGCGCGCGCGCTCGTTCAGAGCTGAAAGAATTATATGAGATATGCACTCTGAAAATTTTTTTTAAATGCTTACTAAATGTCTATGTAGCGAAGAGTACGCCATTTCGTGACAGCTGCAAGACACACCTCCCTCCCCTCTACACACACACACACACACACACACACACACACACACACACACACACACACCGATGGAGGGAAAAAAGTCAACTTACATAAAGATGAGCTCTCGCCAGCTTAGGCAGAACCAGAAAGTAATCGTGCAGAAGAATTTCTATGGGCGTTCCTCCCCCCTCTGCGCTGCTCTGTGTCTGTTTCTGCCTTGTCCACACAGCGTTCTCCAGCAGATTGGCACTCAGCTGCAGCCAGTCGCGACTCTCTGCTACGTAGCCGCCTGCGAAGGCACTGGAACCAAGCTGTTGACGGAAACCGAGAGATTTTGTCAGATTATGGCCCCTGAGTGATTCCACCGATTCCTTGATCGATTACCTTGTTTCTCGACATACGTTTTGACTGGCTGTCTGGAATAGTTGGCTGATCTAGTGATATATTGGAGTGAATTTAAACTTGAGTGCTTGTTAACCTGTTGTACAACTAGTCGTCGAGTGGGACGGTCCATCCCCGTGGATTGGAATGTAGACTTATGTCAGTGGAGCTGAGGATGGATTTTGAGGACTGAAACGTGTGTGTGTGTGTGTGTGTGTGTGTGTGTGTGTGTGTGTGTGTGTGTGTGTGTGTATGCGTGCGTGCGTGCGTGCGTGCATGCGTGCGTGCGTACGTGTGTGTGTGTGTGTGTGTGTGTGTGTGCGCGCGCGCGGCGCGCGCGGTGTGTGTGTGTGTGTGGATGCGATCTATATGAGTACAACCACAAAAACTAGTACAGCCTTAGTTCTGAAAACTGAGTCAATCGTTCACGGATGTGAAACGACAAACTGGACTGCTCTACTCATCATCTTGAACATGACGTTCTCTGGATCGACTTTGTTAGATCAATATCGCCTGAAGAAAGCTACAAGGACGGACAGACACTTGAAGTTATCGGATCGATCGATCAACCGATCTATCGATCCACGCATGTAATGTAATGTATGTATTATATGTATGTATGTATTATGTATGCATGTATGTATGTATGTATTTATGTATGTATGCATCTGGCTCTCTATCTTTCTTTCTTTCTACCTGTCTGTCTATCTATCTGTCAGTCTGTCTGTCTGTCTTTCTATCTATCTATCTTGAGTATGTGTGTGTGTGTGCGTGTGCGTGCGTGCGTGCGTGCGTGCGTGCGTGTGTGTGTGTGTGTGTGTGTGTGTGTGTGTGTGTGTGTGTGTGTGTGTGTGTATGCGCGCGCATAGAATGGAATATGGATCAATATCTATTGAGCTGACCGCGGGTTTTGAGGTCAGAAACGTGTGTGCGAGAGAACGAGAGAGAGAGAGAGAGAGAGAGAGAGAGAGAGAGAGAGAGAGAGAGAGAGAGAGACAGACAGGACAAGACAGACAGACAGACAGAGACAGAGAAGAGAGAATGTAATCTAGAAGAATCACTCGAAACCAAGAGAGAGAGAGAACGAACGAACGAACGAACGAAATTTTAATGCTATTAGGCTGTAAAGCCCATTAAGCAAATCGGCGCGATGTACAACAAAACGCGACTCGATTTCAATTTCATTGACATGGAAACCACAGCAATGTCCTTTTCTTTCACTTAACATGACAAAGTCGAGAACGAAAAAATGTCGCTGGTATGCGTTCACTGTCCTTTTTTTTTTTTTTTTCTAGATGACCGTCACCCCAGGTAGAACTGGATCAATCCGTGGAGAGCGTGCAGCCGCCGTACAGCACGTGCTCGGGTCTCTGCATGCTTGGTGTTGCCGATGCGTCTTCCTTTCCGTAGGCTGGCCAGTTTAACACATTCCTCAGCTGACATGTGTCTTTCCTCCTGCTTTACAAACCAGAATAAGCAATCGTCCTCCGAACACGGATCGCAGGAATATTCCAGAACGACATCGTCTGATTCACATAGCAGCACACCCACATCATCCGTTTGATGGAACACGACCTTCCGAAATGCTTGATTTCTGTGTGGATCTCGCAATCGTCTCTGCACCTGTCGCTCTGTCAGAGTAGCGACATAACCTTACCTTCCGTCAAACCAGCGACCCGTGTCAAAACCAGCGACAATTT
>CM065731.1:48136269-48151269 GCA_033310375.1 Conus canariensis | reverse complement strand
TGACCCCAGACACAACTGAGTACTGAGTCTTCATCAGGAGATGTCCACGAGTTTGCAGACACGGTGCACGTGAAACTGGCCCAACGGGTTCATTTGTGTCAGCCACTCGATGTCTATGTCTGACAGCCATGATTATGCCCTTTCAGGACAGGTGCTATGTAGTCTCCAAACCTGGTTTTCTTGGTTAGTCCGGTTGCGCGCCGGCGCGCGCGCGCGCACACACACACACACACACACACGCACGCACGCGCTCGCGCGCACACACACACACACACACGCGCGCGCGCGCGCGCGCAAGCGCGTACGCGATGCAAACAAACATAGCATACAGTTTTAAGGCACACTCGCACTCTAAACCTGTTGGTTTTTAATTTTATGACAGTAAAGCCTTCATACACACACACACACACACACACACACACACACACACACACACACACACACAGAGAGAGAGAGAGAGAGAGAGGAGATTACGACGTTAATGTTTTGATCGATGTCGTCAACTTGTCGATCTTTGCCAGTTTCTCGTCGATTGCATCTTGGATGGCTTGTATTAGAGGTGTGTCCCCTGTTCTCATAAATTGACGTAATTTCTCGTATGACGTCACCATCGGCATCACAGCCAATGGTTTGAAGACATCTGCGAGTAATACGCACGTCAGGATTGTGGTTGTCCATGTGAGCTTCATGCTTCCCACTCGTGCCGTCGTGATTTGATATGCGTCTCTCGAAAACTGTCAGCACAGTAAAGGGTCAATGTTTTATCATCAGGCCACGTGTCTTTTGATGACTATTAATACAGAGAGAGAGAGAGAGAGAGAGAGAGAGAGAGAGACTCAGGACTCAAGATATTTTATTCATGTTAGGCCTCAGCCCATCACGAAGGGGGATGTGGATTTGCAAATGAATGAAGGTGTATAGCAAATCCAAAATGAAAGCTAACAACAATAATATAGAACGTATTCACGTAGTCACAGCATCTCTCATTTTAAATCCTTTATCTAAAAATAACGAAAGATTATGTACGTCTTCCGGAACCGTCGATGACATTAACAAGAGAGAGAAAGTTCCACGGCGGAGTGACCACTTCAGTCAGTTGCCCAACAGACCTCCTTATACTGATCAGCAGGCAGCGCAGAAAAGACCCCGGTATCTTGCCATCTCTGGGTGAACACCCCCCCCCCCCCCCCCCCCAAATCAGAGGAAATTCAGAAAGCCATCAAACAGTTCCGAGCCGGGAAAGCACCGCAGAGACCCCGACGGCATACCCCCCTGAAGTCTTCAAGGAGGGAGGAGAGGCTGGCCGTTGCAATTAGGTTTGTTCAGCTCATGCAGCAGTTCTAGTAAGAAGGTCCAGTGTCTTTTCGATTTCAAGGACACCAGCAACATCCACCTTTATACAAACAAAGGGGCTGGAACGGTGTGCGACAACTACAGAGGCATCTCATTGCCAAACGTTGCAGGAAAAACCGTGGTCGATACCATCCTGAACCGCATCACACACCACCTTCTGGATGATGTGGTATCCCAGAGCACGTGCGGTCTAAGAAGCACAGAGCGACGATCGACATGATCTTTGCAATCCGGGTGGGGTGCGCGGGTGCGCGGGTGTGTGTGTGTGTGGGGGGGGGGGGGGGGGGGGCGTGGTCTTTGAGACATCTTCCTGGACATGGCGAAAGCTTCAGGCGTCATCGGCTGTGAGGAACTACGGGCCATCCTGTCCAAGCTTGGCTGCCCGACGCGGCTCGTCAGCGTCGTGGGGTCATCCCATGACATACATGCTGGTCGGGGTTGCGGACAGTGGTTATGTGTCTGACCCTTTCCCGGTCTCTTGCAGGGTATAGGGCAGGGATGTGTCTTGGCGCCTACGCTGTTCATCCTCATGTTTGCTGCCGTGCTGTTTCCTGCTCTCTCTCTCTCTCTCTCTCTTTTCTCTCTCTCTCTCTCTCTCTCTCTCTCTCTCTCTCTCCTCTCTCAGCCGGTGTGGAGATCGTTGTCCGCCACGATATGGTAGTCGTCTCTTGGATTTTAGGCATCTGGAGGCAGGGGCGGAGGTGCTTGGAACCCTGGTGGCCTTGCGGCATTGGACGAGCCAGGCCTGCAGGGGGCTCGCTGAATGCCTGTCGTCAATGGCTTTGGCCTAGGGCTTCGGGCCGGCCATCAGCCTGTGGATGACGGCGGTGACGTGTCGGCCTCCGGATCCTCGCACTGAAATGGAGGGAGCAAGGCTGGACGGCGTGGGGGTGATTCACCTCCCTGGTGAGTACCTTGGCTAAGGCACGGACAGGGAGGCGTCCAATAGATTTCCGAGGACAGGTGCTTCCTCCGACGGGCTCTAGGGGCCGGGTATGAGAGAAAGTGGCGTAGGGGTGTGCAACAGGCTGGCGGTCTGAAGGGCGGTAGTCGTTGAATTTCTGCTCTGCGGCTGTCAGGCATGGACGCTGCACAGGGCACGGTTGGAAGCACTCGGTGTGCGTCCCCTGGATGGACACTTCAAAAGTGCTTCGTGGAGCGGGCTTGCCTCGTGTCAAGGCATGAAGGCTCATCTCCGATTGGTTTGACACGTGAACCGCATAGGCAAAACGCGACTTAACGAAGCTTGTCCTATTCTCGGAGCTGGCGTCTGGCGAAAGAAATAATGGTCAGCCATTCAAGCGCTTCTAGGACTGCCTGAAAACATCCTTAGGAGCCTGTGGTATATTCCAGGCTGGATGGGAGATCCTTGCTGTGCCGGGCGACTTGTCCACAAGGGAGTAAGTCTTTGAAGAGAGGCGCCTGCAAGTCCTGGACCAGAAGCGTGAAGCCCAAAAGGAGAGGAGGCCTGACCCGGCCTTTTGCTGTCGCATGCCTACAGTGCGGCCGTATCTCTCGACTTTGGGCCTGAGTTCTCACCTAAGATGTTAGTGAGGTCATCACTATTTGCGACGGACTTTTGGAATAAAATCTGTCCTACTCCCGACATCCCTTCCCCCTTCCTCATCTACACACACACACACACACACACACACACACACACACACACACACACACACACACACAAACACTTTTTCACTTACTTCAACTATAAAGAAAATTGTTTAATCGTGTGTGTGTGTGTGTGTGTGTGTGTGTGTGTGTGTGTGTGTGTGTGTGTGTGTGTGTGTGTGTGTGTGAGAGAGAGAGAGAGAGAGAGAGAGAGAGATGATGACGATGATGATGATAATCTTTATTTCCAAGGGTAACAGATAAGCAAATATATGCTTTTTTACATCCGGCCTTTGCCCCGACGAGGGACTAAGAGTGACTAGCAATTAACTAAGCATGACTAGCTACTGAACCATACAAACAAACATAATTATCTTTAAAAATACATGAAAACGTGGATGAGCTTTTTCCTCCTTCAATATTGACAAATACATGAGCTTAGAGAAAAAGGGACATTTAAACAACAATCAAGAATGAATGAACTGATTTCTAAAAAAAAAAAGGATAAGGAAAAAAAGATCACACACACGGACACACAGAAACTGACCCTCCTATTAGTTATCAAAGGAGCGAGCGAGCGAGCGAGCGAGCGAGCGAGCGAGAGAGAGAGAGAGAGAGAGAGAGAGAGAGAGAGAGAGAGAGAGAGAGAGTGAACGAGAGAGAGAGAATGAGAGCGAGATTACTTAAAAAAATAAGGAAAAAAGATCACACACACACACACACACACACACACACACACACACACACACACACACGTACGCGCGCGCGCGGAGCGGCGCATAGAAACTGACCCACCTATTAGTTATCAAAGGGGAGAGAGAGAGAGAAAGAGCGAGCGACAGAGAGAGAGAGAGAGAGAGAGAGAGAGAGAGAGAGAGAGAGAGAGAGAGAGAGAAAGAGAGGTTACATACCTATATTTAGAATATCAAGAGAGAGAGAGAGAGAGAGAGAGAGAGAGAGAGAGAGAGAGGAGAGAGAGCATCTCTGTGTCTTAATGTTGGTGTCTGTGTGTCGGAGTCCGTATATGTGAGTGCGTGCGTTTGAATGCCTAGTGTATATGCATCTGTTAGTGTTGTGTGTGTGTGTGTGTGTGTGTGTGTGTGTGTGTGTGTGTGTGTGTCACGGTCGCTAAGCCGGACGGCCCTACCACCCTTACCCACGCCTATCACACACTAGGTCAGACAACACAGCACACAGTTTTACAATCACGCCCGCTTCTTTATTTCACACACACTCCATGGCGCCACCACTCACGCACATCCACAACTGCACACAAGTATCTTAATTCCCGCTGACTTACCCTACTCTACTATAATGACTTAGAAAACCCTAACCTAACCTAACACACCAGTTGCGGTATATCACTGTAACCTGGGACACAGTGATAGCCCGCACACGTGGTGACTAACTACTAGGGACGAGGATTTACCCAAAGGACTCTAAATTCTTAACTACTGCTACCACCCACACCTCTCCCCAGGACTCACCCTTCTCTTTTCACCCGGGACCACTACCAAACTGGTCGCTGCGTCCCTAAGGGAGGCATCGACCAGTACCCTACACTGTGCTGGCCACTACGTCCTGAAAGGAGGCAGTAGCTAACACCCCTAACCCTACTGGAGCCGGAATAGCTCAGTTGGTAGAGCGCCTGACTCGTAATCTTGGTGATCACGGGGTTGCGGGTTCGAATCTCTGCCGGGGCGTTTCGGTACAGGGGGATTTTTCCCTCGGAGTTAACATTAGTTCTGACTCCATTTCCCATACAGTCCTTCGAATGAGACTATAAACCGAGGTTCCGTGTGTGAACGCACGCATAATATCTTGCACACACGTAAAATCCCATCACCAACTTTCGGAAGAGTAGGCCAGTTTGGCCGTTGGTATGGATGACACGTTACACACAGCATGCACCCTGCGTAAGAAATGGAAAAAAAGAATGAAGGAAGTAAAGAAACTGAGTGAACGATATTGACTGGATGACACGGGAAACGACTGAATGAAGCGCCAGCTGGCAGCTCTTCAGTCGGCACTACCCAGGTAGGCAGCCCGTTGTGTAAACGAGTGTTGATGAATAAGTGCAAATGGTGGATGTAAGCGCATTGAGTTGTGTAACAAGAAATGCGCTATATAAGTATTATACATTATTATTATTATTATTACTGCCTAACGCTACACCCCTTCTACCACAAACATGGGACCACCCATCCCGGCCCAGAAAGCTCCAGTCCTCGGCGCTGTACGTGGCCCCTCACAGGCTGACACCTCCCCGGAAGACTCTGCACCCCGGCGCTGACCGTGGCTCCTCCGCGGGCCGACACCCTCCCCGAAGACTCTGCACCCCGGCGCTGACCGTGGCTTCCCGCAGTCTGACTCCTCCCTGCGATGGGCACGACACCCAACGTACACACACCAGACGCCCTCTCGACGGGTCCGGGGCTCGTAGGACGCCTCCTCCTCTGAAGGCCCCGCCGGACACCAAGGGTGAAAAAAGGCCTGGTGCAGCGCCCTCTCACAGGACGCCTGAACAGGGACGAGGAACCAGTGCCGGAGAACTCCCGGAAGAGCACCGGTAGCTGGAGGAGAGCTGCCCCACAGAAGGCAGACGGCCTGGGTGGTCTCCTTCTCCCGGAAAAACAACAGGCACTGGAAAGCGCCGCTCACCTGCCGGCACGCGGCAGTAGACTGCGGTGGTCTGGGCCCAGCCTCAGGACGGAACAGGATACCTGCTGACACAACTGGACAGACAGACGTTCAACCACACCAGTTCTGCAACTGGCTGAAGTGGCTGCCAACAAGGACGACACCGACTCAGCACAGGCCAAGGGCACCCAACCCCGACGAGGACCTGGCACTAACTATGACTCGAAGTCACGCTTCAAAAACTAACGGCGCTGCCGCCGCACCTACACGGAGTACGTCCACTCCGACGAACACCAGGGACCGAAGTGAAGCTACCCCAACGCATTCCGCCCTGGTCGGAATCAAGCGAACTCTACTCACCACACAAAACAACGATTGGTCAGAGCAGTGTATCCCTCCGCAAAGCTGACACACCTGACCAACGGACTAGTTGTTGCTCGTGCAACAACACGACAATTTACCACAACAACTCACAGACTTGACAACACAACAACAGCCGATATCCTGCCCCGCCTTCTCTGGTGTAGAACCAAAGTAACAAAAGGGTAACAGTCGGGAACGAAACCAACTTCCTCCTACCACTCCCTCAATAAATGAAGACTGGAAGGCAAAAATACTGTATGTCCTACTTCACCTGCCCCCCTACCTAGCCTAACCTTACTACCTAACCCTGAGGAACTTAGCCTAACCCCAGCTAACTAAACCCCAGTCTTACCCCGCGCGAGCGCGCGCGCGCACACACACACACACACACACACACACACACACACTCTCGCACGCATACGCGCACACGCTCTATATCTTGAATCCACACCACTCTTAAACACATGGACATACTGATTTAGTACCGCCGATCGGTGACACACCCCCCTGCCTAAGTTTTAACTACAGGTTAAAACCAACAACAACTTCTCACTCGATCGGCGTTTTAGCCACACCCTACCTATAACAATCCAATTCCCCATCACTCATTCTGTCCTACTGTTACTTTTGATGCACACCAAAACCTCCATCCCAACACCTTTTCAATCACAGGTTACACTAATCAACCTGGACTAACTGCCTCACACGACCTTAACGCAGGCACTTACAGGCAGCCGTTACACTACGCACTACATATAAATTTCATAACTGAGGGTGCTCTGATTACGCACAACTGCTGTGTAACACGTGCTACAAATACCACACCCTCAGTAACACCTTGCTACGCCAATAACACATGCATAGCTTCGACGATGTCAACCTCTCATGACTCACGTAAATGGAACTTAAGGTTCTCTCTCTCTCTCTTTCTCTCCCCCACTCTCTCTCTCTCTCTCTCTACGGCAAGCGACTCAAGAAGTTTGCCGCCACATTGTCCTTCCCAGACACTGCCTGCACCGTAAACTGGAATGCCTGCAGCTGCAGTGCCCACCTTGTGATCCTCCCACTAGTACTCTAGACCCCACAGCTACCTTCTTGGGTTTCGCCTTCAAGTCAAAATGTCGCTTGTACCTGCAAGCTGCCGTTGCCAAGTTCTCCTTTGCCAACTTGCACGTCTTAGCTATTTTGTTCCTTAGGTTGACGACGTACTCTGTAGCTGTGCAGAGCTCTTGCCTCTCGGGTTGCAACCACCGATCTCTCAGTATCTGCATGGGCCTGCGCATCAGTGGCATCCTTACAAGGGGAACTCTTGACACTCTTCCCTTGTCCACAGTACGCTGACACTGGAAGCATGACTGGCAGTACCGACGAATGTCAGCATGCATGCCTGGCCAATAGAAATGGCGACCAACTCGCTCCTTGGTTCGGGTGGTACCTAAGTGTCCAGACATGGGTACGTCGTGGCCTAGCTTCATCACCGTGGTCCGTAGTTCTGCTGGGACGCAGATCTGACTCGCTACGTCCTTGGGACCCTCAAACCGCCTGACCAGTGCGCGTACTCAACTCGTCCAAACTTGGTGTGGAAGTGCGTCCCTGCTTCACACGCACTCCGAGCCTTCCTCAAGGTTTCATCCTGGTCCTGCATCTGAATTAACTGCTGGGTAGAGGTGTTCAGAACGCATTCCTCGACGGGCAGTGGTACAGGTTCTTGCTGCTCCCTGGCTCTCTGCGCGCGTGTCTGCACTGCCCCTACCAACGCCGGGTCTGCGTATACAGGCACACGTGTCCAACCGGGATCCCCTACTCTCTTTGCGAAGTTTCCGATCAGGACTTCCTGCACAGGGCTATTCATGACCAAAACCTCCAACTTCCCTGCGATGAATGGTGACTTCAACTCTACTACCGCCACAGGTAACACAGACCTACATCTGGACTCAGCCAACACTACTGGGACTGTCTCTCCTGTGTACGCATCTGCCGGTACTAACCACTTGGCCACTACGGTGTGTCCGGCACCAGTGTCCCGTAATCCATTGGCCGGAGACCCGTTAACTTCTACGATGCACGCAGGCTCGTACCGCTGCTCAGCGCATGGGCGACACAACGTAGGGACTACTCGAGCTTGGGGCTGGTCACAACAATGAACAGCTCCAACAGAATGGGGCTCAGGGCATTTCCTAGCGATGTGGCCTGGCTTCTTGCAGTTGAAACAAACTATGGTCGATCTAGGCCCTTCTGATCTCCTGTTCAGCTGCTGTAGTGCACCATCACTTTGTTGGGACCTCCCTGCGGGCTGGCTCCCTGCTGTTTCACGTGTATTACCCAGGTTGGGCTGGTTAACTGTTCGGTCTTGTCTCGCCTTCTTCCCCAGTCTTTTGGCCTCTGCCAAAACAGTAGCTTCTGTTGCAAGTTGTTCCACAGTTTTCGGGCATGTCTTCCGCACCTCAATTGTGAACTCTGGAGACAATAGCTGATAAAACTGTTCTTGGAACAGCAGATCCTTTAGTCCTCTGCCACACTCTCATCCTTGCCCGCTGCTGCACACCAGAGGGAAAACCACCGCTTCATCCTTCCCAGCATCTGGCCGAAAGTCTCAGCAGCGTCCTTCTTGATGCTCCTGAACTTTTCTCGGTAGGCCTCAGCATCTAGCCTGAAGTGGCTTAACAGGGCGCCCTTTATCTGATCATAGTCGCCTAACTCATCGCGTGCTTAACCGCATCACCGCTTCTCTAGCCTTTCCTCTCAGCAGAGACATCAGACGTGTGGGCCATGAGGTCTTGCTCCACTTGCACATCTGGGCTACACGCTCAAATTGGGCGATGAAAGCGTCCACGTCGTCGTTCTCTCCCAACGGCTCAAGGTGGACATGCTTCGTTTCCTCCACCTCAATCAAGCGTTTCCTATGCAATGCTTCATCCAAGGCCTGTCTCTCTTGTATGATTAGCTCTCGCTCTCTTGCCTCTAACTCGGCTTCATCTCTTCGTCTCTTAAGATCCAATTCGGCTTGCCGTGTCTGAGCTTCTATTTCTCTTATCGCTCTTTCCTCCTCCATCTTCTTCCTCTGCAGTTCCAATTCCATCTGTCTCGCTGCTTTCTCATCTTCGATCTTCTTCTGCTTCATCTCTAGTTCCCTTTGCTTAGCAGCTTTCTCCTCTTCATCTTCTGCTTTAACCTTTCCCTCTCCTCTTCGATCTTCTTCTGCTTCACCTCTAGTTCCCTCTGCCTAGCAGCTTTCTCCTCTTCGATCTCTTCTGCTTCATTCTAGCTCCCTCTGTCTATCAGCTTTCTCCTCTTCTATCTTCCTCTGCTGCATCTCTAGCTCCCTCTGCTAACAGCTTCTCCTCTTCTATCTTCCTCTGCTGCATCTCTAGCTCCTCTGCCTAGCAGCTTCCTCCTCTTCTATCTTCCTCTGCTGCATTTCTAGCTCCCTCTGCCTAGCAGCTTCCTCCTCTTCTATCTTCCTCTGCTGCATCTCTAGCTCCCTCTGCCTAGCAGCTTTCTCCTCTTCATCCCTCATCTTCTGCCTCACTTTCTCCTCCATCCGGAACTCCAATTCAGCTTCTCTCGCCGTCTTCTCATCCTCATTACGTACTGAGTCTGTGACGAACTTGGCGAGGTCTCCCCCAGCTAAACCCATCGCCGCTCCCAACTTGGCAAACTTTGCATAAGCCCCCGTCCCCTGTTCTCGATCCACCCCCGCATCCTGGTCACTAACCTTAGGTTTGGTATCCGCCACAGGGGCCTGTGGATCCATGACACTCTCGGGGTCGTACTGCGGATGGGCTCGGGTGTGTTTAGGCATGGGATAACCCCTACCACCACAGAGCTAACAAGGGACAATATCCAATATGAACGCAAGTAGATGTTCCCAACCACGCGCTTGCCCCCCTAACCAACAAACTAAAGCAACTCAGCACAAGTATACAATGCTCTCAATGAGTCACGCAACAAGCATAACTCCACCCACACTTGTGTACCTCCTACATATACCCACATAGGCTCCAACCCATACAATACCACCAATGCACAGTCTGGTCACTAACTGAACCACGTGACACCGTGTGTCCACCGTCCACTGTGCATGCGCACCAGTTACCCACAGTCACAGGCCTCACTGTCTCTGGTAGGCCGCACCCACACGATCACAGTGCACTTGCACCCCTCAAGTCCAGGTGCACTCACAGCATACCCTACAACACTGCGCACCCTCGTGCTTCCCACACAGTCACCTGGGCTTACTCTGCCCTTAATCCCCACAGGATATCCGAGCACACAGCGTGCACAGTCACGGGCCAGGTACCACTCTACCTACTCACTGGGGTATACCAATGTAAGGGACACAAAAGACACCTGGTACCTTCCGGCACCTCACCTACACTGTACGGTGTAATCACTCACACTTCCAACAACCACTCAATGTTTATTGACCATTCATACCTCACCCACACGGTAGCGCCAACCCATTCACACCAACACAAGTGCCCCGCCCTATGCCACTGGAAAGCTGCCTGAAGTGAACAGGGACACTACGTACCACCTCCCAGGGTACTGGTACGCTCCCACCAACCACCCACTTACATTTCACACAACGTACACACCGGACACAACACCCCCCTTACCTCCCTCCTAGCTACCTATCACCTACCCAGAACCCCTTATGGTACCCCGCATCTCCACCAAAGTGTCACGGTCGCTAAGCCGGACGGCCCTACCACCCTTACCCACGCCTATCACACACTAGGTCAGACAACACAGCACACTAACACAGTTTTACAATCACGCCCGCTTCTTTATTTCACACACACTCCATGGCGCCACCACTCACGCACATCCACAACTGCACACAAGTATCTTAATTCCCGCTGACTTACCCTACTCTACTATAATGACTTAGAAAACCCTAACCTAACCTAACACACCAGTTGCGGTATATCACTGTAACCTGGGACACAGTGATAGCCCGCACACGTGGTGACTAACTACTAGGGACGAGGATTTACCCAAAGGACTCTAAATTCTTAACTACTGCTACCACCCACACCTCTCCCCAGGACTCACCCTTCTCTTTTCACCCGGGACCACTACTGCACTGATCGCTGCGTCCCTAAGGGAGGCATCGACCAGTACCCTACACTGTGCTGGCCACTACGTCCTGAAAGGAGGCAGTAGCTAACACCCCTAACCCTACTGCCTAACGCTACACCCCTTCTACCACAAACATGGGACCACCCATCCCGGCCCAGAAAGCTCCAGTCCTCGGCGCTGTACGTGGCCCCTCACAGGCTGACACCTCCCCGGAAGACTCTGCACCCCGGCGCTGACCGTGGCTCCTCCGCGGGCCGACACCCTCCCCGAAGACTCTGCACCCCGGCGCTGACCGTGGCTTCCCGCAGTCTGACTCCTCCCTGCGATGGGCACGACACCCAACGTACACACACCAGACGCCCTCTCGACGGGTCCGGGGCTCGTAGGACGCCTCCTCCTCTGAAGGCCCCGCCGGACACCAAGGGTGAAAAAAGGCCTGGTACAGCGCCCTCTCACAGGACGCCTGAACAGGGACGAGGAACCAGTGCCGGAGAACTCCCGGAAGAGCACCGGTAGCTGGAGGAGAGCTGCCCCACAGAAGGCAGACGGCCTGGGTGGTCTCCTTCTCCCGGAAAAACAACAGGCACTGGAAAGCGCCGCTCACCTGCCGGCACGCGGCAGTAGACTGCGGTGGTCTGGCCCCAGCCTCAGGACGGAACAGGATACCTGCTGACACAACTGGACAGACAGACGTTCAACCACACCAGTTCTGCAACTGGCTGAAGTGGCTGCCAACAAGGACGACACCGACTCAGCACAGGCCAAGGGCACCCAACCCCGACGAGGACCTGGCACTAACTATGACTCGAAGTCACGCTTCAAAAACTAACGGCGCTGCCGCCGCACCTACACGGAGTACGTCCACTCCGACGAACACCAGGGACCGAAGTGAAGCTACCCCAACGCATTCCGCCCTGGTCGGAATCAAGCGAACTCTACTCACCACACAAAACAACGATTGGTCAGAGCAGTGTATCCCTCCGCAAAGCTGACACACCTGACCAACGGACTAGTTGTTGCTCGTGCAACAACACGACAATTTACCACAACAACTCACAGACTTGACAACACAACAACAGCCGATATCCTGCCCCGCCTTCTCTGGTGTAGAACCAAAGTAACAAAAGGGTAACAGTCGGGAACGAAACCAACTTCCTCCTACCACTCCCTCAATAAATGAAGACTGGAAGGCAAAAATACTGTATGTCCTACTTCACCTGCCCCCCTACCTAGCCTAACCTTACTACCTAACCCTGAGGAACTTAGCCTAACCCCAGCTAACTAAACCCCAGTCTTACCCCGCGCGAGCGCGCGCGCGCGCACACAACACACACACACACACACACACACACACACACACACACACACACACACTCTCTCTCTCGCACGCATATGCGCACACGCTCTATATCTTGAATCCACACCACTCTTAAACACATGGACATACTGATTTAGTACCGCCGATCGGTGACAGTGTGTGGTGTGTGTTTGAGTGTTTGTGTGTGTGGGGTGTGTGTGTGTGTGTGTGTGTGTGTGTGTGTGGTGTGGTGTGTGTGTGTGTGTGGTGTGTGTGTGGTGTGTGTGTGTGTGTGTGTGTGTGTGTGATTACTTAAAAAGATAAGGAAAAAAGATCACACACACACACACACACACACGCACACACACACACACACACACACACACACACACCACGCACACACACACACACACACGTGCGCGCGCGCAGCGGCGCATAGAAACTGACCCACCTATTAGTTAACAAAGGGGAGAGTGAGAAAGAGCGAGCGACAGAGCGACAAAGAGAGAGAGAGAGAGAGAGAGAGAGAGAGAGAGAGAGAGAGAGAGAGAAAGTTACATACCTATATTTAGAATATCAGAGAGGAGAGAGAGAGAGAGAGAGAGAGAGAGAGAGAGAGAGAATCACTGTGTCTTAATGTTGGTGTCTGTGTGTCTGAGTCCGTATGTGTGAGTGCGTGCGTGTGAATGCCTAGTGTATATGCATATGTTAGTGTGTGTGTGTGTGTGTGTGTGTGTGTGTGTGTGTGTGTGTGTGTGTGTGTGTTTGAGTGTGTGTGTGTGTGTATGTGTGTGTGTGTGTGGTGTGTGTGTGTGTGAGCGCGGTGTGTGTGTGTGTGTGTGTGTGTGTGTGTGTGGGGCTGTGCGTGGTGTGTGGTGTGTGTGTGTGTGTGTGTGTGTGTGGTGTGTGTGTGTGTGTGTGCGTGCGCGCGCGCGCACATGCGTGTGTGTGCATACAGGCGTTCGTGCACCCCCTGTAGTCACCAGCAGCTGACTTCGACACACAACAAATGCATGTATACCAAGCATCTTTTCACATCGATTTTTACCAACGGCGCTACACGCTCACTCAGCTGGGACGCAACAAACTGGAGATAAACATTCTCTGTAGCTGAGTTCCTTTGCTGCAGCCCAGTATATTCCTATTCGGTCGTCAAGTAAGGGGAGAGAGAGAGAGAGAGAGAGAGAGAGAGAGAGAGAGAGAGAGAGAGAGAGGACAGAGAGAGAGAGAGAGAGCGAGAGCGAGCGGAATAACATCTCCCTCTCCACGTCTTCCTTAAGGGACCTGTTGGCCTGTTTAATGGCCGCTAAGGGCTGACATGGAATCCGACAGTATGGACACTGCGAGTGGGAGGGGGGTGCCCCCAAGGTGATTAAAAAAAAGGGAGGGGGTAGGGCGGGGCGGAGAGAGAGTGGGTGTTTCTAGATGTTATTTATAAAGATTAGGATCATACTATTTATAAAGTTTAGGATCATGCAAACGACCGCTTATTCAAAGACGCTAACTCCAGGAGGACAGAAGCCATTTTCAAGGTTCTTCAAGGCGTGGACGCTCATAGCAGTTCCGACTCCTTACCGTCCGTGTAAATGCGCAGATGATTTTTTAAGTGAATAGATAGGAACTTGCCAGCCACTGCAGGCACGCCGAGTTGTCTACTTTCTGTACCCCCTTCAGAAGCCAAGGAGGAGGAGGGGGATAAGGTGGATGGAATCTGGGGGCCACCTCTGCATCCTCCACCCTATGCACGGCCACACGGCCTTGGATAAGATCCCGGAGAAGAACTCAGAACTGGGCAAAATGCGACCCCCGGAATGCAGCACCAATCTTCAGTTTCGTGGAGTTCAGTGCCGTTCCCGTTCGAAAGGTACAGTTGGATCACCTTGCCTGCGAGTAATATTTAAGCGGGAGATACCTACATCCCTACAGACATACCTGCAGCCTTACAGACTAATGGGAGTTGGGAGTGACCTTTGGAAGCCCCAAAACTACCTTTCGGGTATGGCACTCTAACACCTCCATCCGATGCAGGAGAGAGGATTTGGGGGGAGGGGGGGGGGGGGGGGGAGAGCATCATAAAAGGCTTGCAGTTCATATGTTTGCGTCCCGAGAGAGACATCTACACGTGGATTTTTTTTTTAGTCCCAGCTCGAACCGACTGCTCCGTGGGTTCCAGTGGGAAGACTGGAAGCATGAAGTCAAATTTCATTAACTTGACGGATAGGTCTTTAGAGTGTCGCTCTAACTTCCTGCACAGGTCTGCAGAGGTCAGGTTCTAGCCAGAATGAAATTCCTCGGCATCATCTTTGTCGTCTTTATCCTAACTGATCATCGTATGAAAAAAAAAGTAAGATGTTGTGCCCTTTTCTTTTCTACAATCGTGACCTCAGTTCGATTTTTTCCATCGTACAAGCATGCTCATTCCTAGTGCGTAGTTCAGGTTATCATTATCAAGTTCATGGGGATTGTTGCTGGATGAACATGTCGGTGCCCTCCAGATGCTGGATGGACATGTCGGTGACCTCCAGACACGCTGGATGGACATGTCGGTGCCCTCCAGACGCTGGATGGACATGTCGGTGCCCTCCCTCCAGACGCTGGATGGACATGTCGTGCCTCTCCAGACTGGATGGACCATCGTGCCTCCTCCAGAC
>CM065731.1:48113769-48128769 GCA_033310375.1 Conus canariensis | reverse complement strand
TACTTGGCCGATCTTTCTGAAAATTTGTAAGTATGTTCATGATGGGTCACGGATGATGCTCGATGTTTAATTGTACCGTTATAGCCGTTACTAACGGCTATAACGGCCCATAACGTTTTCTTTTTTATGGAAAATCTCAGAAAGTACTTTGCCGATCTTTCTGAAAATTTGCAGGTAGTTCATTATGGGTCACACATGATGGCCGATTTTACCAGAATAGCCGGCCGATCACGGTTTTTCCTCTTTATGGAATATCTCACGAGTATTCAAGATAAACTGGAAGTACGTTTATATGCTTTGCATCTTGTTTTTTTCCCCCACAGGAGGATAAGATGAACGGGTACAACGCAGTAAGTTTCCGTAAACAAATAGTTCTAACCATCTACGTGTGTCTGCTCTTGATGGCAGTTGATAACTTTACTATTAACTCTTTTGCAGTTGATGCCGTACAAAGATTATCACATTTTCTACGGTGTTGAAGGCTGGGTGCTTTCCCCTGCATCATGGCAGAGTTAAACGTACTAAACGGTTCATGCCTATGCGTGTGTGTGTGTGTGTGTGTGTGTGTGTGTGTGTGTGTGTGTGTGTGTGTGCGTGTGTGCGCGTGCGTGCGTGCGTGCCTGCGTGCGTGCGTGTGTGCGTGCTGCGTGCGTGTGTGTGTGTGTGTGTGTGTGCGTGCGCGTGCGTGCGTGCGTGCGTGGTGTGTGTGTGTGTGTGTGTGTGCGCGCGCGCGCGCGTATGTGTGCGTGCGTGTGTGCGTGCGTGCGTGTTGTATGTATGTGCGCGTGCGTGCGTGCATGCGTTTCATGCGTGCGCACGCTCTCTCTCTCTCTCTCTCTCTCTCTCTCTCTCTCTCTCCCTCCCTCCCTCCCTCTCTCTCTCTCTCTCTCTCTCTCGCGCGCGCGCGCGCGTGTGTGTGTGTGTGTGTGGTGTGTGTGTGTGTGTGTGTGTGTGTGTGTGTGTGTGTGTGTGTGTGTGGCGCGCACGCGCGCGCGCGCGTGCGCGCGCAGGAGTGTATGTATGTGCGTGTGTGTGTGCGCGCGCGCGCGTATAGCGTATAGTTTTAAGCAGTTGTACCATTCTTCCTAATGAATATTACTGACAGAAGAGAGAGGGAAGCACAAACAATCGTCGTAAAAGTCTTATAGGACGCTTAATACCATGGAGCGGAGAGCAGACGACTCAACAACAACAAGAAAAAACAACAACAACAAAACCCAAAAAACAACCCCCCCCCCCCCCCCCACACACACACACACTTTATCTTTGCTGCAGTATCTTCTACCATACGGGAAGAATCGAGTTCAACCAATAGTGGATAGTATTGTGGTTCTCAGTGTCAATATGCGCGCTGCATAATCAATATAATCACTGCGTGTGAGTGGAGAACTACATCGAGCTTATTGAGTTTGACTGGCGTTGAGCAGCCAACTTGTTCGAATCCAGCTAGTGACTGTATTTAAGAGAAAAGCAATGAAAGCGTTGCAAAGATTCGATTGATTACTTCCCTTACACTGCCAGAAATGAACGCTTTAATGAATCCATTTCGCGTAATCGGAAGTGATAAAACAAATTCTTTGATGTGCCGCGGCAAAGACACCGATTATCGCCAGCCTCTTCAGCAGAACTGTAAGAAAACCAAAAGACCAAACTGCGTAACATCTATGATGTCTTTGTAGTAATGTGGTTTTTTTGTTTTTGTTTGGGGGGGGGGGGGGGGGGTCGGTCTATTAGCTCAACTTCTATTTTTCTTTCGTTTTTTTTTTATTTTTAATTTCCTTCTTTTTTCTTTATTTTTTTTGTTTGTTTGTTCGTCACCTGCTTTCAATGTCTCTGCTTTCAAAGTGGATTGTACAATGTTCAAACGTCTTCTCTATACACTCTTTGGTTTCCGAATGAAATCCGCCTGTGGGGTATCTGGGTTGGGGTGGGGTTGTGCTGTAGTGGTGGTCTTGTTTCTTTTTGTGTGCATTATTCGTCAGAGATCAGTGGGTAAAGAGAAAGGAGCTAAGAAATACAACTGTGTCGTCATGTCATGATGTCTGGCATTATCTGAATATGTCAGTTGGTCACAGAGGTCGACGTGACCGTACTTAGACCGTTGCATGATCTCTTCTGGACCACCATTCATCTGCGGTTTTTATTCATCCGTTTGTTTATCTGCTTGTCTATTGGAATATTTATGTACCTATTTCATTTATGGATCCATTTTTTTTATCTGCTTATTTTCATTTCTCATTTATTCATATATGTGCTTATCGTTTCTGTCTTCTTTTTCCTTTTCCTTTCTTTCTTTCTCTTTTTTCCTTTCTTTCTATCTTTCTTTCTTTCTTTTGTTTTCCTTTCTTTCTTTTCATCATTATTAACACTTTTAAACTCAGTAATCACGATGGTTTCTTTTGTTAACGTCTGTCCATCCAGTTACGTAGTGAATATTATCTTGTGTCACTGGGGGAGGGGGGGGGGGGAGGGGTGAATGGAGGAGGGGGGAGTGGGGAACACGCCATAGTGAAAAAAGTTGTATATGTTTGCTACAGTGTGTCTGTGTTTAAGAAGACATAGAATCACGGCCCCAAAACGATCAGTAACAGATACTGCATTTGGTTAACGCCACACACCACACACACACACACACACACACACACACACACACACACACACACAACACACCACCACACACGCACGCACGCACGCACGCACGCACGCACGCACGCACACACACACACACCCAGAGGCAGACAGACAGACACAGACAGACAGACAGAGAGAATGTTTTCCACGTGGACTAACTTTGTTACACACATGAGTCAAAACAGTGCAAGTTGTTATTTCAGCAGAGCATCGCGTCACTGATTAAGGCAGCGACGTATTGTGGCACTCAAAATTCTCAAAGACCAAAATCTGTGCATATGTCTGTAGCGTTTCGGTTTTCAGTTGACATCAAATAACATGTGGTTGGTATATGGGCCAAACTAATCGATGGACAATCGTCTATTTGAGGTGTCCGTTTGTCTTCTGAAAATCGATGTACAATCGACAATTTGAATTGTCCGTTTGTCTCCGTCTTTTCCTCGATTCGTCTCTCTACTGTATCTCTGTTTCTTCTTCTTCTTCTTCTTCTGTCTCTGTCTGTGTCTGTCTGTCTGTCTGTCTGCTGTCTGTCTCTCTTCTCTCTCTCTCTCTCTCTCTCTCTCTGCTTTTGCTGTTTATCTTTGTGGCCACAGTACACGATGCAGGTGAGTACCCAAGGTACTTCTAACATTGCAAGGCTACAAATCAAACAAAGCATATACACATATGGAATTTTCGTCTTAAACCTCCTACCATCCTCCTCCTCTCTGTCGTATTCGCGGAAGTCCCTCGGGTCATTCACCACCTCACAACACAGAGCCTTGATTGTCCCACAGTTTTGCTTTGTTTTGTTTTGTTTTCTTTTCTTTTTCAAAGACAGTATAATATGAAGTTACTCAGCAATGCGGTGTCTCTTCCGGTGGGTTGCCATATGGCAACATGATGTTGATTTTATTCTATGGATAGTTGGTACTGGGACTGTTATCGTGAAAGGGTTGTATGTGGGACAGGCATGAAGAATGGCGTGGGAACAAAGTCTATGGCACAAAGGAGAAAATAGGACATCAACAACATCAACGACAACAACAGCAAGTAAATAAATAAATGGAAAAAAAGGTCTTGAGTATTGCTGTTTTTATGGAGAGCTCGGTGGTATTGTGTGATTTCTTTTTAGAACATCTTTTTTTTACTCCTAATTCTGTTGCGCAGTTCTGAGGATGACATGGTGAATAATGAGGAGAAGATAACTGAGCAGTATATATTTAGTGATCACGCCATTCTACTCTTAGTCTGCACTGTCCATCTCGCCACTGTAAACCTTACAAGGTAAACTCTCTCGCTCTCTCTCCTCCTCTCTCTCTCTCTCTCTCTCTCGTGAATGTGTCTGTTGCCTTCTCATTCTGTGTTTCATGCTGTGACTTCAGAACACACTTATACAGCCATTGTTTTTCCTTTCAATTGTTGCTCATTTGTCAGTTTATGATTTAAATTTGACGGGCTATAGATTAGTGACATAGTTACTTGCAATACTAAATCAAACTTTGTTTAAGAAATGGTTGACAGTAACGTTTCCCCCAAATACTGACAGGATGCTTTTAAATTTTTGAGCACTCAAAAAGTATTTGCTGGTTGATAATTCTTCCAACTTAAGGATACTTAACGTCATCAATCAATTTAGATAAAAGCGTCCAGTTTTAGTCTCTTAAGGAACAACGTGACATTTCACCAAATATTTAGCGACAATTTTCTGTTAAAAATCAACCATGAAATTGACAATTTTCTGAAAAATATCCATCTGCTCGAAAGTCTTTCAAGAATCGATTTTTTTCTTTTGATGACCGTTTTAAGTTGATTCCGAATTGCTTTTCGTAGCAGAATATTTTATTATTGCACATTGCATGGATCATATAATTCCACCGTTTGACGGTATCTTTTTGTGCCTCTTTTGGTACCCTACCTGCGAAAACATTACAGGATATACAACGTCATTTTATCCGGAAAAAATATATAACTTTAGTTTTGTTACGATGCAGGCCTGAGTGCGCCAAATCTCTATATCACGCCACGCTACAATGCTTAGTGGTAAAAATTCTAGCCATGAAACTCTGTTCATTTCCGTTATTTCATTTTAGCTTGCAGTTTGATATGTGTTGGCAAACCCCCCCCCTCCCCCACCCCCCCAGTTCTCTCCCATGGTCCTCTCAGAGGCGTGACTCACATGACACTCATTCCACACACAGCTTTATCCCAGTTTGTCTTGTCACACAGCCCTAGCACCAGAAATCCACAGGAAGCTATCAACGTCAGACACCATAAGGTCACCCGTTAACGGAGACTTTGCACGGCTGCTGAAGTCTCCTCACTTGTGTTCAGTAGCCTTTGTTCAGGTTTGGCATACGCAGGAAATCACGCGCAGGCTGAAATCAACATTGAACCACTCACCGGAGGAAAACTCGAAGTATAAGTGTGCGGAATGACGGTGAATTATGCCTGATCAAAAATCATATCTTAGACATCAGGTGAGTATCGACGTGTTCAACACAAACTTTTTTTTTTTTTCAAATCGCGAAGCCAGACCGATCGCCGCATTCTTTGAAGGCACCTGTAAGGACAGTCGTCACTGAAAACACTTCACACCTTGCAATTCTGTCCGCACAGACATGGTTGGAACTGAACGGGAAACCCGAAACTGAGGTTTCAAAGCAGATTCGCGATTTGGTTTTCATAATAAGAATGAACCGTAAGAATGAGGACAGTCTCTCGTAAAATCCAGTTTGAACTGAGACTGCATGATAAGGCTGTCCCCGACCCTTCACAACAAGATCCAAAGTCAGCCAGGCCAGGAAGATTCTGACACCTGCAGAGCTGGATTCTCAAAGACGTACTTTAAAATACAAACTCCAAACATTCAGCTACCATTCTCTACCAGTGTAACCCCCGGTACTGGGCACCATGGGTAGAACGGAGCAGGTAAGGTCCAGCGGAAGCTTCCATCATAATTTCAATAGAGAATCGAACCCCAGTTTGTCAGCAATTAATCTGTTTCGCTGTCCGCTGCATCTCTGGAGGTATTTCAGTGAAAGAAATTACAGCTGCTAGTCACTTTTCGTATCTGGTTTTGCTTTCGGCATCTCGGGTTTGTGGAATCTTCCATCAGGAATACAATGCTTTATTTACTCGCCACCGTGCACGCCTTGTTCGTTCTTTTCGATCGAACTTTGCTTCAAAGCGAGGTGACTGCAGGCGGAAATTGAATCAAACTTCAAAGAAAAACAAATTCCATTCCGCCGGACAAAAGGGACAAACAGATTCCAAGACAAAACACGACGCGCTTCGACCTCTGTGGTCAAGCAAGGCAAGGGGAAAGCCTGGGAGTTATCTCAGTTTTTTTTATCTCTTGTTCAGGAACTGGTTCCCATTAATGTTGTGGTTGTTGCTAATTGTTCCCTTCTCCTTCTTGTTCTTTTTCTTGTTCTTCTTTCTTTGTCATCGTCGTCGTCGTCGTGGTCGTAATGTTTTGCTCGACCGTTCGTCCTCTTCTCCTTCTATTCCATCCCCTACTCCTTCTCGTCTTCCTCCTCTTGATCCTTCTCCTTCACGTTCTTTGCTCAACAAATCATTAAAAAAAAAAAAAAAACAAAGACAGACCCCCACTCCCCCACCCCACCCCAGCTCACCCCCCCCCCCCCCCCCTAAGGTGACGGACAGGATTGTTGTCACAGATGAAGACTGCTCTGCTGTTCCTGGGGCTGGTGGCCGTGGCTATGGCCTCCACGACTTCATGGCCTGACACAACCCGCCACCCCCACAACTCCCACGGGGACCCCCTGAGTGAGTGGACTCACTTCACCTCTCTCTGTAATCAGTGCATCATCATCATCATCTGTTTGCTTCATCAGTGGGCGACAGCCACGTCGTCGATGATGACGAGAACGGCGATGATGATGATAATGATGTTGTTGTTGTTGTTGTTGTTGTTGATGATGATGATGATGATGATGATGATGATGATGATGATGATTACGACGACGACGACAACTACGACGACGACATCGACGACGACGATGATGATGGTGATAATATTAAGACGATGACGACGACGACGACGACGACGACGACCGATGATGATGATGGTGATAATATTGATGACGACGACGACGACGATGGTGATGATGATGGTGCATATTTGCATGGTTTCTGCTGATGGTTGAAGTAACAGTGACGATGACAATGATGATATGGGGAAAAATTGTTGTTGAGTTTGTTGTTGCTGTTGTTGTTGTTGTTGTTGTTGTTGTTATAGTTGTTGTGTATACACCGTGTCCAACAGAGCACCTGGTGAGACAAGAGGTGAAATTCCTGAAGCAACAAGACCCCACGCTGGACATGGCTGGTTGTACCGATCAATGTGACGCCATTTTCAATCTCGGCACCCATCACAACGAGCACCTCCTGGACAACCTCTGCTACTCGGAATGTAAAAGGTGAGGCCTCGTGCGAGTCTGCAGAGAGAGAGAGAGAAGAGAGAGAGAGAGAGAGAGAGAGAGAGAGAGAGAGAGAGAGAGAGAGAGAGACCTCTTTCGTCACCATCAACCTAGAAAAGGAGACGTTAGTGTGTTTATTATGGTGTTTTCAGTAAGGCCTAGGTCATAGGAGAGTCGACACGAGCATCAAAGATTTAGAGAGAGAGAGAGGATCAGTATTCTCGACTCAGTTTCCCTCTATTTGCCGTTGTCGGAGTCCGGTTCAGTTGCACGGGTCACTAATCACTACCGGGCGAGAGAATCGTTCTCTATGCTGCCCTGTCAGGTAACTACGAATGCCAGATTCTAGCTTTCCTCTGTTCAAGGAGGTTGGCCTACTACCTGCATGCAGCCTTTGCGCGCGGGTGAAGCACAAAGTCTGAGCTTTAAACTTGATAGATTGACACTGTCAGTTGTGAAGCGTGGGGGAACAGGCAGCCGACCCGTGAACAGGAGACAAGACCACAGAGCCAATCAGATCAACAGGGAGTGCTTCATGCTTTCAATGTGTGCAACGGAAGCAATTAGTGAAAGTAAAAAATACTGATCCTGTCGGCTCCTCAGTTATGCAAACATAGGCTTACTTCTCTCTTTCGTGACCATGAATTTAAAGGACGAGACTTTCGCGTATTTTTTTCTCATTTCCTGATTACCATATTATCCCCTTCCTCTATTCTCCACGGATCCCTCTCTCCCCTCAGTGGTCTCGTTCAGGCTCCCTCATATATAGTCGCACCCAGGTTAGTCCTGTCGTGTTCCCAGCGCCTTAGTCCACAGGGAGCGATGATATAGAAGTTGTCAAGAGGCAACCCACCAGAGGAGACACTGCACTGCTGTTGAGTCACTTCGTTGGTATTCAGTTGTGCTCGTTCTAATCTGATGTACGTGGAAGACCTGCGTTTGTGTGTATTTGTTTGTTATGTGTGTGTGTGTGTGTGTGTGTGTGTGTGTGTGTGTGTGTGTGTGTGTGTGTGTGTGTGTGCGCGTGTGTGTGTGTGTGTGTTTGTGTGTGTGTGTGTGTGTGTGTGGGGTGTGTGTGTGTGGTGTGTGTGTGTGTGTGTGTGTGTGTTCGTCTTCTTCGTTTTTATCCTCTTCTTCATTCGTCTCGATCTTAATACCCTATTCATTCTTTTTCAGAGCCCTCCACGGTCATCATGGTCACCATACTTCTACATCTGCGCCCTGGACGACTTAAACACCCGGCGGAAGTGACGTCATTCATGTTCGACACGGGATGCACCAGAAACTTCCTGTTACATTCAAATGCCTTTCGTGGCCACGCAACACAGAAAATAAAATAAAGTTAAGTTTGACTTAGCTAAGATGTTGTGAAATGAATGAATGAATTAACAAATGAACTAAAGAATGAATGATTGTACATACCAGCTGCTTGCGTATTCAGCATGCCTGGGACATGCTCTGTGGAATTAAGCCGAGGAGGAATCTGGCGGATGTTTATCGGAGACATCATCAATGAAGACACATTTGAAGGAAATACATGCACTTCTTGGTTTATTGAAGAAGAAGAAGAAGAAGAAGAAGAACAAGAACAAGAACAACAACAGTAACAACAACAACAACAACAGCAACGACAACGACAACAACAACAACAACAAACAAATCATCACCAGCTGAATTCAGGCTAAATGTCTGCCTCCACCTCATGTGATAAAGCAGAATAAAATAACCATCCCAGAAGAATGGGGGCATGGGGTAACCCCAAAACAGTGCATCGAACCCACCGGAATGACAACACATTAAGATAGGCAACAACATTGCAATGACAACACATTCAGATAGGCAACAACATTGCAATGACAACACATTAAAATAGGCAACAACATTGCAATGACAACACATTCAGATAGGCAATGACATTGCAATGACAACACATTAAGATAGGCAACAACACTGCAGTGACAACACATTCAGATAGGCAACAACATTGCAATGACAACACATTAAAATAGGCAACAACATTGCAATGACAACACATTCAGATAGGCAACAACATTGCAATGACAACACATTAAAATAGGCAACAACATTGCAATGACAACACATTCAGATAGGCAACAACATTGCAATGACAACACATTAAAATAGGCAACAACATTGCAATGACAACACATTCAGATAGGCAACAATATTGCAATGACAACACATTAAAATAGACAACGACATTGCAATGACAACACATTCAGATAGGCAACAACATTGCAATGACAACACATTAAGACAGGCAACGACATTGCAATGACAACACATTAAGATAGGCAATGACATTGCAATGACAACACATTAAGATAGGCAACGACACTGCAATGACAACACATTAAGATAGGCAACGACATTGCAATGACAACACATTAAGATAGGCAACGACATTGCAATGACAACACATTAAGATAGGCAACGACATTGCAATGACAACACATTAAGATAGGCAACAACATTGCAATGACAACACATTAAGACAGGCAACGACATTGCAATGACACATTAAGATAGGCAACGACATTGCAATGACAACACATTAAGATAGGCAACGACATTGCAATGACAACACATTAAGATAGGCAACGACATTGCAATGACAACACATTAAGATAGGCAACGACATTGCAATGACAACACATTAAGATAGGCAACGACATTGCAATGACAACACATTAAGACAGGCAACGACATTGCAATGACAACACATTAAGATAGGCAACGACATTGCAATGACAACACATTAAGATAGGCAACGACATTGCAATGACAACACATTAAGATAGGCAACGACATTGCAATGACAACACATTAAGATAGGCAACGACATTGCAATGACAACACATTAAGATAGGCAACGACATTGCAATGACAACACATTAAGATAGGCAACGACATTGCAATGACAACACATTAAGATAGGCAACGACATTGCAATGACAACACATTAAGATAGGCAACGACATTGCAATGACAACACATTAAGATAGGCAACGACATTGCAATGACAACACATTAAGATAGGCAACGACATTGCAATGACAACACATTAAGATAGGCAACGACATTGCAATGACAACACATTCAGATAGGCAACGACATTGCAATGACAACACATTCAGATAGGCAACGACATTGCAATGACAACACATTCAGATAGGCAACGACATTGCAATGACAACACATTCAGATAGGCAACGACATTGCAATGACAACACATTAAGATAGGCAACGACATTGCAATGACAACACATTCAGATAGGCAACGACATTGCAATGACAACACATTAAGATAGGCAACGACATTGCAATGACAACACATTAAGATAGGCAACGACATTGCAATGACAACACATTAAGATAGGCAACGACATTGCAATGACAACACATTAAGATAGGCAACGACATTGCAATGACAACACATTAAGATAGGCAACGACATTGCAATGACAACACATTAAGATAGGCAACAACATTGCAATGACAACACATTAAGATAGGCAACGACAAATAAACATTAAGATAGGCAACGACATTGCAATGACAACACATTAAGATAGGCAACAACATTGCAATGACAACACATTAAGATAGGCAACGACATTGCAATGACAACACATCAAGATAGGCAACGACATTGCAATGACAACACATTAAGATAGGCAACAACACTGCAATGACAACACATTAAGACAGGCAACGACATTGCAATGACAACACATTAAGATAGGCAACGACATTGCAATGACACATTAAGACAGGCAACGACATTGCAATGACAACACATTAAGATAGGCAACAACACTGCAATGACAACACATTAAGACAGGCAACGACATTGCAATGACAACACATTAAGATAGGCAACGACATTGCAATGACAACACATTAAGATAGGCAATGACATTGCAATGACAACACATTAAGACAGGCAATGACATTGCAATGACAACACATTAAGACAGGCAATGACATTGCAATGACAACACATTAAGATAGGCAATGACATTGCAATGACAACACAAGATCGGCAACGACGTTGCCCATTTCTATGTTGGGAAGCCAAAGGGATTCGAACCAAGAACGCCTGGCCGTGCTTCACCACTGGGCCAGCCCTGCTCCCAGTCACATTCAGTCTCCACCCCAGTCCAGCCTCCCATCCCCGACACATGTTCTTAGTCACTTTTGATAACATCAGCATTTCTTAACTGTTGAGGCCAGAGTCCTGAAACAGAATTGCAATACTGACACAACATACAAACCTGTAAAATCATGATTAAAACTCTCTCTCTCTCTCTCTCTCTCTCTCTCTCTCTCTCTCTCTCTCTCTCTCTCTCTCTCTCTCTCTCTCTCTCCACCCTGCCCGTGGGGGGCCGGAATAGCTCAGTTGGTAGAGCGCCGGACTCGTGATCCTGAGGTTACGGGTTCGAATTTCGGTACAGGGGGATTTTTTCCTCGGAGTTAACATTGGTTCTGACTCCATCCCCCATACAGTCCTTCGAATGAGACTATAAACCGAGGTTCCGTGTGTGAACGCACGCATAACATCTTGCACACACGTAAAATCCCATCACCAACTTTCGGAAGAGAAGGCCAGTTTGGCCGTTGGTATGGATGACACGTTACACATAGCATGCACCCTGCGTGAGAAATTGAAAGAATGGAGGAAGCAAGGATATTGAGTGAACGATATTGGACGATATTGACTGTATGACACGGGAAACGACTGAATGAAGCGCCAGCTGGCAGCTCTTCAGTCGGCACCACCCAGGTAGGGAGCCCGTTGTGTAAACGAGTGTGGATTGTAAAGCGCTTAGAGCTTGGTCTCTAGCCGAGAATAGGCGCTATATAAGTATTCATTATTATTATTATTATTAAAGACAGTCCAGAGCTGTTTCTACTCCGGTGGGAATCCTTCCTTTGTCTGGGTCCATCACTAAAACCATCATTATTGTTGTGAAAATGGGGACTTGCCGTTCGTGGAGCATGTTGAATCAAAGCAGACTCTGAATCAAAGCAGACTCTGCTGAGTTCAGACCATTTAGGTGTGGTCAGTGCAGACATAGTTTTAGACTCATCACCATCTCTACTCCTAACAGCAGGCTGTAGGGGTGACGTCATCTTCCCCATCCCATGACCTCAAGTTGTAGGGGATGGTGTCATCTTCAATGACGCATCACGGCAGGCTGTATGGATGACGTCATTTTCACTGTCCCATGACAGCAGGCTGTGGGGGTGACGGCATCTTTACTTTCTCTGGACAGAAGATCGAAGGGGCGACGTTAACAGCAGTGTCACATTACAGAAACTTGTAGGGTGCTGTCATCTATAGAGTCTTATGACAGAAGGTTGCAGGGATGACAACAGCTTCACTGTTCTGTGACGATAGAGTTTATAGAGTTGACCTCATCGTCATTGTGCAAGGACAGACTATTGTTGGGGAGCCGTGATTTTCAGCGTCTTACGATAGCACTTTGAAGGGGTAATGTCCCCTTCACTGTCCCATGACGAGAGAGAGAGAGAGAGAGAGAAGAAGAGAGAGGAGGAGAGAGAGAGAGAGAGAGAGAGAGAGGAGAGGTAATTCATCTAAAGATTCAGTCAAATATTCAAGTACCTGATCATTTTTACTTATTTATCTGTTTATCTATTTATTTATCTATCTACCAAATTACTATAATTTATTCTCTCTCTGTCTCTGTCTGTCTGTCTGCCCCCCCCCCTCTCTCTTTCTATCTATCTATATGGAGATATGTATATATGTGGATATGTATGAATGTATATATATATATATATATATATGTGTGTGTGTGTGTGTGTGTGTGTGTGTGTTGTGTGTGTGTGTGTGTGTGTGTGTGTGGTGTGTGTGTGTGTGTGTGGAGAGAGAGAGAGAGAGAGAGAGAGAGATTTAGTTTTCACCATGATTTCATTACCATGTTTGTACAATAATTTTTCCTTGCCTCTCCCCAACCCCTAACCCTGCACATACACAAACCACATCCACACACCCACACACACGTATGCTGGCGTGCACACTCCCTTCCTTCACTGGTCTATTACAATTCTAAGCACAATCCTGTTTACTCATTTGAATACTGCCTATATAAATTCTTTCATTTAATCACTTATTTATTTGTTTATTTACCTGTTTATCCGTCCATTCAAATCCCCTGCCTATCCTTCCTTCCCCTCAAGATGTTTTTGCATTCTCTCTTTCTCTCTCTATCACCCCTCCCCCCCCCCCCCCCCCCCCCACACACACACCCAACCCATTACTTTTCCTTTCAATTCTTAATTTCATTATGCTTATCCCATATTTCATCTTTTGTGTTTTCCCAGATTATTTTTGCTATTTCTGAACTTTGATTGGTGAATCGTCTAAATGTTTCAACCCTAAGATTCTTATCACTGGTCCAAAAGAATATAACTCCAATCACCTGGGAATAGTAAATGCACAGCTCTCTGTCTTGGTCTCATTTTTACTCCCCACCTAAAGAAGACCTAAAGGTCGAAACGCGTTGCTTTTATATTCTCATTTGTCTAATGCACTCGTTCGGTAATCCGTAAACTCAACTTCTATTCTCTTTCTTCGTCTTCCGGCTGTACTCTCTACCTCAAAAGTTTATAGTGTAATGTTTTAACGTTCAGGGTTTTTTTTTCTTTTTTTTTGTGTTGTATTCCATGTCCGACTGCTGCCCTTGCCTTTTAAGAATTTGATGGTGGGACGAGGATGGTGGTGGTGGTGGTGGTGGTGGGAGTTGTGGTGTTTGGGTGTTGTTTCTAACTGAATGAGAGGTCATACGTAGAGTGGAAGGAACAATAAAGATATTCAAAATAAAAAATTCACCTCTGGCCATGATATCGTAACGCTTGGCATTATCTTAGTGTGTCAGTTCATCAGGTTAACATGGCTGTCTTCAGGAGAGTGCACGATCTATCGTTGGCCTCAATTTATTCATTTTACATCTTTTAAAAAAATCGTAAAATTTTAAATAAGGAAGATTCACGATCAATATCCATGTTTTACAGTCTGTCAGATACACTATGGACACTACCTTCATTGTTTTTACGTGGCAAACTGTGGTGGCTTGTCAGGGTAAAGATGGATATGTGTGTGTCGGAACGTATTGATATATAACAAGAAATAAAAGCAAACATCGAAACAAAAAGATAAACCTAGTAGTAACGTATCGAATTACATAAAGTCACAGAGAGAAAAGAAGAAGAGACATTAAACGTATCAATTTCCCATTAGTCTCGAAAATAAACCCACATTTGTCTCCCATTTCCAGCAAGTTTCAGGTACACTCATGTGCAAGCAATCCTTTCTCCCTCCTTTCAGACATAAGTCCTTGTACAATCTCATCTCAAGCAAGTGTTTTCATGAACTCAATAGAATAACTCTTTCACAACTCTGAGTAGTTTCCGAACTGTTCATTATAAACATGAAATATGAACACCCAGTACATAAAAGAAAAGCAAATGAAACCAAGAAAATAGAAAGAAAGAAAGAAAGAAAGAACAATAAAAGAAAGAAAGAAAGAAAAGAAAAAAAAAATGAGAACCTCCTGCGGAAGTCGACAGTTAAGTGCTTAGACATACTAATAACCGCTTTGGTCAACAGACAAGTTGTGACATCATCAACGAAAGCCTTTAGAAACTCTTTTTCCTGAAAGTCTTTTTACTAGATATTTGTGTTCGCTGTTTATTTTTCGCAGCTTACTTGTTTTTAAGGTATTGCGTAGAAAGCGCTCATTCCGTCAATCCACTTTTTAAGCTATTATATTTATGACGGGAAAGATTCCACAAATTAGAATAAAGAGTATCATCAAACTTATTTACCTCATCATTATCAAACAACACCAGTTTACGCGCTAGTCTGAAATTATCAACAGCGTTACAGTCGTTTAAA
>CM065731.1:48106269-48108769 GCA_033310375.1 Conus canariensis | reverse complement strand
AACGGTGGCAATGATGATAATGATGATGATGGCGATGATATGACGATTGCAAAGCATGTTTTCCTGGTCCCCTGAAGGAGGGGGTAACATCCATAGTGATGATGATATAATGGTGATGCTGATAATACCTTTGGTTGTGGTGACATTAGAAATTATGGCTGACGTTTAATTAGCACGTCGTCATACGCTGATAATGATGACGATGACGACAACGATGATGATGATGATGACAATTATGGTGATGATGACGATGATGATGATGACGATGATGGTGATGATAATGATGATAATGGCGATGATAATGATGACGATGATAATGACGACGACGACGACGACGACGACGATGATGATGATGATGATGATGATGACTATGATGATGATGATGAGGAGGAGGAGGAGGAGGAGGAGGATCAGGATGGAGACTTAAATGGCTAATATCTTAAAGAGGAAGAGAGGGGAGAGAAGAAAAAGAAGAAAGATGAGGTGACTGTAAAGGACGCTAAGCCAAAACAATTGTCGTTCAATACAGAGATAATACGAGCATTCTGACCCTCCCTCCAGCTCCTGTGTATGATGCAGCAGAGGTGACCTTGTCCGATCAGACTGGCCCGTCTTCTTCATTATCTTCTTAAGGGTACCATCAAAGTTCGTCGTTTGCCAGACGAATCGGAGGGGAGAGGAGAGGATAGGGGAAAGAGCTGGTATGTAGCCCAGACAGTTCAGGAGATTGTTTGCTGATGATTGAAAATACTGGCGTTTGCTTTGTACGCTGTTTAAGGGATGAATTCGCTCCGCTTTATCTCTAGTATCCTCTATGACAAGATCAGTCGAAAGCTTCTTCTCTTAGATTTCGGGTGCCATGTTTCACAACTGTATAGTAGGGCTGACAATGTATTCGAATAATAAACTCTCAGCTTAATCATAGCTGAACATTTCTTGTTTGACCACATTTCGGCTGAGATAGTTAAATGCTTTAAAGGTTGTTCATATTTTTGTACTTCAGCTCGTTGGTCATTTCACGATGGTTGTCGATGGTTGTCATGTTCGTGAAGTCTTCGATGCTGTCGGTCTCACGATGCCTTAACTCATTAATAGTTTTTTTTTTTTGTGGGGGATGGTCGACTGACATCGTGTTTTTCGTCTTCCGTCTGCTGATAATGCATTACCATTATTTTTGAGAGTATTTATATAGCGCCTAATTCCTAACAGAGGCCAAGCTTTAAGCGCTTTACAATCCATGCTTTCGTTAGCACAGCGGACTGCCTACCTTGGTGAAGCTGACATTGGAGAACTGCCCGGTGGCGTTACATTTAGTTGTTTCCTGCGTCATTTAGTTGAATATCAGTCAACAGTTTTCCAGTCATTCTTACGATTGTTCAGGGAGCATGCATACAAAGTGTATCCGTGACGTCCATAGCAACGGCCAAGCCGGCTTTCTCTTCCGAAAGTTGGATATCGGATTTTACGTTTGTGCAAAATGTCATGCGTGCGTTCATACTTTGAGTCTTGGTTAACGGTCTCATTTGAAATTCAGGAAATGGAGTCAAAACCAGTTACCTCAAAGGGAAAAATGCCCCAGTATTGAAACAGCATGGCAGAGATGCGAACCCTCAACCCCCAGGATCGCCAGAATTACGTACATGGCACTCTACCAGCTGAGCTATAGACCCACACTGATCAAAAAGAAAGAAAAAAGAAAGAAAGAAAGAAAGAAAGTCAGATGGATAGAAAGCTAGAAAGAAAGGTAGATAGACAGGCAGACAGGCAGACCGCAGACAAATGGACAGACAAATAAATAGATAGATAGACAGACAGACAGATAGATAGAAAGATAGGTAGATAGTTAGATATGTAGACATGGATAGAGAGACATGTAGATAGATAGATAGACAGACACACAGATAGATATATACAGACAGATAGATAGATGGGTGGATAGACAGAAATATATATATATATATATATATATATTATATATATATATATAATAGAGAGAGAGAGAGAGAGAGAGAGAGAGAGAGAGAGAAACACAGATAAATAGACATATAGATAAATATTTAGATAGACGGACAGATTGACAGATAGATAGAGAGATAGGTAGATAGGTTGGTGGACAGACAGATAGATAGATAGATCGATAGAAAGACAGATAGAAAGATAGATACATAGATAGTGTTTATATATATATATATATTTGTTAAAAAATATTTTTAAAATGAAGTGGTAAAATCTACAAGCTTGTTTCTAGCGTTGCTATCTTCAGGATGTCTTTTGGGGCACGCCAACGATCTTTTATGGCGTGCGGGACTTGATTTCAACTCTGTGTGTGCAGGCGGATCTCATTTGCTGCACGTGCGGCCTGTGGTTCTTATTGGGGCCTGTTCAGGTGGAATGTGCTAGCAAAGATTTCCACTTGTGCCTGCAATTGTTTACAATTTCTACTTTTGTGTTCAGAGTTGCTAAGTGTGGTTTGCATAATATTAACCATTTTTCTGTGGAG
>CM065731.1:48096269-48101269 GCA_033310375.1 Conus canariensis | reverse complement strand
CATTGTCAGAGGAAACTTCATGCCACTAGAAACCCCAGCAACAACAGTCTACATACACATCCTAAGACCACACAGCCGTGATATTTACAGTATGAAAGGGGGTTTACTGAATGGCGCGGCCAACTGGAAGTGCACAGCACACCTTGTTGAACGGAGAAACCATGCAGAAATCATCAGGTGGAAGGTAAAAAACCGGGTATGCTATTCCATTCAGATTCATTAAAAAGACTTCTGATTGAAATTGCTGTATCATATTCTCCTCTGGCCAGCAGCTTGAGGGGAGTCTGGCTTCCATGCCAAATTCATTGCCGAAGACGTTGAAGGAAGCGGCTTTGTGGGCTCATCTGCAAACGATTCCAAGAAAAAGATACACCCAAAGGTGCAGGTAGGAGGACCCAGTGAAGTACTGTCCTCAACTGCCCAACAAACCAGCCGAGAGCAATCCTGCACCGCCCTTGGATGCCTGTGATGTGTTCACAGGCGGTGCAGGCACCGACAGGGCATTCCCTTAACACTTGAAGTAGCTCTCGTTTCAATGTAAGACGAGGACCAGAGCGCTGGAGGCAATGATAAATGCAGCTGAAAAGTGTTTCAGCTGGATCTGGTAGAGGAGGAACAAACGGTGAACTTCACGAAAATGGAGTTCCCGAACTTACAATGGATGTCTGATAGCTCTGAAGATCTGTCTGATGGATGATGGCTTGACCTTTGAAAATACCCGGCCACCCAGGAGGTGCAGGTTTCACTAATGGCAGTGCAAAACAAAACAAACAAAAAAAATCGAACAGCAGAAGGACATCTAGGAGTCATGACTTGAGAATGTAAACAGGGTCCAAACACTTCCGTGAAGAGATGGGGGATGAGGGGCGTGAAGGGGGAGGGGGGGAGAGGGGGAGAGAGAGAGTCTTCTTCCTCAGGGTCCTTCCGCTGACCAACTCTTCCAGTGTTTCTTCCTGCTCTTCTTCAGCAATCGGGAAAAAAAGAAAAGAATTCACGAAGACTGGTGACAAAGGAGCAAGTAGAAGTATCAAAAATCTCTTTGAGAATGATTCAGTCATCACACATGTCAGGGAACAAGATGAAAATCACCTATATTGCTGTAATAGTGGGAAAACAAAGTCCTGTTCCTTGATGATCCTTTCAAGATTTCATCTTAGTCTTCTAGGACATAGGACGCTAGCTCTCGAAAATGCTCACCCGATATAATTGAATAACTAAGAACTGCGTTTGCTCTCTCTCTCTCTCTCTCTCTCTCTCTCTCTCTCTCTCTCTCTCTCTCTCTCTCTCTGTCTGCCTCTGTCTGTCTGTCTGTCTGTCTCTCTCTCTCTCTCTCTCTCTCTCTCTCTCTCTCTCTCTCTCTCTCTCTCTCTCTCTCTCTCTCTTTGCCAGAGACTGTCTCTTTAAACTCTTTCTCTTTCTCTCTCTGTCTCTTCAAATTCTCTCTCTCTCTCTCTCTCTCTCTCTCTCTCTCTCTCTCTCTCTCTCTCTCTCCATCCCTTCCTTTCTGCCATCCTGCCACACCCCCTTCCTCTAAACGTATATTGCATCATTCATGCTTAGCTGTCATGTATTCATTGTCGTGTACGAGTTGATGTGCACTCCAGCGCGATGTTTTCTTTCATTCATTTGCAGAGATCTTTCCATCTTTTTTTAGGGCTGGATGAAAAAACAAAAAAGCCACAGACTTTGTGCTTATTGCTTTCCCTCAATAAATAATACTTCGTTCGTTCGTTCGTTTAGGGACCGAAATATTTTCCATCGAATCAGTACCTCGCTCTTACGCCAGTTTACCAGGTGGAACAAACATAGCAGCCACTGTTTATGACCGCACTGCAGTCTACTTATCTGCTTTTATGGATTGACAAACATCACTAAAATGGTTTCAAGCCCACACGTATGCAGATTATTGTTTGTGAAATGGCCGTCTTGGGCAGGTTGAAAACGACTTCCCATTCAAGGGAAGTAACTCGGGACTGTCTGTTCACTCCTCACCATGCCATTGAGAATTTGAACGAAGTGACCGCTCTGGACAGGAGGAAGTCAGACAGACCTGGACCAAGACTTTTGTACGTCACACAGCAGGACAAAGAGAGCATGCATTAGGTGTGCACATCAGCCACATGTCTGAAGTCCAGTCAGTATCAACTGATCAAGTAAGATGCGGTTCTTTAAAGTTACAAATCTGTTTCTCCACGCTTTGAGTTACATGTCAGTTTTGTGCAAATTATCTGTCACAATCCATATTGTTTTGTTCTCTCTGTCTGTCTGTCTGTCTGTCTGTCTCTCGCTCTCTGTCTGTCTGTCTGTCTGTCTGTCTGTCTGTCTTCTTCTCTCTCTCTCTCTCTCTCTCTCTCTCTCTCTCTCTCTCTCTTCAAATAAAAGTATTAGAGTAATAAACAGAAGGATTTTTTGTTTCCATCCTGACACTGTCCTAACGATTTTCAAAATGTCCTCTTTATGTTCCGTGAGCTAGGACATGTGTCCAAAGCTTTTTTTTTTTTTTTTTTTTTTGAAACACTGTCCTTTTGAGGACAGGATGCTGACAGAAATAAATGCCAAGCGCTGATTCTTTTCTGTCGGCAATCATCACCTACAAATAGAGGAAATGTCAACTGTGCCAACATTTGAAGTTGTAACTCCAAGAAGAGGTTTGTCAATATCAGAATTCACGCGTTCGTTGAAACAGAAACGTTTGTAAACAAAGTGAAGAATGTGTAAAGATTGCCCCAGCGTCAAAGACACGTCACTATCATTCGTGCAAGATACACAGCGCCTATCCCGCGTGAAGAACACATACAGTCGATCTTGAGGGAGGAACAGGCCTAGAAATATCCTAAGGTGCGTTTGTTTCTCACAAATTTATTTTCCTAGATAATGTCAACATTAAACATTTACCAGATATCTCATGGGTGCAATAACCCGGATCAGATTGTCTGTATTTCTGAAGACACACAGCGACCAGAGTGAACAACCATTCCCTCGTTCATTTGTGTATTGATTGATTCATTCACTCATTTCAGTTATTTTTTAATATTTTCTTTTTCAAATCGACAACACCAAGCCTTAGTCTCATGAACTTTGATTTAGTTTATTTTTCTCATTGCGTTGCTACAAAGGCAATGGGAACTGACAGGTAATTTCTGGGACTTCCGGTCGGGCAGGAAAGACGTCATTTCCGTTAGAAGGTTGACGTTGCCCAGGGTTCGGTAGTAGTAGAATGGTGACCATGGTGACCATGGTGAAGAGCTCTGAAAGACAAGAAACAGGATATTGAAAACAAGACGAAGAAAAATGAAAACGAATCCGTGGAGGATGAGAAGAAGAATAAAGAACACACACACACACACACACACACACACACACACACACACACACACACACACACACGCACGCACGCACGCACGCACGCACGCACGCACGCACACACTCACGCGCGCACACACGCGCGCACGCACGCACGCACGCACAGACACACGCACGCACGAACGAACGCACGCATGCACGCATGCACGCACACACACATACGCACCCACCGACCCACCCACACACACACGCATTCATGCTCGCACACACGCATGCACACACACATACATGCACGCATGCAAACATATACGCACACATATACACACGCACACACACGCACGCACGCACACACACACACACATACACACACACATACACACACACATACACACACACATGCGCGCGCGCATGCAGGCACGCACGCACACACACAAACACACACACACCGCACACACACACGCACGCACGCACGCACGCACGCACGCACACGCACACGCACACACACACATACACACACACATACACACACACACACACATACACGCATGCACACACACACACACACACACACACACACACACACACACACACACACACACACACACACTCCTTCTTCGTCTGTTGGTTCAGAACAACACTGAACACGACACAAATGACACAGCGGCGGTGCAGTGCCATCTCCGGCGGGCTGCCTCGTGGCTTCTTAACATTGACTGCACCCAGTGGAATGCGGTTGATAGGACTGAGACAGGACACACTGAATGTGGCTGTGCATGAGAACGATCGGAAGGAGCCGTGTAAGAATACTGGAACTGGTGAAAGGGCAACATGGGAGACGGGGGAGGAGATGGAAGGGGGCACGGAAGCTGAGCCCAAACAAACAAACATACTAACAAATAAATGAACGAAAGCCTGATTTCTTCGGTACATTGTAAGGACGGAGTGCTGTATGTAGATTTCAACACAAGACTGTTTCAACGCTCCAGTGTGAATCCAGCTCTACTGGGAAAAAATACTAAGAATAAAATAGCAGAAAACAAAGAGAGAACAAACATAACACGTAACAATAAAAACAACAAGAAAACGAAGAAAAACAACTAACAACAACAACAACAACAAACAAAAGCAGCAATGACACAAGCTAAAGAAAAGTAAACAATAGCACCACCAACCACCACCACCACCACCACCACACAACAACAACAACAACAACAACAACAACAACAATATCAACATTGCCATCATCAACAACAACAACAAGAGACGAGGGGGAAAAAATCGGCAACATCACAAGAGAACAGCAGCAGCAGCAGTAGCAGGAACAACAACAACAACAATAAACCCGAAGACAACAGCCATTGCAGCAACGACACAGACAATATTAGCGACAACAACAATACCAACAGGAAAACCTAAACAAACATCAACGAGAACAAAAGCAATGAGGGCAACAACAATAGACTAACAGAGGCCTCATCTTCACAAAACAAACACACAATCAAACAACCTCATTTTCACAAAACAAACACACAATCAAACAAACAAACAAATAAACAAACAAACAAACAACAACAACCACAAACATGCAAACTGACGTCTTATTTCAATGTTCATAGATACGAAAACACCCTCTCTAAACCGTTGCTGATCCTGACCTTTTACATTCCGAATAGCAGAGGTTGTCAACGAGGTGTTCG
>CM065731.1:48086269-48091269 GCA_033310375.1 Conus canariensis | reverse complement strand
AGAAAAATTCCATTGGAAGAGCTTAAACAAAATCATCATCATCATCATCATCATCATCATCATCAACATCATCATCATCGTTATCAAAATAATGACAAAATATTACGTCACACTGATGATGGCTGTTTGGAATGTACAGGTGACCCGCAGTCAGCACTAGCCAAAGACATAGCAAGTTCTCACTTCTGATAATAGGTGTTCAGCAGCTAATTATCAAGAGCTGAAGGTTGCTATCATCACCCCACCCTTCCCCTTTTCTCCCCTCTCCCCCATTCCCATTCTCTTCTCAGGAGACTGTCCGAAAGTCTGGAATGAACTTTTCATCTAGACATGAAGCTGGCGATGACAGCAGCGTTAAGACGTGGGACAGATGAGGAGAGGAGGGGAGAGGACTGGTGGAGACAAGGGCGTGTTGGTGACAGATTAATAAAACAGTCTGACAGGAGAAGGGCAGGTGAATGGAAAAGCAGGTTATGGGGTGGGTGGGGTGATAGCTCTGAAAGGCCCCGGAGGAAAAACAAAAACAAAAACAAAAACAAAAAAAAGATCAACACATACTCTCCGACACGACAACTTGCTTTGCTGTCCGCCGTTTGATTGTGATGACTGGCATGTAGGCCTACACTTTCTGTGCAGGTCATCAGGCATGGTAGAAAAAAAAATGTATCCACAGAACCCTCTCCTTCTCCTCCCACCCCTTACCTTCATCTCTTTGCTGATGCGTGTATTTACTCTAGGCGGGTCAAACGCACTTTTGTTTTATCTGCAGTCTAGTGTTCCCAGGGCAGTCTAGGTTGTTAGAGTTCACTCTGGCATTGTCACTAGGCCTGCACGGACCGTGGCAAGTGCGCTGCTGATAGTCCCTGCCTCCTTCCCCTGCTCTTTTGTGTCGTCAGTGCGTTATACTCAATGTGCCAGATTTTTTTTTTTGAAAGCAAAAGATAAGGACAAGGTACAAAAAAAACATTATAACTAGTCCAGAACTGTTTGAATGTTGTAACATGTTTATATTGGGTGCCAAAAGGCTTGTAGTTTTTGTGTATGAATCAATGATCAACTGCTTTTGTTTCTTTGTCTTTCTGTCTTTTTATCCCTGTATTAATGCAGTTCTGTCCGTCCTCTTCTCTTCTCTCTTCTCTTTCTCTCATTCTCGCTCTCACTCCTCTCTCTCTCTCTCTCTCTCACTCTCTCTCTCTCAGCCTCTCTCTCTCCTCACTCTCACTTCCTCTGTGTGTGTGTGTGTGTGTGTGTGTGTGTGTGTGTGTGTGTGTGTGTGTGTGTGTGTGTGTGTGTGTGTGCTGTTGATCTTTGCGGCACAGAAAACAATACAGGAGACTGACTATCCCTTGAACAAAACAACATGAGATGCATACACATATGCGATCATATACCCTCCTGCCCCTACGCAACACCCTTCACCCTTTACACCACTTCCACCCCCACTTCCCTCTTCCACGCCACCCTGGTTCATCCCACTGTTATTGTTAATTAAAAAAGGAATAGTATAATATTATTTCTCTGCAATGCCTCTTCTCTTCCGGCGAGTTGTCTCGTAGCAGCATGGCGGGGGATGTTTTCTGTGGACAGCCTGCAAGTGGGTTTGTTACCTGTCACAGGTACGCGGCTGTATGCTTGGAATAAGAATAAGAAGCGTTAGGGACATGCCTTTGATACGAAACTTTGATATGAAACAAATTGAATAGACGAATAAGTAAACAAACGAATGTATAAATAGATAAACAAACAAATAAATAAATGAATGAATGAATGAATAAGTTAATAAATAAACACATAAATAAAGAAGTAAATGAACAAATAGTAGGCAAATTGAATGGACAAAACATGAAAAAATAAATCAATCTATCAATTAATAAACAAACAAATAAATGAATCGATAAATAAATAAATACAAAATGAATCAAGAAATGAACAAACAAATAAATAAATAGATCAACACAAAATGAATCAATAAACAAACAAATGAATGAATGGATAAATAGATAAACAAATAAATAGATAAATAAATGTAAAATGAATCAATAAATGAACAAACAATGAAATGTCTTGAGCTTCACCATTCTTATCAGGAGCTCGGTCATATCGTGATTTTACAGTTTTCACCCCTCCCTCCCCCTTCCCAATTCTATTGCGCAGTTTTAAAGATAACATGGGGAATAATTAGGACGACAGGATTACATTACAGTATATATTTTAATGATCATATCCCTCTTCTCTCAGCCTGAAGAATTGATCGGCTCTTCGCTACAAATCTTTCAAGGTAAGCATATTCTCTTTCTCTCTGTTTGTCTGTCTGTCTGTCTGTCTGTCTCTGTCTCTCTCGCCTTCATGTGTGTATAATGGTGTTTCTCTATGTGTTACTCGCTTGAAGATACACGGCTGTGGCATATTTTTATATTCATTTTGACGTTTTGTGCTCTCCTTTTTGTATGAAACATCGTTCATTTTGGTACCATTAATCTCTCTCTCTCTCTCTCTCTCTCTCTCTCTCTCTCTCTCTCTCTCTCTCTCTCTCTCTCTCTCATTTCATTTGTGAATGCATTTATTTGTCCAGTACATGCCCACCCGTCCCGTCTGTTTGTGTTCATTAAATTTCAGGGAACCTCATAAGTCTTTATGTGATTGATATTAAAAAAACAAACAAACAAATAGACTTATAGCAGGGTAAGCTGTAGCACAGAAGCGGAAATAGAAGAATGGTTGATAACGTTTCCCTCTGACACTAGCAAGTCCCTTTAAAGCCCTAGACATTTAAAAAGTATATGGTGGTTAATACATCTTTGACTTTAAGGACACTAATATCCTAACTGAACTTACTTAAATGAAAACATCCAGTTTTAGTCTATAAACAATCAATGTCAATTTTGAGGGGGAATATTTCACAATAGTTTCCCGTGACGAAAGCATTCATGAAAAGTTCGACTAAATTCTGAAGAGAATTGCTTTCCTGGACAGTTTTTCAAGAATCGGCTTTGAAAATGTTTAGATTATTTCTGACATACTAAAAATAATTGCAATGAATCATGCGATTTTTTTGCCTGCCGGTTTGCTACCATGTCTACCAAATCGTTAACAGAATTATTTCAGCAATACGATGGGGCTCAGAAAGAAGTGCAATACAAGGGTATGAGAGTGAAGTGTGGCAAAGTTTTCACTGCGTCATACTGCCCCGCACAGTGGTGGTAATTATAGCCAGGTAACGTGTTGTTCAGTCTCCTACTTTCAAATCAGTTTGCTCTTTGGTACATACTGGAAAACTTTTCTGTCTTAATTTTTTTCCAAATTTTTCTCTTTTTATCTCATGGCCTTTTACTCGACATGACTCTCACGATGTTCATTCATGCAAAGTCATACTAGGTTCGTCTTGCCAGTCTCAGCGCCAGAGCCCTGTAGGGAGCTAATTACGTCACGATGCTATAAGATCACCCGTCAGAGATGACTCAGCACGGCTGTTGCGTCACCACAGTTGTGTTCAACAGCACTGGCACTGGCTTGACATGCGCAGATAATGATTACTAGCTGAGATCACTATAGAACTACGCAACAGAGGAAAACTCGTAATGGGAATGCTTGCGGTGCTGTTGAATAATGTCCTATCTGAATGACATCTAAGATACTGGCTGCGTGTTTGAATCGTAAAAAGATTATATAAAAAATAAAAAAATAAAGAAAGACCTCAACGTTTTGGAGGTAAAGCGAAATATATGTAAGCATACAAAACAAGGTCGAACGTAAAGCTTCTTTAACACGTAATACGAAACAGACATGGGGATTTTCGGCAAATATGTTGTATTCAGACGACGCAAATAATACCACTAAAAATGCACACAAGGCTGTTCCCGTGATGGCCGTCTTCAGCAAAACGGCCATGCTGATGGACAAATGTGAGAATTGAGGAGAGAGAGAGAGAGAGAGAGAGAGAGAGAGAGAGAGAGAGAGAGAGAGAGAGAGAGAGAGAGAGAGAGAGAGAGAGACAATGACAGTGGCAATGACAAAATGTTCGATGAGCCAGGTCTTCTGCCCATATCAAGCGGAGGGGGCACAAAGGGAAATCATGTCAGGATACGACATTGAAAATGAAATGATTAACATCCATACTAACCTGTAGACGAAATAGGAAGACTACGGATTTTAAATGCATCAGTTAGATGTTCTGCCAGTCTGCACATACAATTGTTAGGGGGGGGGGAGAGAGAGAGAGAGAGAGGGGAGAGAGAGAGAGAGAGAGAGAGAGAGAGAGAGAGAGAGAGAGAGAGAGGAATTACGGCGGAGGATAGGAGAAAGAGGGCGGACAAGAAGTGTGCTGTAGGTGTACATTTACAGGAATGTGGATGAGAGGAAAACCGAACCCACATTTTGCCAGCTGTTGTATCTGTAGTATTAATCATTGCGCCACAGAGGCTAATTCATACGTAATGTTGTATGTGTGTGTGTGTGTGTGTGTGTGTGTGTGTGTGTGTGTGTGTGTGTGTGTGTGTGTGTGTGTGTGAAAGAAATCAGAGCTGCCTGATTTTGCTTTCTGCTTCTAGGGAAGAAAGAGAGAGAGAGAGAGAGAGAAGGAGAGAGAGAAAGAGAAGAGAGAGAGAGTACGGTTGCAAATGTTTTTTTTTTTTTTTCCAACACCATGCAGCATCTCTTATAAGGGTATTCAGTATTTGGCCATCAACAGGGTGCCTCTCCAGCTTGTTGCCTGGCTTGTCCTCCTAGTTTCTTCTTCATCGTAGACCCTACAAGGGGAGGGAGGGAGAGGGGGGTGACCTGGGGTCATCTTAGTTTTCTACTTCTTCTTCTGGTACTTGATCTCCTTCATGTCTTCATTATTGGTTATTGTTTGCCTCTGTTGCTTGTCGTTATTGTTGTTGATGTGTGTGTGTGTGTGTGTGTGTGTGTGTGTGTGTGTGTGTGTGTGTGTGTGTGTGTTGTGTAGGAACACATGTAGTGCGAGTGTTTGAGTGTGCGTTGAGCGCAATGAGTTGATCCCA
>CM065731.1:48068769-48081269 GCA_033310375.1 Conus canariensis | reverse complement strand
CCTCTTAGGTCTTTTCAGGCAAGATACAAAACAATTAGGACAACGAAAATGAACGAACAATCACTTATCTTCAATCACTTCTGCGCAAGATAGGCGTTGAATGAAAACGAGGCTGTCAGAAGGGAGATAATGTGTGAGTCAAGGTAGTAACGATGATGATTATATTTCTGATAGGAATGCTAATGATGGTAATGATGATGATCAAAATATTGAAAAAATGAATAAAGACAGGATTACTACCCCTTTTGGTGATAAAAAGGCAATAGCAGTTGTAGTATGGGAGAAAGGAGAGTGGGTCAGAGGATTCTTAAACAGCATGGTTGCCGTGGCAACAGTCTTAGTGGCGATGGCAATGGTGATGTTAATGGTAATGACGGTAATGTCAATAGGGGGTCTACTAACAATCGTATTAATTATGATAATGCTCACAACTATGGTGAAGGTAACGGTAACAATGGTACTGATAATAAAAGCATGATGCAGAAATATATTTTTTAAAAATATACATATATATAATAACAATAATTATATGATTTTTTTAAAGATAATAATGTTAATGATATTAATAATGATAAAAAATGATAACAATATTAATAATAGTAATGAGAATAATGGTACTAATACTAAGGGGGAAAAACCAAGGGGAGTAGGGGGAGGGAAGGACAGGAAGAACAAAAAGGAGATGGAAGGTAGGTATAAGTTATGGGAAGGATGGAACCTAATAGGTATATTAATAATAATGATATGTATATTAATAGCTTTGACAATAATTGTGATTGTAGCTATACAGTAATGATAAGTGATGCTGTAGGAGGCTGGAAAAGTGGTAAGCTGGAATGTCAGAAATATTGTAAAGAATAATAATCATTGATGATAGTATTAGTAGTAAATATAACAATTGTAACAGTTATAAAGGTGGAAGTTTTTTTGTTGTTTTTTTACGTTACCACAGCAGTGCGGGGTTTCCTTCAAAACATCACCTTACAACTATCTGAATCAGACCACGCGCCCCTGAACGCCACCAGAGTTGTTCAGCAGCAATGCAGTATTTCCCCGCTAGTGGTTGGGTCCATGGCAGTAAGAATCAGTACAGGCACTTGTTTAAATGATTCAGCGGTAGTGCATTGTCTCCTCTTGTAAGTGATGCTAAGGCGAACTGAATCCGCTCAAGCATTAAACACCACCAAAGTGACCCAGCTGCGGTGAACTGTCTCTTCTAGTGGATGACAAAATGACAGTGAAAGACACCACTGAACACCACCAACTTCGGTCGGTTGCAGAGCAGAGTCTCCTCCAGAGTGCAACCTCACGGTGGCTGATATTAACAGCTCTCGGTTCACTGATGGTGCCAGGACTGTCAGTCGATCAGGAATATGACCGTAGTTGGACTTATGTCACTAAGATAACACTGAACGCGAATCGATATGTCACCAAGACAAATCGATAAAACAGACAGACAGATAGATAGAAAGATAGATAGATAGACAGATAGATAATAGACAGATAGATAGTAAGATAGATAGATAGATAGATGATAGAAATTTTCCTCCGGAAAACAGATAACTGAAGTTACGACCCAGGCTTAAATTATCTTAAGAGAAGGGTGGGTTTGGAAGAGACAAAGAGGATCCGTGGTGAAAATGAAAAAATGAAATAGTAAAAAATGAAAAATAAAAAAAAATTAAAAAATGAAAAAATAATGAAGTTTATAAAAAAACTTTTTGGTGGTAGTTGAATCCTTTGGAGAGTGGAGATTGACGTTTCAAGCCATAGGCCCGTCGTCAAAGTGAAGAGAAGAGGACAGTGTAGACAGGAAAGCCCATGTGAGAATTGGGTGAGAACATCTCATTTAGTTATTAAGTTGGACCAAAATACACTCACTGATCACTGTTCAGGTGTATTGAGCACACACAGACACACACCACAGTTCACACAAAGACATCAACACACACACCGCAAGCACCCCCCCCCCCCCCACACACACACACAACACACCACCACCCCCCACCCACACACACACACACACACACACACACACACACAAAAGGAGGGGAATAAATGGAAATATTCACTATTTTGCCTACTGAAAGAAAAAGAAACAGGGGCTAAAGAGGGACAGGACAGAGAAATTAATGCAGAAGGGCCCTGGCTCAGCTGGACGTCAGTGACTCTGATGTTCATCCCAGCTGGCTGTGTGGTGCCCAAGCGGCTGATGACAAGGCTCTCCATGTGCTTTCTGTACACACGGTCTCTGGGGTTCTGCCACACTGCTGATATCTTTGCATGATATGGTGGGTTTGGAGTTTTGTGAAGCTAGCAAGATGTTTCCTGAATTAACGAGTTTCCCAGTATAACTTTGCTGATAAATAAACAAAACAGCAGTGTGTGTGAAAGGTTGCTATGTGGACAACTCATCAGGTGATCTATTAGCAACTGAAGGGCAGTACTCCAACATTACTGAGCAAATGTGTGTTACATATTGCCGAGCATATGCCTCTTCGGTGTAACACATGTGTGTACTCAGTAAAGTAGAAGAAAAGGTTTCCCTGAGACAAACCGATGAAGAGGGTAAAAAGTCTCAAAATCATAAACCATCGATTGTTTCAAAGTAATGCACAACATTGAACCATTATTCGCAGCAAAAAAAAAAAAAAAAAAAAGCTACGAAAATGACTTAAAATGATAAATCTTAAATAAATGTTAGCGAACCGCCCAGAGAAACGTGGACAAACGAGTCACAAGACAAAACACAACGCGTTTCGACCTCTTAGGTCTTCCTCAGGTGAGAAACAAACGAATAAAACAACGGAAATTCACTTAGCTTTGATCGCTTCAGATCGCTTCAGAGTTCAGCGCAAGGAAGAAGGCGTTGAATGAGAACGAGGCTGCTGGAAGGGAAATAGTGTGTGAGTCAAAGTCGTAATGATGATAATAATATTACTGATAGGAATGCTAATAATGGTCAAAATATTGAGGGAAAAAAAAGTTGTTGTTTTTGTTTGTTTGTTTGTTTGTTTTCCTCCTTACTATCAGAATTAATACCTTTAGTACCATAAATATTATTAACATTGTTATTTTTATTTTTATTTATTATTATTTTCATCTATTTATTCTATTACCATTATTTTTCAATTATTTATTTATGCATTTATTATCATTATTATTATTATTATTAATTTTTAAATGTTTCATTTATTTATTTATTTGATTATTATAAAAATGTATTTTCTAAATATATTTCTGTATTATGCTTTTATTACCTTAACATTCACTATCGTTGTTAGCAGTATCATTCAGTAATACTATTGCTAGTATTGATACTACCACCACTAGCATTGACATCACCATTGCCTTCGCCTCTAGGACTGTTGCCACGGCAACCCTGCTGTTTAAGAATCCTCTAACCCACTCTCCGTTCTCTCATACCCATACGTATTGACACCGAGATTGGTAGTAATCTTGTCTTTTTTCTTTTTTTTTTCCTCAATATTTTGACCATGTTGTTTTATTCGTTTGTTTCTCACCTGAGGAAGACCTAAGAGGTCGAGACGAGTTGTGTTTTGTCTTGTGACTCGTTTGTCCATGTTTCTCTGGGCGGTTCGCTAACATTTATTTAAGATTTGTTTAGATTTCCGCCTGCAGTCGTCTCACTTTGCAACTAGATCTAAAATGATAAACTACCAAATCTCGTAAAACAAACCACCAAACGTCTCAAAACAATAAATCAGCATACGTCTCAAAACAACAAATTACCAAACGTCTCAAAACAATAAACCACCAAATGTCACAACAAACCACCAAATGTCTCAAAATAATAAACCACCAAACGTCTCAAAACAATAAACTACCATACGTCTGAAAACAATAAACCACCACATGTCTCAAAACAATAAACCACCAAATATTTCAAAACGGTAAACCAAACTTTTTAAAAGGCATTCCACCTTCAGCATTCCATCTTCAGCGAAAACAAGATTTTTGTGTAGACGGTTTTTTTTTTCTCTTCATTTCAGTATCACCTTTCACACTGGTTAAAATCGTCATGACTCTCTGTCCGAGATCATCTCACAAGGTACAATAGAGGATGGAAATTCCAGAGGTGTCTGCAATGGACTGGAAAGGACTGGACTGGACTGATTATCGCCCCCCTGTTCTGTTATACATCATTGGGAAAAGACCTGTAGGGATTCAGACCCTCTATGCATCTGTCTACGCACCTCTTCGATTTGTTGTGGAAGAGTGTGTGTGTGTGTGTGTGTGTGTGTGTGTGTGTGTGTGTGTGTGTGTGTGTGTGTTGTGTTTTCATGAGCGTGTGTGTGTGTGTGTGTGTGTGTGTGTGTGTGTGTGTGTGTGTGTGTGCCTTTGTGGCAAACTTTAATGTTGGCATTTTATCAACCAGCGCAAGCATTGGCAACACCAAGTTCGTCAGAATGACAAACATTATGGAGACCTTTTGATCCACCCAATGTTTAAAGATGTTGCAAATCGTAACAGTCAGAATTCTGGGATTCAAAATTATGATTACCCAGACTTTGAAAATGAAACGAGACTTCCCTGATGGGAACATTTACGTGAAATTTAGTGATGGGAAACAGTTATCACACGAGATAACGTCCGCTCACAAAATAGATAAATGTGCAGTCGATGTACACTTTACAGCCAAGGACGTTCGAGCCTTCATGTCATTATCATCGCACAGAAAACTTGATAGATGTTTTTTTTTTTTTCGTAAATTCTTCATGAGGCTAAGCTCAAGAGAGAAAAGGTAAAATATTGCTGTCTTTATATGTCGGTATGGGATCATCATTTGCTCGTTTTGAGCACAGTATCTGCCATATGTAAGATCTTTGTACGGGCTATTTCAAGTACCTGCATATAATGAGCACAGCACCTGCCGACTGTGAGATCAGGGTTGGGGCTGAGACTGGTATATGCAGCTTACAGGCACCATACGTGAGGGCTAGTCTTGAAAAGGAAACGACCAGTCAAGGTCTTTTGCGCGGCGTTCACTTACCGAACGTCGAAGAACCCCAACAAGGGAGCTAAACCTGTCAAAGTAGTTTGTAGAAAATATCCATTTGAAGAAGTGAAACAAAATCATCATCATCATCATCATCATCATCATCAAAATAAGATCAACACATTACGTCACACTGATGATGCGTGTTTGGAATGTGCGGGTGACCCGCAGTCAGCACTAGCCAAAGACATAGCAAGTTCTCATTTCTAAGAATAGGCGTTCAACAGCTAATTCTAAAGAGCTGAAGGTTGCTATCATCACCCTACTCTTCCCCTTTTCTCCCCTCTCCCCCATTCCCATTCTGTCCTCACGAAAGTGTCTGACAGTCTGGCATGAACTTTTCATCCAGACATGAAGTTGGCAGTTTCTTAACTGGCGATGACAGCAGCGTTAAGACCTGGGACAGATGAGGAGAGGATGGGTGAGAGTTGGTGGAGACAGGGATGTGTGGGTAACAGATTAGTAAAACAGACTGACAGGAGAGGGGCAGGTGAAGCGAAAAGCAGGTTATGGGGTGGGTGATGGCTCTGAAAGACACCGGAGGAAACCAACAACAACAACAACAACAAAAAGATCAACGCATACTCTCAGTCACGAGAACTTGCTTTATTGTCCACCGTTTCATTGTGATGACTGGCATATAGGCCTACACTTTCTGTGCAAGTCATCAATCAATTCAATTCAATTACGCCCATCGCCCCCACTGGGACATAGGCCGCCAACAAGGTCCCTCCAGCTGCCTCTGTCCTGGGCCAGTCTCTCCAGCTGCCCCCATGTGTGGCCCATCTTCTTGTCATCTGCGTCCAGGTCACGTCGCCATGTATTCCTCGGCCGGCCTCTCTTCCTTTTTCCCTGGGGGCTCCACTTTAGGGCTTGTCTCGTGGTGTTGGTGGCTGTCTTACGCAGAGTGTGGCCTATCCACCTCCAGCGGCGTTGTTGGATATCAGCTCCCGCCGGCTTCTGTCTTGTCTGCCGCCATAGTTCTTCATTGCTGATCTTGTCAGACCACCGTATGTGGAAGATTCGTCTCAGGCAATTGTTGATGATTGTCTGGATCCTCTTGGTCATTGTTATGGTATTTCTCCACGTCTCAGCTCCATATAGCAGGACTGACTTCACGTTGGTGTTAAAGAGCCTGATCTTGGTGTTGACTGACAGATCTCTTGAACCCCAGACGTTCTTGAGCTGCAGGAAACCTACCCTAGCTTTGTTGATTCTGGTCTTCACGTCTGCGTCTGTCCCTCCTTGCGTGTCAACGATGCTGCCGATATAGGTGAAACTGTCCACCTCTTCTAGTGCTTCGCCTTCAAGTGTGATGGGGAATGTGCTGGTGGCATTTACTTTCAGGCCCTTGCTCTTCCCTCGATGGATGTTCAGGCCCAGCCTGGATGAGTTCTCTGCCACGATGCTCGTCTTTTCCTGCACCTGCTGCTGGGTGTACGAGAGTAGAGCTAGGTCGTCAGCAAAGTCCAGGTCGTCAAACTATAACCAGAGAGTCCACTGGATACCATTCCACCTCTGTGCTGTGGATATCCTCATGACCCAGTCAATGGCGAGCAGGAACAGAAACGGGGACAAACATCCCTGTCTGACCCCTGTTCGGACTTGAAAAGCCTCAGAGACCTGACGTCCATGGACTACCCTGCAGGTGAGTCCCTCGTATGAGTTCCTGATGATGTTGGTGAGCTTCGCTGGCACTCCGTAATGTCGCAGCAGTTTCCATAGAGTCTCTCTGTCTACGCTGTCAAAGGCTTTCTCGTAATCGAGGAAGTTGATGTAGAGGGAGGCATACCATTCTATGGACTGTTCAAGGATGATGCGCAGCGTTGCGATCTGGTCCGTGCACGAGCGATCTTTTCGGAAACCAACCTGCTGGTCTCGGAGGTGGGGGTCGACGATGTCCTTCATCCTGTTTAGTAGGATCCTGCTGAAGACCTTCCCAGGAACTGACAGTAGGGTAATCCCTCTGTAGTTTGCGCAGCTTGATCAAGTACCCCTCCTTCCACTCTGATGGCACTTGTTCTTCCTCCCAAATCTTCTTGAAGAGGGGGTGGAGCATGTCAACAGTGGTTTCCACGTCTGCCTTCAGCGCCTCCGCCGAAATGTTGTCAGGTCCAGCTGCTTTGCCTGTCTTCAGCTGCTTGAGAGCTTTCCTGATCTGTTTCTTGCTGGGCAAACGGCAGTCAATGGGCAGGTCGCTGTCAGCTGTCGGGATGTCTGGCGGGTCCTGAGGAGCTGGTCGGTTCAGCAGCTCCTCAAAGTGTTCCCTCCATCAGTTCTTCTGCCCCTCATCGCCTGGGATGGCCTTTCCATCATTGTCCTTCACTGGCATCTCAGGTTTGGGGAACTTTCCACAGAGCTTCCTGGTGGTGGTGTAGAGGTCCTTCATGTTTCCATGTTGGGCAGCTTCCTCTGCCTATGTAGCAAGTGCCTTCACAAATTTCCTTTTGTCCACCCTTATGCTGTTCTTCGCAATGCTTACAAAGGCCTTCTGAGCTCTGGCTCTCTCTGTTCTGGTGCGGCTGTTGTTGAGTACTGCCTTCTTCTTCTTCCTGTCCTCGATCTTCTTCAAGGAGTCAGCTAATATCCTCTCCTTGTGATTGCGTCTCTTGTAGCCGAGCTCCTCCTGGCAGGTTGATGTCACTGTCTCTTTCACTGTCTTCCATTGCTCGTCTATGGTCTCCTCTTCCAGTATCTCCTGGAGAACTTGAAACCTGTTGGTGAGAGCCAGTCGGTACTCCTCCAGCTTGTCTGTGTCTTTCAGAAGTCCCGTGTTGAACCGTTGGTGTTGGTCTGTTTCTCCATTCCAGTTCCTCTTGAGCTTGAGCTTAAGTCTGGCTACAAGAAGATAATGGTCAGAAGCAATGTCGGCTCCTCTCTTGACTCTCACATCTTGGAGTGTTCTTCGAAACTTCTTTGAAATACATACATGGTCGATCTGTTTCTCGGTGGTATGGTCTGGTGATATATCCAGGTTGCCTTGTGGATTCGCTTTTGAGAGAAGAGTGTTCCGCCGATGACGAGGTTGCTTGTGGCGCACAGGTCTGCAAACCTCTCCCTGTTGTCATTCATCTGGGCCAGTCCCTGCTGTCCCATGACCTCCTCGTAGCCCTGGTTGTTGCTGCCCACTTTGGCATTCAAATCACCCATGACTATGTTAAGATCTCTGCTTGGGCAAGTCTCTATGATGGTCTGGAGTCTGTTGTGGAATTCTTCTTTGTCTACCTCGTTGCTTTCGTTGGTAGGAGCATAACACTGGATGATGTTCATGTTACGTCTCCTCTTCTTGGTCCTGAAGGATGCTGTCATGACGCGTGGTCTGTGGGCTTCCCACCCGATGAGGGCTGTCTCTGCTGTTGTGGAAAGCATCAATGCCACTCCATGGGTGTGCGGTGCATCCTCTTCCTCATGGCCTGTAAACAGCAGGGTTTCTACAAAGACGAGTCTCTTCTTGCCGCTGCCCGTCCATCGCGACTCGCAACTCCCGAGGATGTTGAGGCCGTAGTTCCTCATCTCTGCAGCCACCTGTGCCGTTTTCCCTGCTTCGTACATGGTCCTCACATTCCATGTTCCAATGGTGGTGGTAGTCCTGGTCGAAAGAATGGTAGTCGGCTGAGTGGCTTCCAGGTGACTCCGGCTTTCACCACTCCGTATCATAGGTCCTCCAGCTGAAGGTCCATCCTCTCCCAGGGCTGAGTTTTCTGTAGAGTCTCTTGTTGGCGTTTTGTAGCATGATGGGTTTTTACAGGGAGGGGGTGCTAACCCCTCGCCCAACCCTCCTCCTTTCTCATCCGGGCTTATCAGGCATGGTAGAAAAAATGTATCCACAGCCCCCCCCCCCTCCCTCCTTCTCCTCCCAAACCGTACCTTGAACTATTTGCTGATGTGTGTATTTACTCTATGAAGGTCAAACGCCTTTTTGTTTTATCTGCAGTCGTGTATTCCCAGGGCAGTGGGATAGTGGATAGATAAATAAACAGATAAGTAAACAGATAGATAAATACAAAATGAATCAATAAATGAACAAACAAACAAATAGATAAATAAAAAATAAATCAATGAACAAACAAACACATGAATAGATAGATAAATAGATAAACAAATACAAAATGAATCAATACATGTACAAACAAAGAATTTGTCTTGAGCTCCACTGTTCTTATCAGGAGTGCTGTCATATCGTGATTATACCATTTTTCACCCCCTCCCTCCTCCTTCCCAATTCTATTGCGCAGTTTTAAAGATGACAGGTGAATAATAAGGACGACAAGATTACCTAACAGTATATATTTTGTGATCATCTCCCTCTTCTCTCAGTCTGAAGAACTGATCGGCTCTTCGCTACAAATCTTTCAAGGTAAGCATATTCTCTTTCTCTTCTCTCTGTTTGTCTGTCTGCCTGTCTCTGTCTGTCTGTCTGTCTGTTCCTCCCGCTCCTCTCTCTCTCTCTCTCTCTCTCTCTCTCTCCTCTCTCTCCTCATTTGTGAACGCATTTATTTGTCCGGTGTATGCCCACCCGTCCTGTCTGTTTGTGTTCATTAGATTTCAGTGAATGCCATAAGTCTTTACTTGATTGATATTGTAAAAGAAACAAATAGACTAATAGCAGGGCACAGAAGCGGAATTTGAAGAATGGTTGATAACGTTTCCCCCTGACAGTAGCAAGATCTCTTAAAACCCTAGACACTTTTTTAAAACCGTCACAAAGATATCACACCACCCCACTAAACTAGACACACAACCCTATCGTATCACACAACCCCCCCCCCTCCCCCCACGAACCCCCCCCCCTCCTTTTCCTCTCCCATAATCCCCCTTGTCATTTCCGCCTAGCGGCTATTCTCCCCACCACATGGACTAACAACAGATGAGTCATTTTCGTTCTTTGTTTGTACTGTCTTAAATGTTAAATGTGATTTATTTTTTCGCCTGAAGAAGACCCAAGTGGTTGAAATGCATCGTGTCTTGTCATGTGCTTTGTTTGTCAATGTCATTGGCGGTAACTAACACCCTCTCTTTCTAAATTTTGCTTCGTTCTCCGCCGTCAGTCACTCCATTTTGAAACAGTATATGGTGGTTAATACATCTTTGACTTTAAGGACACTAACATCCTAACTGAATTCACTTAAATGAAAACGTCCAGTTTTTAGTCTATAAATAATCAATGCTCCTTTTTGGAAATATTTCACAATAGTTTTCCGTGAAGAAAGCATTCCAAAAAAGTTTGACTGATTTCTGAAAAAGAATGGTTCAGCTTGGCAGTTTTTCGTGAATCGGCTTATGTAAATGTTAAAATTATTTCTGAACTAGAATAATTGTCATGAATCACGGTATTTTTTTGCGTCTCCTTTTGCTGCCATAAATGCCAAATCAGTAACTTTTTTTTCAGCGATGTGATGGGGTCCAGAAAAGAGCTATACTAGTCTGTGAGAGTGAAGTGTGGTAAAGCTTTCACCGCCGTCATGCTGCTAGGCGCAGTGTTGGTAATTATAGCCATGAAACGTGTTGTTTAGCCTCCTACTTTCAATTCAGTTTGCACTTTCGTCCATATAGGAAAGCTTTTCTGGCTGTAATTTTTCAAAATTTTCGTCTTATCTGTGGCATTTTATCGATATGACTCTCACGATGTTCATTCCATACAAAGTCATACCAGGTTTGCCTTGCCAGTCTCAGCGCCAGAGCCCTGTAGGAAGCTAATTACGTCACGATGCCATAAGATCACCCGTCAGAGATGACTCAGCACGGCTGTTGCGTCACCACAGTTGTGTTCAACAGCACTGGCACTGGCTGGACATGCGCAGATAATGATTACTAGCTGAGATCACCATAGAACTACGCACCAGAGGAAAACTTGTTACGGGGCCGCTCGCTGTGCTGTTGAATAATGCCCTATCTGAATGACATCTAAGATTCTGGCTGCGTGTTTGAATCGTAAAAAGATTGTTTAAAAAAAATTACGAAAAAAGAAAGAAAGACCTCAACGTTTTGGAAGTAAGGCAAAATGTAAGTAAGCACACAAAACAACGTAAAGTTTCTTTAACACGTAATACGAAACAGACATAGGTATTTTCGGCAAATATGTTGTATTCAGACGACGCAAATGATACCACTAAAAATGCACACATGGCTGTTCCCCTGATGGCTGTCTTCAGCAGAACGGCCATGTTGATGGACAGAAGTGAGAATTGAGTACAACTGAGAGAGAGAGAGAGAGAGAGAGAGAGAGAGAGAGAGAGAGAGAGAGAGAGAGAGAGAGAGAGGGGGTGGGATTACGGATTTACGGCGGATAGGAGAGAGCGGACGAACAAGAAGTGCACTGTATGTGTATTACAGGAATGTGAATGAGAGGAAAACCAAACCCACATTTTGCCTGTCACTATTCTGTTATATTAACCATTATGCAACAGCGTTTAGTTCCTGTGCAATGTGTGTGTGTGTGTGTGTGTGTGTGTGTGTGTGTGTGTGTGTGTGTGTGTGTGTGTGTGTGTGTGTGAAAAATCAGGACTGCCCGATTTTGCTTTCTGCATCTTATTAAGTTGATGCAGTGTTCAACCATAAACAGGGTGCCCTCCTAGTTCGTTGCCAGGTTGTCTCCTTACCCTGCAGGGGAAACAAATCTAGGGTTATCTTACTTTTCTTCTTCTTGTTCCGGCCCTTGTTTTCCTTCATGTCATCATTATTGGTTATTGCTTGCCGCTGTTGTTTGTTTTCATTGTTGATCTGCTGGGTCGGCGTTGTCATCTTGTTGTTGAGGCTGGTTGTGGTGGTGGTTACCGGCGACGATTTTTTTCTTCTTTTTCTTCTTTCTTTGCTTTCTTTCTTTCTTTTTTTCTACTTCGTCCCTGTTCCCTTTTCTTTCTTTCTTTTTTTTTTCTTTCTTTCTTGCCTTCCTTCCTTCCTTCTTTCTCTTCTTCCTTTTCTCATTCGCCTCCTGTTCCCTCTCTCGCTCCTCCCCCTCCTCCCCCTCCTCCTCCTCTCTTGCTCCCCCCCCCCCCCCCCCCTTTCCTACTCCTCCTCCTCCTCCGCGTCTCTATCTTACTCTTCCTGATTTTCCACGTCCTTTGCTCAACAAACCGTCCGGCAAACAAACAAACAAATGAAGAAGCTCTCAGCTGACAGTCAGTGTGCTGTGTTGTTTTCACAGATGAAAGTTGCTTTGATGTTCCTTGGGCTGGTCGTCCTGGCTTTGTCCGACGACACCACACCTGACGCTCACTCTACCCGCCACATCCACGGAAATCCCCTGTGTGAGTTGAGTCACCCACAGATGAACGCCGAGATTTCTCTCTGCCAATTGGAAGGAAGCTGACAGAACTGGATGAATCACGCGACCCGACATCACAATAGTTATGAATAACAGAGACAGATTAAAAATCAGAGTGAAGTTTAAACAATCGAAAAATCTCTTGTTCAAATCCTATCCGTTTAATATCCATTTCATCTACGATATGGACAAAATAAACATTGTCTTTGAGAGTAT
>CM065731.1:48043769-48063769 GCA_033310375.1 Conus canariensis | reverse complement strand
ACTAGTCCAGGGCTGTTTGAGTGTTTGTAACGTGTTCATATTTGGTCGACTGCTTTTGTTACTTTGTCTTTCTGTCTTTTTAATCCCTGTATCTCTGCAGTTCTGGCCTTTTTCTCCTCTCTTCTCTTCTGCCTCTTCTTCCTTCTCTCTCTCTCTCGCTGTGTGTGTGTGTGTGTGTGTGTGTGTGTGTGTGTGTGTGTGTGTGTGTGTGTGTGTGTGTGTGTGTGTGTGTGTGTGTGTGTGTGCTGTCTATCTTTGTGGCCACAGAAAACAACACAGGTGACTGACTATCCAAGGCATTCTGAACATCCCTTGAACAAAACAACATGAGATGTATACATATATGCGATCATATACCCTCCTGCCCCTACGCAACACCCTTCACCCTTTACACCACTTCCACCCCCACTTCCCTCTTCCACGCCACCCTGGTTCACCCCACTGTTGTTGTTATTTTTTAATAGTATAATATTCTTTCTTTGCAATACTGCGTCTTTTCTGGCGGGTTGTCTTGTGGCAGCATGACGTGGGATGTTTTCTGTTTAAAGCCGGTAATGGGATTGTTACAAGCCACAAGTACGCGGCTGCATGCTTGGAATAAGAATGAGAAGCGCTAGGGACATGTCTTGATAGGCAACCGAATATTAGGCGAATTGAATAGACGAATAAGTAACCAAATGAATAAATAAATCAATAAACAAACTAAAGGAATGAATAATTGAATAATTAGATACATAAAATAAATAGTAGGCAAATTGAATCGACGAAACATAAATTAACAGATAAATTATTAAACAAACAAATAAATAGATAGATAAATAAATACAAAATGAATCAACAAACAAAGAAACTAAGTAACAGATAAATAAATAAATAAACAGTTAGATAAACACAAAACGAATCAACAGATGAACAAACAAAGAATTATCTTGAGCTTCACTGTCCTTATCAGGAGCGCGGTCATATCGTGATTATACTATTTTTCACCCCCTCCCTCCCCCTTCCCAATTCTATTGCGCAGTTTTAAAGATAACATATGCAATAATTAGGACGACAAGATAACCTGACAGTATATAGTTTGTGATCATCTCCTCCTTCTCTCAGTCTGAACTGATCAGCTCTTCGCTACAAATCTTTCAAGGTAAGCATATGCTCTCCCTCTTTCTCTCTGTTTGTCTGTCTGCCTGTCTGTCTGTCTTGTCTGTCTGTCTGTCTCATTCTCTCCGCCTTCATGTATGTATATAGCTGTTTCTCTTTGTGTTATGTGCTTGAAGATAATCGGCTGTGGTATTCTTTTTTTATACGTTTTGACGTTTTGTCCTCTCCTTTTTGTATGAAATATCGTTCATTTTGGTACGATGGTAAATCTAAATAAACGTTTCCATCTCTGTCTCTGTCTCTGTTCTCTCCCCTCCCTCCCTCTCTCTCTCTCTCTCTCTCTCTCCTCATTTGTGAACGCATTTATTTGTCCGGTTCATGCCCACCTGTTCCGTCTGTTTGTGCTTATTAAATTTCAGGGAACGTCGTAAGTCTTTACGTGATTGATACTAAAAACAAAAACAAATGGACTAATAGCAGGGTAAGCTGTAGCACAGAAGCGGAATTTGAAGAACGGTTGATGATAACGTTTCCCCTTGACGTAAAGTTCACGTAAAGACCTAGACACTTTAAAAAGTATATGGTGATTAATACATCTTTGACTTTAAGGACACTTAATCCTAACTGAACTTACTTAAATAAAAATGTCCAGTGTTAGTCTCTAAACGATTCATCTTCATTTTTTTGAAATATTTCACAATTGTTTTCCGTGACGAAAATTCATACAAAGTTTGATTAAATTCTGAATGGCTTTGCTTGACAGTTTTTCAAGAATCGTCTTCGTAAATGTTTAGATTATTTCTGACACCAAAAACAATTGCAATGATTCATGTGACCTTTTTGCGTGCCACTTTGCCACCATGTCCGCCAAACCGTTAACAGATATTTCAGTAATGTGATGGGTTCAGAAAACGTGCGATACTAGGCTGTGAGAGGAAGTGTGGCTAATTCTGTCACTGCGTCAAGTTGGTATGCACAGTGTTGGTAATCATAGCCATGAAACCTGTTGCTCAGTCTCACACTTTCAGTTCATTTTGCATTTTGGGCCATATTGAAAAACTTTTACTCTTTAATTTTTCAAAATTTTCCTCTCTTTATTGACATGACTCGCACGACGAAGCCATACCAGGTCGTCTTGCCATTCTCAGCGCCAGAAATTGCAGGGAACTACTAATACCACAACGCCTTACGATCCCCCGTCAGAGATGACTATGCACGGCTGTTGCGTCACCACAGTTGTGTTCAACAGCACTTGCACTGGCTTGACATGCGCAATTTATGACTACTAGCTAAGACCACCATAGAACTACGCATCAGAGGAAAACTTGTTATGGGGCCGCTTAAGGTGCTGTTCAATAATAATGCCCTATCTGAATGACATCTGAGATTCTGGCTGCGTGTTTGAATCGTAAAAAGATTAAGAAAAAAAAGAGAAAAAAAAGAAAAAAGAAAGAAAGACTTCAACGCTTTTGAAAGTAAGGCGAAGTGTTAGTAAGCATACAAAACAAGGTCGAACGTAAAGCTTCTTTAACACGTAATAGGAAACAGACATGTGGATTTTCGGCAAATATGTTGTATTCAGACGACGCAAATAATACCACTAAAAATGCACACAAGACTGTCTTCAGCAGAACGGCCATGTTGAAGGACAGAAGTGAGAGGTGAGGTCAGTTGAGAGAGAGAGAGAGAGAGAGAGAGAGAGAGAGAGAGAGAGAGAGGAGAGAGAGAGAGAGAGAGAGAGAGAGAGGAGGCAGATGAATTTCGGCGGTTTGGAGAGAGAGAGTACGGACAAGAAGTGCGCCATAGGTGTATTACATGAATGTGTGTGAGAGGAAAATCAAACCCATATTTTGCCTGTCATTAATCAATCTGTTGTATTAACAACTGTGCAACGGCGTTTAGTTCCTATGTAATGTGGTGTGTGTGTGTTGTGTGTGGTGTGTGTGTGTGTGTGGTGTGTGTGTGTGTGTGTGTGTGGTGTGTGTGGTGTTGTGTGCGTGTGTGGTGCGTGGTGTGTGTGTGTGTGTGTGTGTGTGTGTGTGTGTGTGTGTGTGTGTGTGTGTGTGGCTGCCTAATTTTGCTTTCTGCAGATCATAAGTTTATGCAGTGTTTGGTCATAAACAGGGTGCCCCCCCCCCCCCCCCAAAGGTCGTTGCCTGGCCTGTCTTCCTAGTGTCGTCTTAATCATATTAATCATAGACCCTGCTGGGGGTGGGGGTGGGGGTGGGAGTGGAGGAAAATCTGTGTCATCTTGGATTTCTTCTCCCTGTTCTGGCGCTTGTTTTCATTGATGTCATCAGTATTGGTTATTTCTTGCCGCTGTTGTTTGTCATCGTTGTTGATCCTCTTGGTCGTCATCGTCATCTTGTTTGTTGAGGTAGGTTGTGGTGGTGGTTACTGGTGGTCAGTTTTCTTCTTCTTTTTCTTCTTTTCTTCTTTTTCTTTCTTTATCTTTATTTATTTCTTTATTTATGCCTTTTCTCTTTCTTTCTCTCTCTCTTCCTCTTTTTTTTGTCCCTGTTTCCTTTTTTTTTTCTTTCCTTCCTTCTTTCTCTTCTTCCTTTTCTTATCCTCCTCCGCCTCCTCCTCTTGCTCCTCCCCCTCCCCTCCTCCTCCTCCTCACGCTCCTCCCCTCTTCCTCCTCTCTCCCTGCCTCTCCCTCTTACTCTTCCTGATTTTCCACGTCCTTTGCTCTGCAAACCGTCCAGCAAACAAACAAACAAATGAAGAAGCTCTCAGCTGACAGTCAGTGTGCTGTGTTGTTTTCACAGATGAAAGTTGCTTTGGTGTTCCTTGGGCTGGTCGTCCTGGCTCTGGCCGACGACACCACACCTGACGCTCACTCTACCCGCCACATCATCAACGGAAACCCTCTGTGTGAGTCGAGTCACCCACAGATGAACGCCAACACCGAGATTTCTCCCTGCCAATCGGAAGGAAGCTGACAGAACTGGACGAATCACGCGACCCGACTTTACAATATTTACAGACAGATTTAAAATCAAAGCGAAGTTTACACAATCGAGAATCTCTTGTTCAAATCTATCCGTTTCAAATCCATGTTATTTACGATATGTACAAAATGAATGTTGCGTTTGTGAGTATGAGGTTAAAGAGGAAACCTTTATAAATTACGGTCAGTTATTATTTCTGTTTCCATTCGCTAAAAAATAGTACGAATTCTAGTTGGTAGAAAGATCCCTTGGCATTTTCACACACACTCTCCACTCCCTCTGTGGTTTGGATCACTGCATTACTATCAACGTTTACTGACATCATCGATGGCGACATCGAAGATGATAAAGATAACGCACACACAGCGTTCACATCAATTATGGCGACTTAACATTGAATTAATGCGTCAGTGTAACAAGACAATGATGACCACGATGACGATGTCACAACGACGATGACAACAATGAAGCGACGATGACGACGGTGATGATGATGACAACGATAATGGTGAAGATGATGATGATGATGATGATGATGATGTCGACGATGACGATGATAGTGACGATGGACATATAAATGCCTGTGCTGATAAAGAGGAAGTAAAAAAAGAAACAGAAGAAAATTGAAATATGAATAAATGACGCCCACTCACAACATCTTTCTGCATAAACAGGTGATGTACGAACTTGTCGCATTAGCTCAGAAAAAAGTGCCATCTCTGTGACTATCTGTACCTTTCTAATCCTCAAGGCAGTATCTTCGCTTGGTATACTTTTAAGTACACGTAATCCGTCACCGTTCTCGTATGTTGCTCAGGAGCCACAACCTGTTCTTTTTGAGTACAGTCAGTCTCTACCACCTTGAAGACCTTTGCGTGAGCCTGAAGAGCACAACATCTCCTGTCTGCGAGATGTTTGTAGGCACTGAGTCGAGTACCTGCCCCCTCTAACCACAGTGCATGAGTTCTAGTCTTCCGGGTGAGATGACGCGTGACGTCCCTTGGGGCGGCAGGCGGCTGAAGAATGTTAAAGCAGGCACGGCAGCGTCGGAGATGATTCGTGCGAAGAAAAAAATCCTATTGAAAATATCCACTTCATAGGTTATTGAAACCATACATAGGTCAGTGAAACAAGCAAACGAACAACAAAAACAAAAGCAAAGGGTGGAGGATCAGGGGGTAATGGTGGTGTTGGCAGGGAATGTTCACCTTGTTCATGATCTTTCTGTCTCTATTTCTTTATTTATCTAAATCTATCTATCTGTCTGTCTGTCTATCCGTCTATCTATCTGTTATCTATCTATCTATCTATCTGTCTATCTATCTATCTGTCTATCGTCTGGCTGTCTATCTGTCTGTCCTTATATCTGTCTATTTATCTATCTGTCTGTCTATTTTTTTTGTCTTCTTTCTATCTGTCTCTGTCTGTCCGTCTGTCTTCTGTCCATCTATCTATCTATCTATCTATCTATCTATCTATCTATCTATCTATCTATCTATCTATCTATCTATCTATCTATCTATCCATCTATCTATCTATCTATATATCTATCTGTCATCTACTAAGTAACAAAGTATCTATGTGTTGTGTGTGTGTGTGTGTGTGTGTGTGTGTGTGTGTGTGTGTGTGTGTGGTGTGTGTGTGTGTGCGTGCGCGCGTGTGCGCGTGTGTGTGTGTTGGGGTCTTACAGCCCACATTGTGCGCCTTGAGGTGATGTTCATGAAGCATCTCAACCCCAACATGGGTGTAACTGCTTGCGTCAAAAGATGTGATGAAATCTTCCAACAAGGGAACCACCATCTCGACCACCTGGCTGACGGCCTATGCAGACTGGAATGTGCAAAGTGAGGCTTAGTACAGTGATTCCAGACAGCATATTTTCGTTACTTTGAACGTTGAAAATGAGGCCTTCGCTTTTACGTTTGTGCTTCTGTTTTTTGTTGTTGTTGACTGTTGACGTTGTTGTTTTGTTGTTGTTTTTGTTGTTATTGTTTGTTGTTGTTGTTGTTGTTGTTGTTGTTGCTGTTTTTGTTACTTTCATGATTCAAGTGAAATAAGTCTTTTCTTGCTATACTGTTGTCATCTGATAATGTTGTTGTAGCTGCTGCTTTGTCGTCGTCGTCGTCGTCGTTGTTGTTGTTGTTGTTTGTTGTTACTGATGTTGTTTCTATGGTCTTTGTTGTTGTAGCAGTAGTTGTCTTTGTTTTTGCTTTTTTTTTCCTCGTCTGTTGCTTCTGATTTTTGTTTGGTTTTGTTGTTCCTTTTGTTTGTGTCGTTTACGTTGCATTAGTGTGCATGTGTGTGTGTGTGTGTGTGTGTGTGTGTGTGTGTGTGTGTGTGTGTGTGTGTGTGTGTGTGTGTGTGTTGTGGTATCTTTTCTCTTCTTTCCATCTTCTTCATCTGCTTGTTTTTCATTCTCTACAACCTTCCAAACACCTTTTGACTGTGTTGTAGAGCCTTTCATGGTTACCATGGTCACCATTCTACAACTACTGCTAGCCCCTAGACAGCGTCAGACACCCAGCAGAAATGACGTCATTCCTGCTGGACCGGAAGCACCAGAAATTACATGTTGTTTTCGGTTGGCTGCATAGTGGTGCATCAAGAAAAATAAAGTAAATGAATGTTTACTCATCTGCTGTTTGATGTTATTGACATGAAAAAATGTGCTACAAAGTAACTGAATTCAAATGAACGAATGAATGAGTGAGTGAATAAATGAATGAATGAGGCAATGAATGAACGAATCAATGAATGAATGGATGGACGAATGAATGAATGCCTTTATCCCCCCCCCCCCCCCCCCAAATATACTGAATGTACGACTGTTTGCGCCAGTAACTGTGTGCATTTAAGAATACAGAAACCATATTCCGGAGAATTACAGTAAGAACTATTCGGTAAATGTTGACTTGAAACATCATAAATGCAAACAGATTTGTAGATACGAACGTATCCCTAAGTGTCTTTGCCAAAACTACTTCACAGATTTAAACAGGATGCACGTCCACTTTCATCTCAGCTAATACAATAGACTGAAAATTAAAAAAAGAAAACAATCTCAGGATGGTGCGGCATAGATATAACCCTACACTCCACCACCAGAACGGCAGCACGTTAAGATAGGCGGCCAAATTGCCTGTCCTTCTATTAGGCGCTACAAATCCGATTGGGGATTTGAACTCGCGATGTCTGACTGTAATCGTTTGTGCTCTACCCGCTGAGTGATCCTGGCTCCTTGTCATACCCTCTCCCCCTTTTCCCCCCCCTACGTACCCCTCCACCCCTTCCCTTTCCGGAGAAAAGGTTGTAGATCTTTTCTATCGAAAGTCGGCAGATGATGATAGTGATGATGTCGACGACGACGACGATGACGACGACGACGACGATGATGATAATGATGACGACGATGATGATGATGATGATGATGATGATGATGATGATGATGATGATGATGTCTTCAGAGTTGAGGCTGAGGTTCTGAAAACGGAATAACTTGTAGTTTACTAACCCAAAACACATTCAATCACATTATGAAGAAAATCAATCCCTCTGCCTTTCATGTCTACATCTCCCATGCAGTAGATTCCTGAGGTTGAAGACAGGTCGTGGCTATCACTGTTTCAATAATGAAAACTATTTATAATAACTCCGTCGAACAATGTAGAGAAACGAATCACAAGACAAAACACGACGCGTTTCGACCTCTTAGGTCATCTTCAGACAAGATAAACGACACTCAGGACAACAAAAATGGAGAACGAGAGGTCACTTCTCTTTGTCAAATTCGGAGCAAGATGGTCGTCAGAAGAGAGAGAGAGAGAGAGAGAGAGAGAGAGAGAGAGAGAGAGAGAGAGACAGACAGACAGACAGACAGACAGACAGACAGACAGACAGACAGACAGAGAGAGGGAGAGAGAGAGAGGTGCGTGTCAGCGCCCCAGTTATGCTGAATCAAAGCAGGCATCATTACATACCCCACCAACACGTTACCACAGCAGTGCGGGGTTTCCTCCAGAACGTCACCTTACCGCCACCTGAATCAGACCACAAGCCACTGAACACCACCAAAGTCGTTCCGTAGCAATGCAGTATTTCCCCGCTAGTGGTTGGGCCCATGGCAGTATGAATCAGTACAGGCACATGTTTAAATAATTCAGCGGTAGTGCAGTGTCTCCTCTTGTAAGTGATGCTAAGGCGGCCTGAATCCGATCAAGCATTAAACACCACCAAAGTGACCTAGCTGCAGTGAGAACTGTCTCTTCTAGTGGGTGACACGATGACCGTTTCAAACAGGACAGACACCACTGAACACCACAAAGTTGAGTTCATGGCAGAGCAGTGTCTCCTCAAGAGCGCATCCTCACAGCGGCTTGATTTACTGACAGTGCCGGGATTGAACTGGTCGATCAGGAATATGACCGCAGTTGAACTTACGTCACGAACACGAATCAATATGTCACTAAGATAACATTAAAGAGAAATCGATACAACAGACAGATAGATAGATAGATAAACAGGCAGACAGACAGACAGACATACAGACAGACAGATAGATAGATAGATAGATAGATAGATAGATAGATAGATAGATAGACAGACAGATAGACAGATAGATCGACAGACAGACACACAGACAGATAGATAGATAGATAGTAGATAAATGATGGTAATTTTCCACCGTTAAACATATGAATAGCCTTACGACCTAGGCTCAGATAGCGTTAGAGAAGGGTGGGTTTGGGTTTTTGAGATACCAGCAAGATGTTTCCCTGAATTAACGAGTTTCCTAGTGTACCTACGCTGATAAGTGAACAAAACATCAGTGTGAAAGATGGCTATGTGAACAACTCATCAGGTGATCTACCAGCAACTGAAGAGCAGCACTCCCCCATAACTGAGCAAATGTGTGTTACATATTGCAGAACATATGCCTCCTCCGTGTAACACATGTGTGTACTCAGTAGAGTAGTAGAAGAAGAGATTTCCCTGGAACAAAATGATGAGCAGGGTAAAAAGTGTCAAAATCATAAACCATCTATTGTTTCAAAGTAATGCACAGCAGTAAACCATTATCCATAGCAAAAAAAAAAAAAAAAGCAACCAAAATAATCAAAATGATAAACTACAAAATCTGGTAAAATGAACCACCAAACGTCTTAAAACAATAAATTATCAAACATCCCAAAACAAGAAACCACCAAATGTCTCAAACAAGAAACCAAACCAAAACAAGAAACCACCAAACGTGTCAAAACAAGAAACCACCAAACGCGTCAAAACAAGAAACCACCAAACGTCTCAAAACAAGAAACCACCAAACGTCTCAAAACAAGAAACCACCAAACGTCTCAAAAAAACACCAACCTAAACAATAAACCACCAAACGTCTCAAAACAAAAAACCCCACCAAACTTCTACAACTTGTTAAATGCGGTAAGTCTGCTTCGTATTGGCTTGTGTCTCGCCATGACTCCCTGTCCGAGACCATCTTACAAGGTACAACAGAGGATGGAAATTCCAGAGGTGTCTGCAATGGACTGGAATGGACTGGAATGGACTGGAAAGGGACAGGACTGGTTGACGCCCCTCTATTCTGTTGCACATGATTGAGAGGAGAGCTGTGGGAACTTCTGACTGGCCAAGCATCTGTCTGGGCTCCTCTTGGACTTGTTATTGAGGAAGAGTGGGAGAGTACGCGCGCGCGCGCGTGTGTGTGTGTGTGTGTGTGTGTACGTGCGAGCGCGCGCATGTATATGTGTGTATATGTATGAGTACATGTATGTATGTGTGCGCTCATGAGCACATGCTCGCATGTGTGTGTGTGTGTGTGTGTGTGTGTGTGTGTGTGTGTGTGTGTGTGTGTGTGTGTGTGTGTGAGTGCGCGCGCGCGCGCGCGCACACACACACATGCACATGCGTGTGCGTATGCTTTGTGGCAAACTTTGATGTTGGCATTTTGTCAACCAGCACAAGCATTGGCAAGATCAAGTTCGTCAGAATGACAAATAAACATTATTGAGACCTTTTCATCCACCTATGTTTAAAGATGTTGCAAATCGTAACAGCCAGAATTCTGGGATTCGAAATTATGATTGCCTAGACTTTGAAAATGAAACGAGACTTCCCTGGATGGGGACATTTAGGTGACATTTAGTGATGGGAAAGAGTTATGACACGAAATAACATTCTCTCAGAAATGGTTTTATACATTAATAAGTTAACATGTGAACTAATATTTTATGCAGGTATTGTGAACGTAAACTATTAAGGTGACTTTCTGTCAGCTTCAGACCATTTCATACCATTTCTACCAAGCAGAGCTGGAGAGACAAATAAATGTTCTGCTAACACAGAACTAATGTCCACGCATATACGTTAAAGAGTTATGTATGTAGGTGAGAATGTGAGGTCATAATGATGATGTATATTCTTAATAAACGAGTGTAAACGAGTGTTGATTGTAAAGCGCTTACAGCTTGGTCTCTAGCCGAGAATAGGCGCTATATAAGTATTCATATTATTATTATTAATACATATGTGATCTGCAATGAAACAGTCCCAGACCATAGTAGGTTCTCACTTCTGTGTTCACAAGCGTCCGACCGCACTATCGCCCCATCTTCCCCATTATTCCTATCTTTCTCCACCACCACTCCCACCGACCCATCCCATCTCCCCTCACCCGAGCGTCTTGACATTCTGGGATGAACTTTTCACCTACACATTGAGGTGGCAATCATGTAATAGACCTGTTTCGGGGGTGGGGGGGGGGGGGGGGGGGGGGGGGTAGAGGGGGGGGGTAAGGACGGGTGGTGGGTGGGGAGAAATCAGGGGAGATAATACCGATCTTTCCATTGCAAATAGAATTATCTTTTCTTGGTTTCTGGGTCAAGCAGTTAGATCTGTCGAGCTAAATGCTTTATTTGAAGACATCGACTGTCTCCATTACATGCGCATGGTTTCACGCCCGCGTTTTGTCCTTTTTCTCTCTAATTCAATGTTAAGCTGACTAATTGGGCACAATTACTTTGAGCGTGCCCACGAGCGACATCTGTCCCATGAAAACGGCGGAATCACTGTGCTGAATGCGAACGCTGACACAGATTATCTCCCTTGCAAATTTCCGCACACAGTCTTTTTGCAAAGGAGCTGCGTCGAGACTGCGAACCCTGACACAGATTATCTCCCCTGCAAATTTCCCAACACAATCTACTTGCACGAGCGCAGCACTAACACTTGGGGCTAAGGCGGAGAAGGGACGGCTTTTTTAATGTTTTCTTTTTTTTTTTTTTTTTTTTTTTTTGGGAGGGGGGGGGGTAAACTCAGAGGAAAATGGGGAGGCGAATGGAGAAAAAGGCAAAAGAGGGGAGGGGGGGGGGGGGGGGCGGTAGTGCAGTCTGGGCATTGATTGAAACAAACTAATTAACTCATATTGTCAGACGTGAGAACTTTCTAGGACACCTGTTTCTACTAGCGGTGAGTGCCACGCACACTCCCTGTGCTTGTCATGGGATATTCTTGTTGGGAATTGTATCTACATCACCCCCCTGGCCTCCCTCCATCCCCCACCTTCTTCCCCACCCACCCTGTGCCTGTCACTCTCTATTACAGGAATTCATCACATATGAGTCAAAAGTCTGTAGTCTAAGCACCCCCAACACATTCTATGTCAACTGAGACTACACTGACGCTTCAACTACGACATGTACGGTGGCACGTCTGCTACTGATAAGGTCACCTTCTGCTATTCTTTCTTATTGTCCCTGCATCACACGTAAGAACTCTTTTTTTTTTTATCGTGTATACCTTTTTCTTTAAAAAGATAAGGGCTAGGCAAAAACAATGGATGACATGCCTGATGAAACTAATCTTTTTTTTTTTTTTAACTCAAAAAGATGTAGGCAGCTTGAGGTCGTATATCATAAAATGGCTGTAGGTTAGCTGGTCGAGCCAAGAAACAGAATTTATAGTAAGAGACGATCTGTCTTGATTGGCATTTTTTAGGTAAAACACAAAGCCAGGCGTTGCTGGAGTGTGGCTGTGTAGGGGAAGGGTGGGATGGGTGGGGGGGGTTAGGGTGGGGGGAGGGGAGCCGGAGGGTTCATGACGTGGGTGTAACGTCAAGGAGAGGCCAAGGGAGATAAGTGAAGCAGAAACTGTGGAAAACGACAGACCTGCATGAAACCTCTTCAACTGACACACCCTTCCTCTTTACCTCCCCCAGACTCACTTTTCCCTGCTTCACCCATCATTCAACCCTCACCCCCGCTCCCGTCTGCATGCCCCCTCCCTCCCTCTCTCCCTTCGCGCATCCTCCTTCCGTACCCATTCCTCCTCTTCCTCCTCCTCCTTCTCTCTCTCTCTCTCTCTCTCTCTCTCTCTCTCTCTCTCTCTCTCTCTCTCTCTCTCTCTCTCTCTCTTCAACTGCACTCGGAACTGTCCTTTTTGCTGTATTTTTCACATAACTTTATTCAGCCAATTTTTTTTTTTTTTCTGTCGTTGACCTCAGATTGTAGTTTCTGGTGTACTATCACTACCTTTTCTAAACATTATTGCTATTCTTATTATTACTATTTTTTATTGCTGTTATTGTCAGGAAGGCTAAAAGAACGAGTGAAACTCAGAAGAAAAGGAATATGTCAGGGAAAAGAAAATTCTCTCTCTCTCCTCTCTCTCTCTCTCTCTCTCTCTCTCTCTCTCTCTCTCTCTCTCTCTCTCTCCTCTCTCTCTCTCTCTTGTTCGTAGCTCTGTATTGATATGTTTGTAAGTGTGTGTGTGTGTGTGTGTGTGTGTGTGTGTGTGTGTGTGTGTGTTGTGTGTGGCGTGTGTGTGTGTGTGTGTGTGTGTGTGTGTGTGTGTGTGTGTGTGTGTGTGTGTTGTGTGTGTGTGTGTGTGTGTGTGTGTGCGCGCGCGTCGTGTGTTGTGTGATGTGTGTCCGTCTGAGTACGGTCCTTTGCAGAGTATCAACGGTGACACCGATCGATACCGTTCACATTCCATGAATATAGCACCTAAGGGCACAAGGGAGATCGCATACACTCACTAGATCAAACGGAGTCAGGTTCCGTTATGTGATCCAGATCCGACATTGTTCTAACACACAGTCTAATAGAGTCATTCCTCAGCACAGTCTGTTGTCTCATCTCAACAAGGTTTTCCGTTTTAAAATGGTTTCATTCGGTTTTTATTTATTTGTGTGTGTGTGTGTGTGTGTGTGTGTGTTGTGTGTGTGTGTGTGTGTGTGTGTGTGTGTGTGTGTGTGTGTGTGCGTGTGTGTGTGTGTGTGTGTGTGTGTGTGTGTGTGTGTGTGTGTGTTTTGGTTTTTTTTCTTCGGAATCTCGCTGAACGGATCCTGGATACTGCCTTCCTCGAGATCCGCTCTTCGGATCCGCGGCACAGTTTAATAGATTTGTCCCTAGACCTCATAAGTTTTTGTTAAGATCGGTTCTGTAGTTTCTGCATCATCTCGTTGACAGACAAACAGACAGACAGACAGACAAACAAACAGACGCAGAAGAAGACAAACTATCCTTGGCTATGAGTCGAAAAATATCTGTATGAGAACAAACAGTTGGCGCTCCTTTATCTGAAACTACGCCCTGGTGGTCTAATAACTTACAGTGACCGGGGTGTGCATGCGTCGCATGGTAGCATGTGTGGATGTGGGTGGGGGAAGGGGGGGGGATGGGGGATGGGGCAAGGGGAGGCTACGCAGGTGTAGTATTTGGAAAGGAAGAGAAGATACCATCACTTGTTCTCGATTCATGGTTTTAGCATTTCACATAGGACTTTAAAGAGTGGCAAGCTGTACACCAACTTGCACGATGTGTGTGTGTGTGTGTGTGTGTGTGTGTGTGTGTGTGTGTGTGTGTGTGTGTGTGTGTGTGTGTGTGTGTGTGTGTGTGTGTGTGTGTGTGTGTACGTGTGCGTATGTGCGAAGCTTATTCTACTGTAAGTAAAAGCACGAGTAGCACTACTGCAACTAATGTTGCTGCTGCTGCTGTTGCTGCTGCTGCTGCTGCTGCTAGTAGTAGTACTACTACTTCTGTGCTGCAGCTACTACTACTAGCACTACTTCTACTGTTAGTTATATCATTCTTGGTATCGTCTTTTCTTTTCAACAATGTGCATTGGCGACAATTCCAGACAAAAGACAAGAGGTCTGGAGATCGAACTCTCTAGCAACCCTCTATGACTGCAATACCCTTGATGACACATTGAACAGCCATCACACACCTATTTTCAGTTGCAGTTTATTAACTTTGTTAACATTGGGAGAATGCAGACAGCCCTACAAGGGACGTCCCGGTTGTCTGCCCACTATGCCGTATTTGAACACGTAAGCTAAAGCGGCTTTTTTTTCCACATCAAAACTTTATGCGGCAACATTTTTTTCTCGAAGTGAACCCAGTATTATAGTTACATGACGTAAAAATCTGTTTTCAGAAAATTATTGCCAAGTTTGATGGCAGACCTTAAGAAACTTAACTTTCAAGCACACGGATAACAATTTGAAAAATGGCCTGCCAAAGACATACATTTACAGCCTTTATCATGGCAGACAGTGGTTAAAAACCCGTACACAAGCCCGTACTGGTATCTTTTTACTGCATATTTTGTTGTTGTTGTTGTTTGGTTTTTTTTTTGTTGTGTTTGTTTGTTTGTTTTAAAGCATGCTGCTATTTTGGATCAGTGGTCATAAAAATTCAGCGAGTAATGTTACTAAGACGTGAAGAAGATGCCTTACTTTTCAAAACATCCGCAGTAACATGCGCGGAAGGATTTGTTTAAAAGCAGAACAATACACACATGCTCCGACGTGGTCATGTAGTCTGATTTAAAAAAATCTCTTATCGGTTCAGCGCTTAAAATGCTGCATGTTTGATTTTGCATCAACGTCACTTTTATATCGCCCGTTCGTACTTTGGGGTCAAACATTCTAATTGTGTTATCGTCTGCTAGATCCAACCCTTTCTGATCTGGTTTCGGGGACGCCAATCTTTTTCCCCCTGTAATCTGTTTGTCTGCATCCTGTGGCGGAACTAATACTGTTTCTTTTTAATTTTTTATTTTTTTGAGAACGCCACCTTCTGGCTGCCTTAGGACAGACAATACAAGACAAAAGTCTCCAAAAACAACCGACACGCAGGCAATACAAATATATCTACCTTCAAAAGGGATTGCGATGGTTCCCTTATGCAGCTAGTGAAGAGTTTTCATATTTGTAATATATTTTCTTAATTTTATGTTCCCAGTTTCTCCATCTTCAACCTCCCCCCTCCCCCCCCCTCCTCCTTAAGTCCAAATCTTTGCCAAGTCATTACTATGAAGACAGTTGAGTTGTTGGCCTGCGTTTGTTTTCACCCCACTATTAGATTGTTCGTCTATGTATTTGTCTGACTTTATTCAAGTTTAAAAGGCTGTGCCAGTCTTGAATAAAAGTTACTCTGTGTTAGGTTTTCTTATGGGAGCAAAAGTTACCCCACTTGTTTACTGTTTATTGTTTACTGTTCCCTGCCTCATTTCATTTCCAATTTCATTAAGAATAAAATTAGAATATAACAAAGCTGTTTTCAAGTTCAAAATATTATCCGGAAGGGCCCCACACTCCCTTACTAAAATGTTTCCAACAAAGAGTAATAACCATTCGTCTAGGATAGTACCACCGCGTCCCAGAATTGATCTTTTTAAAAATAGTCTGACTTACTCAGGGAGTTGTTTGTGGAATGCCATTATTAATCAAATCGACGTTAATATCAGTCTCAACGTGTTCTAAGAAAGATATCACTCGTTATTATTAACTGAATTAGAACACAAAATTCCACTAGTCGGGGGTTTTGCTACCCCATGTTGATCTCCTTCTTCTTTTCTCTTGTTGTTTTGATGTTGGGAGGAGGGAGGGGGGGGGTATGGCATTGTTGTTTTTGCTGTGATGGACATTTCTGGTGTTTCAGCTCATTCTTCTTCATTGCATGACTTGATTTTGATACGACCTTTCTTTCATTGTATTTTTATCGTTTGTGATGTGACAAATTTTGATATGCCCTCTCTCTCTCTCTCTCTCTCTCTCTCTCTCTCTCTTCATGCTTCTTATCTGTCTCACCCGATGTGCGAAGACTGATTATTTTTTCACTCGAACGGTTCTCATGCGCACTGCCGTGTGACTAGTCTTCACAACCAAATGTTTGAAAATACGTGCTATCCACTTTCGTTGAACAACCGTGTTTGCTCTCTCTCTCTCTCTCTCTCTCTCTCTCTCTCTCTCTCTCTCTCTCTCTGTCTCTGTATCTGTCTGTCTGTCTGTCTCTCTCCCCACTCTCGCTCTCATTTGGTCATCCTATGTTGATCTTCTTCCTTCTTGCCTTGTTGTTTTGACGTGGGGGAGGGTGGTGGTGGTGGTAATGTGTATGGCATTGTTGTTTGCTGCTGCGATGGGTATTTCTGGTGTTTTCAGCTCTTTCTTCTTTATTGCATGACTTGTTTTTGGTACGACTCTTCTTCCATTGTATTTTTGTCGTTTATGATGTGACAATTTTTCATATGCTTCTCTTCTCTGTTCTTCATCTTCTTCTTCATCTTCTTCTTCATCCTCTTCTTCTTCATCATCATCATCATCATCATCATCATCATCATCATCATCATCATCATCATCTCTTCTTCTTCTTCTTCTTCTTCTTCTTCTCTCTTCTCTCTCTCTCTCTCTCTCTCCTCTCTCTCTCTCTCTCTCTCTCTCTCTCTCTCCTCTCTCTCTCTCTCTCTCTCCTTGTGTCAGAGACTCCGTCTCTTTATTCTGTGTCTCCACTTCCCCACCCACCTCTCTCTCTCTGTCGCTCTCCGTCCCTCCCTCTCTCCCTCATTCTTTTCCTCTAGTTACATAATGCATTCTATTATTCTGAATTGCTATGTATTCATTGTTGTTTATGAGTTTGTATGCAGTTCTATGCAATGTTTTCTTCCATATATTTAGATACTTTTCCCTTGTTTGAGGGCTGGATGAAAAAAAAGCCACTGACTTTTGCTTATTCCTTTCCCTCATTAAACAACATTTCGCCACCAAGCTCAAGGAGCTGCTCAAACGTCCCAAGGAGGCGGGCGGACTTTCCCTTGACCTTTACAGAAAACTGTACCCATCAACCACTGATGTCCTCAAGTTCTACGGCCTTCCTAAGGTGCACAAGAAAGACGTCCCTCTCCATCCCATAGTTGCTTCCAGAGGTTCCCTCATGTATGAGACGGCGAGATTTGTGGCAGACATCCTGTCTCCTTTGGTTGGCACGACAGAACACCACATCATCAACAGTGTGGACTTGGTTCAGAAACTGGCAGACTACACCCTTTCTCCTGACGAGTGCCTGGTATCATATGATGTTTCGGCATTGTTCACCAGCGTCCCCGTCGAAGAAAGCACCCACATCATCAAAGCAAGACTCCAGGCTGACGACACTCTGCCCCAGCGTACTACACTTTCTGTGGACAGCATCTGTGAACTCCTGGCTTGCTGCCTCAACACCACTTATTTCACGTTCCAAGGTAACTTCTACCAGCAGACCGCAGGAGCGGCCATGGGCTCTCCAGTCAGCCCCATTGTAGCCAGCCTCTTCATGGAGGACTTCGAGGAGAAGGCCCTGGCGTCTTACCATTCTCCTCCACGCTTTTGGGGCCGCTACGTGGACGACACCATGACCATCCTCAAGAGGGAGCTGGTGGAAGACTTCACTAACCATTTGAACAGTCAACACCCTGCTATCAAATTCACTCATGAGGTGGAGGAGAACAACTCGATTGCCATGCTAGACACACTCATTACACGGACAGAGGACAGCCTCTCCTTCAATGTGTACCGCAAACCTACCCACACCGACCAGTACCTACAGTTCGAAAGCCACCAGCCACTGGAACACAAACTCAGAGTGATACGCACCCTCACCCATCGGGCCAACACCATCTGCTCTACTCAGGATGTCAAAGACCAGGAAATGGAACACCTCAAACTGGTTCTCACCATATCGGGCTATGAGAAGTGGGCGTGGAACATCCCGGCTAGCAAGAAGATCACACCGCATTCTACCACCAAACAAGACCAAACCAGGCGTAAAGGACATGTCACCATCCCCTATGTCCGCGGTGTGACTGAAGCCTTGAGCAGGAAGATCAGGAAAACCGGCGGCTCCGTACATCCCTAACCTATCACCACCATCCACAGCCAGCTGGTCGCCCCCAAGGACAAAACTGACAAACTGGACAAGTCTGGAGTGATCTACCAAATAGACTGTCATGACTGTGAAGAGAACTATGTCGAGGAAACTGAGAGAAACCTTCGAAAACGCTTGACAGAACACAAAAGGGAATCATCACCAGTAGGCGCCCACCTGCACGCCCAGCAACATCAGTTCGATTATGACAACATCAGCGTTCTCGACCGTGACAATAGATGGTTTCAGCGTGGGGTGAAGGAGGCTATACATATTGCCGCCAACAACCCCACACTCAACCGGGACCGGGGCAGACACACCTTGCCATCGGTGTACAACACCCTCATTGTTCAGTCACATGACCAGGGTTCGACCCGTGGTCGTGTGCACTGAACGCCAGTTCACCCAGTAGCAACACCACCGCTGAAGAAGACGGACGGAGGTCTGTCGAAAGCTCCAAGTAAGTGCTATTCCTAGCTGAGCGACCTGTTTAAATCCGTAACATTTCGTTCGTTCGTTCGTTCTCTCTGTCTCGATCACTTTTAAGAAATAGCTATTTCTTTAATTTTCATTACATCTTTCATTCGCATTTGAAAAGCAAAATGAATAAACAAGGACACAGAAGGACAAAATGACAAAAAAGTACTCTGTCCTAATTGTAAATTTGTTTCGTTTTTGTTTATTATGGTTTTCCTTTTGTATGCATCATTTGTTTGTTTCGTTTTTGTTTATTGCGGTTTTCCTTTTGTATACACCATTCTGAAGATAACAGGGGTCAGTTGTCCCATGAAGGGCATTGCCATGAAGTGAGTGGTATGTAGTTTCTGCTCATTTCGCTCTGCGCTCAGTTTCAGGGACTGGGCTCACGGTTACAGATATGAAAAAGGTACTCTCTCTCTCTCTCTCTCTCTCTCTCTCTCTGTGTGTGTGTGTGTGTGTGTGTGTGTGTGTGTGTGAGAGAGAGAGAGAGAGAGAGGGATTCGGGTGAGAGTATGCTGTGTGCAATTGTCAATCTCATTATGCGATTTTGCACACTTCATTGAGCAGACGTTATGGAGGATCGACGCTTCCAACATTTAGTAATCTTGAATTTTAACGGTAAAATAACATCCTATGAATTACCATTTAAAAAAGGGAGTACAAAAATGACACATTACATAGCCCAACACATATGTTAATGTCAGACTTTCACTTGCGTAACTTGCACACAACAACCAGACGGACAAACAGAAAAGAGTTATAATATTAAATAAACAATTGAATTTTACACGATTTATATAAACTATTCTTTTATTATTACAGTTTCAATTTTTAAAAAATGCAGATCATTCTTCTTGTTGAAATCAATTTAGAAGATGTATTTTTTTTTAGAAATATTGATCCTTCTTTTCCTTCTTTTATCACAACTTAACCGGAGGTTATGCTAAACCTATCACAGACAATTCATAGACTTGTATTTATAATTAATACTGATATCTCCCACGTCAATAAAAAAAAAGCAGCAGCAGCAGCAGCAACAACAACAACAACAACAACAACAACAACAACAACAACAACAACAACAACAACAACTATGAGGCAAGAAAGTAAACAAGACTTTAAAATCCTTCTCTCGTCAAAAGCTTGCAAAATAAATCAATATTTTCCGTCGACATAGTCGTTGGAAATTCCAATACTTATCAAACGACCGGGAACTTGAGAAGAGTTCCTGACAATTAACACTGGTGACGTCATCCTTCTACCAGGTCTGTTC
>CM065731.1:48036269-48038769 GCA_033310375.1 Conus canariensis | reverse complement strand
TTACCACCTTGTACATGCTTTGAATAGCACTTAACATTTTACCCGATATTCCGTTCTTCAGCATGATAGGCCATAACTTAGCACGGGAAATAAGATCAAACGCCTTCCTAAAATCAATGAAAGCGACGTAAAGTTTTTTGTTACACGCTAGATGTTTTTGAATAGCAGCACAAAGTGTAAAGACATGATCAATTATGGAATGGTCTTTTCTAAATCCGGCTTGTTCCTCGCCAATGATTCCTTTATCTTCGATCCAGTCTGCCAGGCGTTTATTTAAAATATAGCTGTATAGTTTACTACATATATTCAAAAGAGAGATCCCTCTGTAATTGTTGGGATCATGAGGATTTCCACGTTTATACAGAGGTTGAATGATAGCTTCTGTCCATGAATCTGGGTACTGTCCTGAAGTAAAAATAAAGTTAAATAATTCTTCTAAATAAGGCAGTATCCATGTGTACGAATAAATGAATACCTCAGGAATTAGTCCATCAGGACCACCTGCCTTATTGCATTTTAAATGTTTGATTGAATCGATGATTTCTTCGCGGGTAATAACCGAGTTTAAGCTATTTATTACTTGGTGTTCAACATTATTATTCTCCTCACAAACAGTCGATGGTTGTGGCTGTAATGTTGCTTCAAAAACATTCGCAAAGTGATTTCGCCAGTCTTCCTTCGAAATGTCCCCCAATGAATTCTTTTGCGTATGTCTGACATTTTTAAGAGTAGTCCAAAACAATTTAGAGTCGTTGGTAGCATTCAATAATTTGTCTCTAAGACCAGTTTTATACATATCGGACTTAGCTTTCAGTAAATCTTCGTAGCATTTCTTCTGTTCCAAGTACTCAGTTAAGTTTGCTTTGGATCGCTCATGTCTGAAGATTCTTAGGGAACTTTTTACGGACGCTTTTGTTGTCCTGCATTCTTTGTCAAACCATACTTGCTTTTTCGGGAAGCTACCAAATTTCAGTTGTTTTAACATACATTCTGAAGCCAATGTCAAAGTATCATTGAACACAGCAATGGACACATTAACATCTACACTTATCATTCGTTTGGCTTCTCCCAAAGCAGTTATGGAATTGGGTCTGATTAGGCTGTCCTTAAACATATCGTAGTAGTCAGGATTCCAAACAAGTTTTTGTATACATAAACTGTCTTTTCTTTCTATCTTTCCATAACCATAACACCTCAAGGTTAAAACAATTGGCATATGTTGAGAATCAATTCTTTCATCAACGAGCATGTCTTGTATGGCATACGTAAGTGATGTGGAGATGACAAAATAATCTATCACACTACAACCATTATTTGAGATGAACGTGAATTTACCCGACCTATCCCCTTTAGTTGTACCGTTTACAATGAATAGATTAAACTGTGCACCCAATTCAAGGAAAAGTCTACCATGATAATTAAGTTCTCTGTCTTCTGAACTTCTCGTAGCTGACTCTACATAGTTGGAATCTTGATGCGTTTCTAGAAAATATTGAACATCGTTTACATGGTAGGGTTGTACATTTCCAGTTCGGGCATTTAGATCACCACATATAATGAATGGAACGTCTCCAAAATTTTCTGATACATTCAACATGCATGATTCTACAGCTGAAATGCCGTTTTCAAAACGTGAAATATTATATATAGGAGACTGTGGCGGCACTGCATAAACAGCAATCAGAAAGACATCTGTTGTTGACTTAAATAAACATTTGGACAGTTTTAACAACACAATGTTTTCGGTTTCACAGTCAATTCTTGTAACTTGCTGATCTAGATCTTTCCTAACAAGTAGCGTCACACCACCTGATTTACGACCTGCTTTAGACAGCCTAACTGCTGGACTGCTGTACTGAGTTAACTTGGTTAAAACATCAACTGTAAAGATTTCTGCAGTAAAGGTTTCTACAAGACAAACAAAATCAAATCTGCTAATATACAAAATAAAGTCAGAATCATTTAGCTTGGAGGTGATGCCACAAACATTATAAGAAAGAAATGTCAGAGTTTCAGTTGTATGAAATGTGCCTGGGCTTTGGTCGAATCCCTATTCCCCAGTTTTGTTCGTCCCTTTAATTCGGATTGAAAACCGTGTACCGGTTGTTTGGGCCTTCTTTGGTCCGAAATTGCGTGGTTGCTTGGTTACCCACGACCGAATGGTATTCTCGGTGGGTTTTGAATTTTTGTTCCGTGCAGCAGAAGTGTCCCTGGTCTGTCTGGATGGCTGGGATGTAGATCTTCTGGAGTCCTCGTTTTCTTTGGGTGTTTCGGGTCGAGTCGGAGTGCGTCTGGAAGCGCCTCCAAGCAGTGGACAGTGTGTGAGAGAGAGAGAGAAGAGAGAGAGAGAGAAGAGAGAGAGAGAGAGAGAGAGAGAGAGGAAGAGAGAGAAAGAGAGAGAGAGAGGTGGGGTGAAGGGTGGGAGAGGGGAGAGAGGGAGGAAGGAGGGAGAAAAACTTGGACTTTGGTTCCGAGGACGATCGTTACGGAGATTTCCGCC
>CM065731.1:48023769-48033769 GCA_033310375.1 Conus canariensis | reverse complement strand
ACAACTGCAGGTCCTCATGGTCACCATGGCTCCCATGACCACAGCCATCACCATGGTCACCATCGTCACTCTACAACAACTCCAGCGGCTTAAAGATCGCTCTAGCTGTAACGGAAATGACGCCATGAGCCACCGGAAACGCCCCAAGTCTGACGGAAATCACACCAGAAGCTACCGAAAATGGCAGAATTTCATATTGTTTTTCCTTTGTAGCTAAGCAAGACTTTTAATCAGCGATGTGATTCGACAACATTGACTGATGATAAAATAATCGCTTGTAAATTAACGTCTATCACAGTAATTGTTTGGATTAAGGAATAGATCAAACAGTAATCCAACTACACTCCGTAAAATTAGACCTAATAGACTTATGACAATTGTTTATCAATACGCAATCAGTGAGTACAATTATGCAGAGAAACGAATTATGGGTTCAAGAATAGAAAACTGTCACTAGGGTACTGGAAACTGAATGTTTTCTATACTGTTAGGCGTATAATTTTTGTCTGTGAGTTAATGAAGCGTTTATACATTAAAGTATCTCATCTACTGATAGTTTATATAGACGATTAAGTCTCGTTATGTAATTACATTTCAGAATACTTGAAACGTTCTTTTTTTTTTTTAATCCCTTCCTCCTTCTAACCTTATTTCCTGCCAGACACTATCCTCTCCTCCTCCTCCTCCTCTCCCACCCACTCCTATCACCCTAACCTCCCCCCCCCCTCCTTTCTTTTTTTTTTTTTTTTTAAAGAAAACATTGTAATTATGGAACAATCGGATGCCTACAGTCGCATGTACATGTTACGGGATATTAAGCAGAATTCAATGATGTATGCTGAAGTTACTTTCCCTGTTTCTTTCTCTCTTTAAAGAGTAAGAATATTAAACGTAATGCATCTGTCTGAATACTTGCGTTGCTGAATTAATATGACGTCATGTGCGAGCTTTCTGTTGCTGTTGAGAGAGAGAGAGAGAGAAGAGAGAGAGAGAGAGAGAGAGAGAGAGAGAGAGAGAGAGAAGCAAACCAACACAAAACAAACGAACAAAGCAAAATTAAAAAAAAAAAAACTATACATAGATGTAATGCAATATTTGTAGATTGAGCAGAAAAAGAACTAAACGGAAAAGAACATAAAACAACAGCAACAAGGATTGTATTCACCTATAGTGCTGTTCAATGTCAAACAAGAAATCAGAGAGGAAAACAATGAACAAAAATAAAAATCTATCGTATATATACACATGTACACACACACACACACACACACACACACACACACACACACACACACACACACACACATATATATATATATATACATACATATATATATATATATATATATATATATATATATCCTTCTCTGTCTCTGTCTCTGTCTCTGTCTGTCTCTCTGTCCTGTATCTGTGTTTTCATGAATGTGTGTGTGTGTGTGTGTGTGTGTGTGTGTGTGTGTGTGTGCGTGCGTGCGTGTGCGTGTGCGTGTGCGTGTTCGTGTTCGTGTGAATGTGTGTGAGGGGTGAGGGTGGGGATAGGGGAGGGATGTACGCTCGTGCGTGTGTGCGTATGTGAGTGTTTCTGTTTGTCTGTTTGTGTCTGCTTGAGTGAGTGTGCGTTTGGATAAACATCAAACAGGGCAACAGAAAAAAACAACTAGCGTCACATTACCACCGAACAAATAAAATCAGTAAAAGGCACTAGGGAGAGCGCAAGCTTCCACCAAGATCAACCGAATTCTGATTCTCTCTTGTATCCAGATCCGTACAGCTCTTCAGCACAAAACTTAGTGAGTTCTTCTGTAAGTCACTTTGCATCTTTCCGGTGAGATTCGTCAACGTCGCTTTTTTTTTTTCTTCTTCTTTTTTTTTTTTGTCGGAATGTTGCTGAACGGATCTCAGGTACTCTATTTGATCTGGATCCGTTTTACAGATCTGCACCAAAATTTAACGATGTTCTCCTCAGGCCATATTTCACCGTTATACTAAGTTTCATTGACACGGAGACTGTGGTTTGGGTGTTGCTGACGGAGAAAATGCACGGACTTTCGAACACATATGAAAAGATAACTTCATTTTCGCGGATACAAAAGAAAGACTCCAAAAAATGAGCTGGATGAGAACCGACAGCTGGTAACCTTGTAGCTAAAACAGCCTCCCAGAAAACAAAGCAAAGCAAGCAAACAAACAAACAAAAACTGAAATTAGGGAGGATATACACTAAATATTTTTCGAGATTTGTATGTAATAAACTCAGAGACAGAATCTCTCTCTCTCTCTCTCTCTCTCTCTCTCTCTCTCTCTCTCTCGGGGGGGTGTGTTTCTCAAGAGACGGTCGACAAGTCACGCTTTACGCGCTCTGCATAGTTTTACGGTTTTCTCTGTTTCTGTGTAGAGCACAGTGTTAGTCATTGAATGGTGACTTCGTGACGGACCATGCCATCCGTTCCGCTGACTTTTAGACCAGTGTGTGGTCAGTTTGCGCTGGTATTTGCAGCGTTTATGGCAAAACGGTCCAGATTTCTTACCTCAATGCGAGTAGCCATTTTGAAGCCCAGATCCCGTACCGACGGTGTCATGGTAGGAGTGCTCCTCTTCCTACTCTACTTCGGGAATTTAATTCACCAGTGTGGGGACGTGGAGCTCAACCCTGGACCTGGCCCGAAGACCACTGGCAGCAAACGACAGACCTGCCTGGACAGCTCAGGGACTGGTGCAGCGCGCAGGGACAGTGTGGACAGGACAGGATCAACGTATGACACGGCATCTACCCATACCAAGGATCCGACCCTGAAGGACTTGATGGCAATGATGAGCGATGTGAAATGTAAGTGTGAGCAGATGAGTGAAGATATGAAAGAGGTGAAAGGAGTGTGTGGCAGCATTCAAGAAGAAATCATGTCTCTCAAAACTGAAATTTCTGATTTAAGACAGGAAAACGAACATTTAAAATGTGAAAATAATAGACTGAATCAGAAAGTTGAAGCTCTGGACAAAATGGTCGATGATCTGGAGGGTCGTTCCAAACGAAATAACATTATTGTTCATGGCATTCCACGTAGGGAACGAGAGACCTGGCAGAACTGTGAAGCTCTTGTACATGACATGGTCACAGACAAGTTAGAGATTGCAAAGACGTTGAATTTGATCGTGTACACCGCTTAAACTCTAGGTCAGACTCCCCCATCATTGCGCGATGTACCTTTTATAAAGATAAAGAGATGATCTTGCGAGCAAAAAAGAAGTTAAAGGATACACAGATTTTTGTTGGTGAAGACTTTTCTTTCAGAGTGAGGGAGATTAGAAGAAAGCTATCACCACACCTGAAGTTAGCCAGAAGCCAAAATAAAAAGGTGTCCATGATCTATTACCATCTTACTGTTGAAGGAACTAAGTATGGTCTAGACGGCAGCGATAATCTTGTTCCGCTGAAATGAAGATACGGCCGGCCTTGTAATTTAAAATTGTCCCGCCTAAAGGGTTTAACAGGTATCAAAAATAAAAGTTCACCTCATGATGCCAGGGAAAAATATGCACGAGCGCGAAGAGTTATTGGGTCAGTGAACTGTGCCGAGTTGAAACCGGCGTGCAATGTGTCCGTGCAGAGTACGCGCTGCTCGAACGTTGAACAACTTCGCCATGTGAATGGCATCGGTCGTGTCAGCGTGTCAAATGAATATGCAATGCATCATATGTCAAATGATTGTGTTTCTTGTATTGTAAGTCTTGATGATAATGATGACGAGAATATTAAAAGAAATACCACCTCATATGCTAATACTGTAAATAATTGTGCTATGTGTTGTGATATTTCGAAATGTACTGAAAGTATATGTGACAGTGCGACAGGAAATGTATCTGTCAATGATGTGGTGAAAGTGAGACTGACACTGGGGACTATGTGACTGATAGAACAGACAAATATGACTGTGTGACAGGTGACTATATCGCTGGGAGTGAAATGGATTGTAAGGGCGACAACATGACTGGGGAACATATGTAAATCGAAGCGTGCTGTGCGAGTTTACCTGACAATTGTACATCTAAAAGCGATAATAAAAATAGCGGATCTCATACTCATGGTAAGGAAATATACTCGATGATGGTTGTGAAAATGGTAAGTTTGTGATTGTTGGAAATGTAGGTAAGTATAAAAGCAAATGTAAAACGGATGAATTGTGTAAAAACAGTAATAAGGAATCAAAAGAAACGGATGACAATCTCCATGACCTTGAGCGAACGGGTGATGAGAGCTATGCAAGTGGCGCGGATGGAGATAGTTGTTTGAGTGAAAACTCTGGAAACGTAGATACTCCTGTAAATACAATATCATTTTTGCATTGGAATGTGTGTGGTTTATTATCAAAATTGAATGATGCAGATTTTGTTAACTTTGTTTCTTCCTTTGATTTTGTATCGTTAGTAGAAACGTTTGTAGAAAATTTTGATGATAGCATTTTTCATGATCATAAAATATTTTTCAAACCAGCTGTAAAATTGGCAACACAAGGGAGATGTTCCGGAGGCATTATGGTTTTGATTCGTAAATCTCTTCTCCCTTGCATAAATCTACTTGATTGTGACAACAAGTATTGTCTATTGTTTATGTTGGAAAAAGATCTTTTAGGACTAAATAAAGATGTCCTGCTTGTCTGTGCTTATGTACCTCCAGAAAATGCACCATATTACTCATTGTACGGTTTGATAACGGAATAGATATGTTGGAGGAGTTGTTGTAGAGAAATTACTGTGTTTAGATGATGTTGATGTATTAATGTGTGGTGACATGAATGCTAGGACTTCTAATATCTTTCCTGAAACTTTACATGATTACGAACTCCATGTCAACCATACTAAGGATGTAAATAGCCAACTACAGAGATATTCCGAAGACACTGTATTCAACTCATATGGAAAAAAATTACTTAGCATGTGCACTGTTTTGGACCTATGTATTTGTAATGGTGTATGTTTTGGTGACCTTGAAGGCCGTTATACGTATATTTCAGACTCGGGAAGCAGTGTCAATGATTACTTTCTATCATCTGGAAAATTGTTTGATTTTTTGTATGACCGTCTGACATTAAGGGTTGTTGAAAGAATTGAATCTGATCATTTACCTCTTCTACTGTGTATTCGAATGCAAACAGAAAAAGAATGTATTAGTCGCAGGCCTAATATAGAAAATGCTCAATTTATTATTAAGTATTGTTGGAAAGAAACCTACGCTGAACGTTTCACTCTTGCCATGAACTCACATCATGTTCATCAGAAATTAGAAATCGCAAAAGCTCTTGTATATAGAAATGTAAATGAATCTCTGAACATGTTTAATCAGATTGTTAAAGAACAAGCCAGTCACATGGAGAGAAAGTTACAGGTAGACAGAAAAATTAAAGCGAAGGATTGGTTCGATCATGAATGTAGACGAGCGCGATGTGAAGTACGAAGCTTGCTGAGAAGGTTTAGAAAAACGTTAGATGTAAAGATTAGAAAAAGACTTTGCATTGCGAGACGTGAATATAAAAATCTAAATAAAAGAAAGCAAAAAGATCGTAACGATTCGTTAGTAAATGAATTGGTAAATTCTGTAAAAAGTCAAAAGGATTTCTGGGACACAGTACACAAGATTTCGAAAAGAAAATCTCAGCCTTCAAATGATATATCTGTAAATGAATGGTTTGATCATTTCAAAACTGTCCTAGAAAAAGACGAAACAAGATAACTGAAGATATCTCCGTTGAAGACAATGATGAGAATGTAACTGATAGGCCAATAACTAAAGAAGAAGTTTTACATGCCATTAGAAAACTTAAGAATGGTAAGTCTGCTGGTCCGGATGGACTTATAAGTGAGTTTTTCAAAAATTCCGGTGAGTTTGTTGTTGATTTCCTCGTAACATTATTTAATCATTTATTTGAAAATGGAATTTATCCGAAAAACTCGACAGAATCCATAATTATTCCTTTATTTAAGAAAGGTAATGTTAATGACGCGAACAACTATAGAGGTATCACTTTATGTGACGTAAGTAGCAAGTTATATAGTTCAATTATTAATAACAGATTACAAGAATGGATTAGCCAGAATGATATTACAGGTGAGCACCAGGCCGGATTTAAGAAGGGATATTCAACGATTGACATATTTTTACTTTGTTTGCTGCCATCCAAGAACAATTTGCGTATAACAAAAAATTGTATGTTGCCTTTGTGGACTTTGAAAAGGCATTTGACTCTATTTCTAGAAAGCTATTGTGGCCAGTTTTGATCAAGAACGGAATCAAGGGTAAGTTGTATCGCTGTGTTAAAAGTATGTATGAAGAAGTAAAGGCAAGAGTAAGAGCTGAAGCATCATTGTCTGGTGCGTTAAAATGTACACGTGGGGTTAAGCAAGGGGATGTTTGTAGTCCCGTTTTGTTTTCACTCTTTATAAATGAACTGGCTTTGGAAATAATTGAGAATGGTCGTCACGGAGTTACGTTCGATCTCATGGAACTGTTTATTCTACTTTTTGCTGATGACATTATTTTATTGTCTATAACAGTTGTCGGTTTACAAGGGCAGTTGAATAGCTTATATAATGCTGCAAGTAAATTAGAACTAAAAGTAAACATGGACAAAAGTAATATTATTGTTTTTCGTAAGGGTGGATATTTGTCAGCGAGTGAGAAATGGAACTATGGAAATGAGAAAGTTCAGGTAGTAAATGCATACAAGTATCTTGGAATATATTTCTCAACAAGACTTAGTTTTAGTTTTGCATGTCAAAATATAGCTAATAAAGGAAAGAAAGCACTTATTCTCTTATTTCATATTCTGTATAAACTAGACTGCAATGCTTTCAGTGTGTTTAGTAAACTGTTTGACTCTCAGATCCAGCCAATGTTACAGTACGGTGCAGAAATATGGGCTTTTGAGAAAACTACAGAAATAGAAAAAGTACATTTGTTTGCATTGAAACGCTTTCTTAATGTCATATTGAACGCCAAATGATCTTGTTTATGGCGAACTAGGTAGATACCCTATTTACCTCAATTCATATGTGAAATGTATCAAATACTGGCTGAAACTGACGAGAATGAATGAAGACAGATTGCCTTTTAAAGCGTACAAAATGTTATATAAGTTAGATGCCAATGGTAAGAAGACATGGGTTACAAATGTCCGCCACTGTTTAAATTCTTATGGATTTTCATTTGTTTGGGATAATCAGGGTGTTCAAAATATATCAGGTTTTCTAACATCTTTTAAGCAAAGAATCATTGATTGTAGGTGGCAGGACTGGCATGATCACATATATACTAGCGATAGATTTTCTTGGTACAGGTTGTTTAAAACCTCTCACCTGAAAGAACCTTATATTGAATTGAAAATGAATAGATACATTAAGAGCGAATTGACCAAGTTTCGATTTGGTGTGTCTGGTATTGCTTGTCATTGTTTTAGATATAATGTCAGAAATGAAAATATGCTTACCTGCCGTCTATGTAACATTGGTAAAGAAGATGAAGTACACTTTTTATTCTGCTGCCCTGCCCTGAGTGATCTTAGGGTAAAATTTATCCAGCCAAAATACTACAAGGTTCCATGTATTTTTAGATTAACTTTGCTAATGTCAACTAGGAATGAAACTACATTAAAAGATTAACTATGTATATTTACCAAGCTCTCAACAGGCTGCAAATCGTGAGCTCGTAGAATGGTATTTTTCAATATCTTTCAAGAAAAATGTTAATTGGTTATCGATTCTTGTACTCGTTTATGTCATTGGATTCTTTTTATTGTTTAGTTCAGTTCATGTACATCCCCCTTCAGTAAGGGGCCTAGGCCTTTATCTGAATAAAAATTTTGAGTCTTTGAGTCTTTTTGAGTCTCTCTCTCTCTCTCTCTCTCTCTCTCTCTCTCTCTCTCTCTCTCTCTCACACACACACATACACACACATGCGCACGCGCGCACACACACATACACACACATGCATGTGCGCGTGCGTTTACATACACACAGGTGCGTGCGCGCGCGCACGCACGCACACACAGTGAGAAAGATAGAGAGAAGGACAGACAGACAGACTGACTGACTCACAGACAGACAGACAGATTGACACTGATGAGACAGACACTCTACGACACAGACACTCATAATCACAGACACATACAGACACACACAGACACAAACAGACACACACACACACACACACACACACACACCACACACACACACACACACACACGCACACGCACTCACGCACCCTTCCACCCTCCCCCATCCCCCCTACACACACACACACACACACACACACACACACACACACACACACACACACACACACACACACACACGCACACACACACTGTGTAATTAATTGCATTAGTTTCCTGAAATTTCTTCGGTTGTAAGCGGAAAATGCAACAGATTTCGGGTGTGAGCACACCACACATTATTAGATATATAAACCCAGACGTTGTGTATCAAAGCATGAATCATTACAATTGGCAAGGCAATGTCCACTAGTACTACTACTACTTTTGTTGCTATCATTATTGCTGCTACTGTTACTGCCTACTACTGGCGTTGCTGCTGCTAATACTGCTGTTGCTGCTTCTGCCACTGCTGCTGCTGCTGCTTCCTCCACTGGTGCTGCTGTTTGTACTAAAACCTTACTGCTGCTGCTGTTGCTACTGCTTTTGCTGCTGCAGCTACTGCTACCGCTGCTGCTATTGCTGTCATTACTACCATTGCTGCTGTTTCTACTACTTCTGTTTCTACTACTGCTGCTGCTGCTGTTGCTGCTGCTACTGCTGCTTTACAACTACTATAGCTACTGCTGCTGATGCTATAGCTACTACTTCTACAACACAAAAACTTCAGTACTTATACGACAACAACTGCTACTACTATTGCTACTGCTGCTGCTGTTATTGTAGCTGTTGTAGCTACTATTATTACTACTACTACTTCTACTACTACTACTTCTACTACTATACTACTACTACTACTGCTATACTACTACTACTACTATACTACTACTACTACTACTACTACTGCTGTGGCTGCTACGGCTGCCGCTGCTGCTGCCGCTGCTGCTGCTACTACTACTACTACTACTACTACTACTACTACTACTACTACTACTACTACTACTATTTGATAACTTGTCGTATTCAGGTTTAACGTTTACACCTACGAGAGGTGATACGGCAGACGAAGATACTCAGGAGAGTGGGGGAAGTGAGCCTATCTTACAGTGCAGGGACCGCCAGAACGACAACACATCAAAGTGGGCAGCAAAATGGACTGCGTGCGTGCGTGCGTGCGTGCGTGCGTGCGTGCGTGCGCCGTGCGTGCGTGCGTGCGTGTGTGTGTGTGTATGTGTGTGTGTGTGTGTGTGTGTGTGTGTGTGTGTGTGTGTGTGTGTGTGTGTGTGTGCGTGCGTGCATGCGCGTGCGTGTATTTGTGTCTCTCCAGTTTTCGTCATTTGCCATTTGATTTCTATTAAGCCCTCTAATTCCTCGTCAATTCGGGTTCACTTCCTCCGTAATTAAAAATGGTTGACTTTAACTTCCTCACAGCTCGTCTTTTAACGGACATGTGTTGTTTTTTCGACGTGGTCAGTTCTTTCACTTTTTAAGCAGTTTTCATTTACATTTAAGAATGAGATGAGTCTGCAATTAGGCAGATGAATCAGTCTAGCCTATACTTTGAATTTCTTGTCATTCATAGTTCTCAGGTATTGCTGTTATTATCTTTTACCCCTGTCCTGAAAGCACATAAGACCTCACGGCGAAAGCTTGGCCCTGTCTGAAGTTGTACTGTCATCACCTGTCAGCGGAACAGCAACGAGTGAGGCTACAGGATGCACACGGCAGTTGGTTGGCGGTGGCGTTTTCTGCCGGTGGGCTCTGCAGTCATGAAATATGAGCTGGTACACCCATGGGAACGCTCCCGTGGAGGTTCTGTCGTGTCATATCCAGTGGCCATTACACAATGGCATCTGCCA
>CM065731.1:48016269-48018769 GCA_033310375.1 Conus canariensis | reverse complement strand
ACAAAATACTCAGATGGCATTATGCAGATAAGTGGTTGCAATGTGAAAGAGCGGTGAGGACAATTCAGAAACAGAGAGCAGGAGTAGGGACAGATGCGGAGAGTGAAGGTGGAGGGTGTGCTGTGGGGGAAAAGGAAGGGTGTGGGGAGGGGGGGGGAGGGAGAGTAGATGATCTTTTCAAGCTCAAGTAAGTCGGAGGAGAGTAGATTATCTTTTCAAGCTCAAGTAAGTCTAATGCACGGCGAATTGTTGATTTGTGATATCTAGAAAGACATGTAAGAAATTCATGTGTCCAATTTGTGTAATAAAAATAAGCGTGGTTTTACTCTTACTCTGTTTTGCGCATTAATTTGTATCTAATTGATTGTGTTTTCAGTCACTTTGCCTTCTGTGTCAGTCTTCTCGGAACCTCTGTCTACAGCGCAATTGGTGAAGCAGTTTGTGAACAAGTTCGTGCACGAACATCCCAGGTACAGTGCCGACTCCTGCATCGACCGATGTTACGACCTGGTCGACATGATCAATCCCCAGAACTGGCGTGTCGTGCATGCCCTGTGTCATTCAGAATGCATCAGGTGAGACAGGTGAAAAGGTCACATTGGTCACAGGTGTGCGAGGCAGGTTGTGTGGTCCAGTCCCAATAAAGTTTATAAAACTAGATGATCGAAAGACCCTGACATGATATTGATATGATGATGAAAATAATAATAATGATAATAATAACAATAATGATAACAATGATGATAATAATAATAATAACAACATAGCATTTATAAAGCGCCTTGCCAAAGGTTCTAGGTGCTGATAGTCCACACTCTTATGTACGCAACGGCTGCTTACCTGGGTAGCGCCGACTGAAGAGCTGCCTGCCGGCGCTTCATTCAGTCGTTTCCTGTTTTATCCAGTCAATATCGTTCACTCAGTTTTTCTTACTTCCTTCATTTTTTCACTTTCTCACGCAGGGTGCGTGCTCTTGTAATGTGCATCCATACCAACGGCCAAACTGACCTTCTCTTCTGAAAGTTGGTGATGGGATTTTACGTATGTGCAAGATGTTATGCGTGCGTTCACACGCGGAACCTCGGTTTATAGTCCCATTCAAAAGACCATCTGGGAAATGGAGTCAGAACCAACGTTAACTCCGAGGGAAAAATCCGCCTGTACTGAAACGGCCCGGCGGAGATTCGAATCCGCAACCCTAGGATCACCAAGACGACGAGTCCTGGCGCCGTACCAAATGAGATATTCCGGCTATTCATCAGTAAAAGAGAAGTAAACACAAAAAGACGAAATTCAAACAAATCACAATTCCACTCTTCATATTTCAAATTTTCGGCCACGTGGCTTTTTTGAAGAGAAGAGAAAAAAAAAAAAACCCAGACAACTACGTAATGTCCATCTTTGACAACTGACACTGGACAGATCAAAGAATTGACGTCATAGATATATTCCACAAGGCCGGACATCATAATGTGTGATTTGATCAACAAGAACCAGAAAAGAAAAAAAAATCATCCTCAGGAACTAGATCAGAGATACAATAACAGGATAGGGGATTACTCAAATGTATCTCAAAATCTATTCGGGAAATGGAGTCAGAACCAGTGGTAACTTCAAGGGAAAAATCCCCCTGTACCGAAACGGCCTGGCGGAGATTCGAAATCTTTTCTTCCCTTTGGAGGACTAATTGCTTTAGTTTCTGAAATTTAAACAGTCTAGCTTCAAATTCAGCTTCGCCCCGTTCAGCACTTACCATTTACTTCCCTTCTGGTTATTCATTTACCGCTGGGTGGGCAAGGAGGGATTTCAAGCCGAAAAAAAAAACAATCCAACCCCACGAGTGGTCCGAACGCACGACGATCAGCTCCGGAAGCTAACGCTCTAATCATTTGACCTTGGGGCCCCATATTGTTCATTTCAAAATTGATCTATGGCTCATAGAAAGATCGCATTGTGTTACTGTGATTGGTTTATCTGCTCTTGCTTTGTCTTTTTTTTTTTTTTTTTTTTTTTTTACGCATTCTTGTGGTTGTGTTCATGAAAGAAATCAGCTTCAAATAATATTATCATTATCCTTCTAAAGGTATGTATGTGCGTTAAAAGTGTTGATAATTAAGCTTGCTAGTCACGCTTAGTCCCTTGCCTGGGCAAAAGCCGGATGAATAGAACCTGGCTGTTACCCTTGGAAACAGTCATCATCATCACCATCATTATCATCCTCATTATTGTCATCTTAAATCGCTGAACACCACAACACACTCTCTCTCTCTCTCTCTCTCTCTCTCTCTCTCTCTCTCTCTCTCTCTCTCTCTCTCTCATATTTTGTAATGGTTTTGATGCATTAGTATCCTTAGTCCTTGAGAGGGACAAGGGCCGGGTAAATAAAAGCATCATCATGCTTATCGGTGACCCTTGGCAGTAAAGACTATTGATCAATCAATTAATCTCTCTCCTCTCTCTCTCTCTCTCTCTCTCTCTCTCTCTCTCTCTCTCTCTCTCT
>CM065731.1:47973769-48008769 GCA_033310375.1 Conus canariensis | reverse complement strand
AGTGTCAGGAGATAAGGGCCGAAACACTTGCTTGAAGGGGGCTTCTCTTCTGAGGACTCTCTGCTGCCACGCTCTCCACGAGTTTCTTTCTACTATGTTTGGACATTTGCTCTCTCTGGTTGAACTGTTAAGCTAATTGAGGGGGTAAAATTGCTTTAGGCGAGCCCACCAGCGGCATTTGTCCCATGAAAACGATGGGGCGACTCACCCACTTCCGGGAGATATATACGCCGGCAAAATTAATGCGCCAAGGCGGTCGAGTAGTTAGAAACTGGCACAGTTAGATTGTTTTGAGAATTTTTCTTGTGTCTGAAAGTGGATTCTCTTCATTTTCTTTCATATGGCCATCAAGGGACAAGCCAGGTGGTTCCAAGCAGACGGATCAAAATCAAAGCAATGGGACTATTTTGGGGAGACCACCTGGCGCAAAGAAAGGGTCATGGGTGAGTGCAAAGGCCTGTAATGCCATCTCAACTAAGGGGAATGTGTTTGAAGGTTGTTTGTGATTTCATCGGTGAAAGTCCCCCCCCCCTCCCCCCCCCCCCCCCCCCCCCAAAAAAAAAAGAAAAGGAAAATAATTGGTGGAGAGTTATTCTGTTGATCAGCTATCAGTTTGACATTAAATGCTGGCTGCTGCCACGCTCTCCACGAGTTTCTTTCTACTGATGCATGGGTAAACCATTGACTTCCGGGAATAGGCCGGAGGACGTCCGGGAAAGACCGGAGGACACTGGGAAAGACCAGAACCAAGGGCTCTGTGGGCTGGCTCCCCACTTTGCCTTAAACATGTGGCTACTAAAAATAAAAGGAAAAGATGCTCCCAGGATTCACCGAAAGGGGGAGAGAATGATGAATCCATCGGTGCTCAACCAATCATGACTGCAAATCCCAAACGGACTATGAACATGGACCAAATGGAATATCCATGTGTCTGTGGAAAGCGTTTCGCTACCACCCGTGGCATGAAGATCCACAGAACAAAGATGGGATGTGTGAAGACTCATCTGAATGAGCAGCAGCGCACTGCATCAGCAGATAAGACGTCGGAAGACCAAGGCCAGGATTTAAACCACAGTGCCAAGGACATCCACGCTGTTGGTTCGGATGAGGAATTTGCACAGGCCCTCGATGCCAGGCGCCTGAAACTCAACCTGCCACGAGCAAACGAAACTGAAGATTGGGAGAAACTGGATGCAAAAATCGTCCAAAGACTCGATGCACTGATAGGGAAAAGCACCCTGGAACACAAACTAGCCACATATGGGGACATTGTGTATGCCACATGTAGAGACGCCTATGGAGCAAAACTACCCAAAGAGAAAACACCTCCAAAGAAATCCAGACGCCAAGAAAAGATGGACAAGATCAGGGTCCAAAAGAAAAACCTCAAGATGCAAATGAAGACCGCACTGCCAGCTGAAAAACAAGGCTTGGAAAAACTGTGGAAAGACCTGAAAGAAAAACACAGTGCCCTCAGCAAAGCGGAATCTGCGAGGAAGAGGAAGAGCAAAAAGAAGAAGACACAAGAGCGCTTCTTCAGAGACCCCTTCCAGTTTGCCAGAACACTGTTTGAGCAGCCAAAATCTGGGACCCTAAGTGTGGACAAAGGAGTTCTTGAGCAGCATCTGAGGAAAACATACTCTGACCCACAGAGCAAAGCACCACTCGACATTCAAGGTCTGGTGTGGCCAACCAACCCTGAGGAACAGTTCAATGGCAAGCCTCCAACGTTGGCGGAAATCAAGAAGGTGGTCGACAAAGCCAGAGCCAAATCATCACCAGGGCCAAACGGAATACCTTACCAGCTTTACAAGAAATGTCCCAAGGTGCTGGAGTGGCTCCACAGGCTGCTGCGATCGGCTTGGAGAAACCAGCAGATCAGCGGCCAGTGGATGACGGCAGATGGTGTGTACATCCCCAAAGAGCAAAACTCAAGTGACATTAGCCAGTTCAGGCCAATATCACTACTGAACGTCGAAGGGAAAATCTTCTTCTCTGTCATGGCAGCAAGGCTGACCAAGCACCTGATGGAAAACAAGTACTTGGATGTGTCAGTCCAGAAAGGTGGCATCCCAGGCGTGGCGGGCTGTGTAGAACACGCCACAATGATCTGGGACGCAATCCAAAAAGCAAAAACAGAAAAGAGAGACCTGGACGTAGTGTGGCTTGATCTGGCAAACGCATATGGATCTGTGCCCCATGAGATGATACAGTTGGCTCTTGAGATGTACCATGTGCCAAAGAACATCCGCGACATGCTCAAGAAGTACTTCAATGGCTTCTCAATGCGGTTCTCTACCAAGGAGTACACAACAGACTGGATCAACTTGGAAGTGGGTATTGCAATGGGCTGTGCAATTTCCCCAATACTGTTCGTGCTGGCAATGGAACTCATCTTGAAAGCAGCAACAAACAACGCGAGACAAACAGACCTTGGCGATGGATACAAAATGCCTCCTCTCAAGGCCTTCATGGATGACACTACAGTGATTTCATCCAGAGAAGACGAGACACGTCATGTGCTGGAGAGGCTGGACGACATAGTTGCCTCATCCAGAATGAAGTTCAAGCCAAAGAAATCACGGAGTCTCTCACTGAGGAAAGGAAAAGTGGCCGGATCTGTGGTCTTCAGTGTTGCCAACCAGGCCATTCCAACAGTCACAGAAGAACCAGTCAAGAGCCTTGGAAGATGGTATGATGATACGCTGAAAGACACACAAAGAGCAAAAGAAACCAAGCAGATGGCGGAGGAAGGCTTGGAGACCATTGACCAGTGTGGGCTCCCTGGCAAATACAAGGTCTGGTGTCTGCAGTTCATGCTGATACCAAAGCTGCTATGGCCTCTGATGATATACGACATCTGCACCAGCATAGTGGAGGCAATGGAAGCCAAAATCAACAAGTTCACAAGGAAATGGCTTGGTGTCCCACCCTGTCTGACTGACATAGCGCTGTACTGTCGCCAAGCAAAGCTGAAACTACCCCTGAAATCCATCCTGGAGGAATACAAAGCAGGGAAGATCAGACTTCAAAGCATGCTGGAGGACTCAGGAGACAAGGTGGTAGAAGCAATTAAGCCCCAGCTGAAGACAGGCAGAAAATGGAAAGTTCAAGAGGCGATGGATTCTGCAAAAGAAAGTCTCAAGATCAGAGAAATAACAGGACACACACAGACCAACAGACAGGGACTGGGGGTGACAAAACTGAATGGTGGTCAAAGGCCAAAGGAAAAGCCAAAAGAGACATGATGATTCAGGAGATGAGAAAAGAAGAAGACCAAAAAAGACTCCAAAAAGCAGTCCAGCAGAGCCAGCAAGGGCAATGGACAACGTGAGAGAATGCACTCCAAAGAAGTCTCACTTGGAATGACATTTGGCACATGGCCCCTCTCAGGATCAGCTTCATTCTCAGATCTGCATATGACCTTCTGCCCTCAAATGCAAACCTGGTGAAGTGGGGGAAAACAGACGATCCTGCATGCCCCCTCTGCCATGAAAAACAAACAGTGGAGCATGTCCTAAGCTCATGTAAAGTAGCCCTGGCTCAAGGAAGGTACACATGGAGGCACAACCAAGTGCTCAAAGAAATTGTACAAGTAGTCTGGGCTAGTACCAACACCACAAAAGGGAAAATCAGGACTCCAAAAGCACCCGCAACATTCTTCACGGCAGGAGGCAGCAAATCATGGCCAAGAACAACAGTGCCACTCGAAACATGCAGGCAGAGTCTGCTGGACGGGGCAGATGACTGGGAGTGCACTGCAGACCTCCCAGAATGGAAGAGTCACCCAGAGATCATCAGCAAGAGTGGCATGAGACCAGACATAGTAGTCCACTCTAAGTCAACCAAGCAGCTGATCATGATCGAGCTCACGGTGCCATATGAGAACAGAATGGAGGCAGCTCAAATCTACAAGACTGAAAAGTATGCTGATCTGGCAAACAGCCTGAGGAGAGAAGGCTATCAGGTCAAAGTCCTCACTGCAGAAATTGGAGCTAGGGGGTTTGTAGGAACGTCTGCATACAGCCTCATGAAACAGCTCTCAGTTGCAGGGAAGGAAAAAACCAGAGCCCTGAAAGCAATGGCAGAAGCGGCAGAGAGGTGTTCAAGCTGGATCTGGTCAAGGAGGAACAAAAGTGAACTTCATAAGGCTTAATTTCCCTACAAATATCAGGTGTCCCTGTGGCTCAGTGGTTAAAGCGCAAGTCATTAAGTGGAAAATGAGCATGTCCAGAGGGTCATGGGTTCGAATCCCAGCCATGGCTCGTCCCAAGATGGGAAAAAAAGGGGCAGCAGAGGGACATCCGGAGTCATGAACCGGGTGTGGCCCAACCCCCCTAGAGTGTCAGGAGATAAGGGCCGAAACACTTGCTTGAAGGGAGCTTCTCTTCTGAGGACTCTCTGCTGCCACGCTCTCCACGAGTTTCTTTCTACTGGCTGTAATTTATGGTAGGCCTCAAAACGTTTACATGGATTATAAAGTGTTTTAGTGCAAAATCCTAAGTATGGCGAGTGGCCTGTATATTTCGCTTCTTGAAACTGGAAAAAAAATCACTGTTTACATTGAGGGTTTAACCATGGTCGTGAAAGGAAGATGTTCGCGCTAATTTCGTCTCCAAAGTCGCGTTTATGTCACTGCAGATTGAGAAAAACTGTAGTGTGTGTGTGGGTGGGGGGGGGGGGGGGGGGGGATTTGAGAAATTTGCTGCCTCCCTTGAAAAAGCAAACATACGAAGCAAGGCGCAAAGCATTTTTTTTTTCCACATCATGCACAGTACCCTTATTCAAAAGAAGAAAAAAAGAAAGAAAAAGAGGAATATCATAGGATCCCAACTCACCCCCTCTTCCCCCATCACCACCTTCCTTCCAACAATTTTATGATTGGTGTTACACCACCATCATCACACATACCGTCCTCTCCTTCCCCTCCCCTCCTCCACACACACACACACGCACGCATCCGTTACACACACCTCCTCCCACTCCTCTCCCCCTCCCTCCCCCCCTCCCCCCCCCCCCCCCCCCCCCCCCCCCCCCCCCCCCCCCCCAAAAAAAAAAAAAAAATCTGTCTGAATGGCCAGTTTTCATGCACCCCGTTCCTTCCACCCCTCCCCTTCCTCCCGCCCCCACTCCCCACACTATGTCTCCTTTTTCTATTTGTTACTATCTCTGTCACTTCTTTTTTCGAAATGGTCAGACTTACTTTTTTATTGCATCTTTTATTTACATTTAAGAATAAGATGAGTCCACAATCAGGCTGAAGGACACAATGAGTTAGTTCAGCCTGCACTTTTAATTTATTGTCATTCAGAGTTCTCGTGTTTTTATCTTTTACCCCTGTCCTGAATTTTGTTTTATCTCCATCAGGGGTCCTTTCTTTCTGTGCCGTTTTAAAGATAACAGTTATTCGGTATGTAACACGCTTTCACGAGTTGAGTGGTATATAGTTTCTGACCGTCCTGCTTTTCTCTCACTTTCTGAAACTGGACTTTCTGCTACAAATCCGAAGGTTCGATTCTGTCTGTCTGTCTGTCTGTCTGTCTGTCTGTCTGTCTGTCTCTCTCTCTCTCTCTCTCTCTCTTCTCTTCTTCTTTCTTCTTCTTCTTCTTCTTCTTTCTTCTCTCTGCATGAGAGTTTGGGGCGGGGGTATCTTGTGTGCTAACTCCTTAAAGGATGATCTTATAATGTCGTTTTGTACACCTGTATGAGAAGACATGTTGAAAGATCGGCGTTTCTCTCAGCGAATCAGAATTGCAAACAGTAAAGCAGTGTGTTTAGTAATCTTAGAGTTTCAGCGGGAAAATTGAGATTATATCAGATGCCAACCGCAAGCACTTCACAGAATTGGGCTGACAGGTATATCAACATGGTAAAAGAAAAAGAAAGGGAGAAACAATGCTTAAACAGCCTGATTCTGGGTTCATTGTTCTTCTCTTTCAAATCCACTTCGTCTTTAATACAATTACGATAAATGTTGCCTTGTAAGGCCAGAGGTCAAAAACGAAATCTTTTCCAATCATTTTTAGCCATTATTCTTCCTCGTGCACCATAAATATTTAAGATCTCTGATTAGTCAACAAACGATCCGAAGAACTATTCATTTATGCAAAGTCAAAACGCATTGAATAACGTCCATTTTGGAAGACAACTTCTTTCCACCAAATGTTATTGCGGATTTAGTCACGACGTACCTTTCTGTGTACTTCTTTGATATTTCTAAGATATTTCATCTTTCTTAAAAATTTGAACACTGTGTTGATATTTGGCAGAGAAAAGGCTTGGCCATATTTCCTGTTTTTGTCATTTATACTGTGTACACCTATGTGCCCGACCCCAGTGCTCTCCCAACACCTTTCCTTTACTCCCTCAACCCCCGCCCCCCTTTCCCCTCCCCTTGCTTCCCTTTTTCTGAAAAGATGCCAACAGCGCCATTCTCCTGAACAGCAATGGCGAAGATACTCTTCGTAACACAGCGGGAGTACGCCAAGGCTTGCCCCCATTTTCCTGTTCTGTTTCTTAGTGAAGTTCACGCTCTTCAAGTCACTGATGACGTCATCCTCCTGTCAAGTCTTCCCAGTGAAGATCTCATTCTACAAGCCACTGCTGATGTCATCTTTCTCTGTGGATGTGAGAACTGGACACTAAGGGCAGATCTTGATGAAAAGCTATATGCGTTTGATTCAGACGGATTATCACTATCTCATACGAGGAAATAAATCAGGACTAGGTCAGGTAGCCAGTCAAGACATGCGCTGACACACAAGAATCTCTCCTCGCAGGTATGTTTGCACCGCAAGCTTGCTTGGTACGGGCATGAATCTCACCATGACCCTCTCCAAGACCGTTCTAGTGGGGTACAGTGGAAGGCGGGCGTTTCAGAGACAGAGCTAAGAAGTTCTGGATGGTCCACATAAAGAACTGGACTGGTTCCATTACCTCTAGCCTGTTGCCTATGACTGAGGACAAAGGTCTGTGGGGATCCCTGACCGCCCAGACGTCCGTCATAGCTACACAACAGCCACAGGACAACAAGAAGACTCTAAGACTTCAAGTTTTCGTTTGATGTAGAACAGCACGTTAGCTTTCGTCAGAAAGAGCATTGTGTTTCTTTAAGCTCTGAAATGGAAAAGTTTTTAATTCTCTTCTTTCTCTCATTCTTTCTATTCTTTTTCTTTTTCTTTCTCTCTTTCTTGGTTTCTTTCTTTTATCCTTCCCTCACTTTTCTTCCTACTCATCGTCTTTCTCCTTGTCCTTCTTCTCTTCCTGTTTCTCCTTTTCCTCCTCATCCTTTCCTTTTGCCTCACCCCCCCCCCCCCCGACACACACACACACACACACACACACAACTTCCCTTCCCTTCCTACTAACCCCCTCCTGAACCCCCCTCAACCACTACTGCCAGAAGAACAGACCAGCTGACAGAGACTGTTGCTGTGTACGGCAGATGAAGACTGCTGTGGTGTTGCTGGGGATGTTGGCCGTGGCTGTGGCCTCCATCTTCTCCCCTGACGACATTGAGGGCATCGACAACATGCGTGAGTGGAATCACTGTGTTCTGTTGTGAGAGGCGTCGTGTCGTCATCGTCGCTATCATTACTAGTAGCAGTGAAATCGATGACTGCGATGATGATGGTGACAACATTGACATCGACGACGACGCGACGATGACGACGACGAAGACGATGACGTCTATGATGATGTCGACGACGACAGTGATGACAACGCTGATACTAATGGTAATGTTGAAAGTGAGTGATGGCGACGTCGACGTCGATGAAGACGACGACAGTAACGTCAATGGTAATGATGAAGATGATCGCAGCGATGACAATGATGATGATGAAGATGATGATGATGATAATTCATTTATGTTTAGGTAGGGCTTCCATCCTCCTCCTTTTTCCCCACTTCCCCCCCCCCCCCCCCCCTTTCAAATCACAACTAACACACACCATGCAAGTCTGTATGACATTCTCTTACAGACTTCAATATTTTGGCATTTGAAACAGAGCGTGATGGTATATTTCTGTGCTAATGCAGAATCATCAGCTCACTGATAGTAACTGCTCTGTGCAAAAAAAAAAAAAAAAAAAAAAAAAAAAAAAAAAAGCTCAAATCGGCCTAATGCACAGCAGCATTTAACACGTCAGTCATTAGTGATGTCCAGAAAGGCATGCTTGTCTTAAGTTCACTCGTCCATTCTGTATCCTAGATAAGCGTAGTTTCGCACTCATTAGTTGTGTGCCTTTATTTGTATCTAATCGTGATTTCAGCCACTTTGCAGCCCGTGTTAGTCTTTCTGGAATCTCTGTCTGCCAGGGCAAATGGTGAAGCAGTTTGTGAACAAGTTCGTGCACCAGCATCCCGGGTACAGCGCCGACTCTTGTGTCGGCAGATGTGGCGCCCTGTTCGACATGGTCATTCCCGAGATGCTGCCTATCATCAGCAGGATGTGTCACTCGGAATGCATCAGGTGAGACAGGTGAAAGCCCCACAAAGTCACCAGGTGTGCGAGGCAGACTCTGTGGTCCAGTCCCAAAGAAGTTTACAAAATTGGACGCATCATGATCTCCGACGTAAAACTAATTTTGAAAAAAAAAGAAGACAAAAATCAAAAACAAACAGACCCAGAAGACCAAAATAAATTCGTTTCTAATTCAGCTTCTTTGTGTTTATAATTTACTTCAACTTCCATACAAACAAGATACTGCCCTGAAGGACGAAAAGCCAAGAGGGAGCTCTTTTCGAAGTCTGCTTAGCCATTGTTTTCTTTCTCTTGCACTAACAGTAGTCACTTCATCTGATTGGTACACAGAAAGTGCAACATTCTCATGGGACTCTCCCATGACTGTGACATTGAGGTTTGGCCAACATACCATGTCGTTGTAGGCTCGAAGAGTTCATTCTGTGTCTTTTCTCTAGGTGTAGTGTATAAATACCGATCAGCATTGAGGGCATGATACATAAAAATGGAAAGCGAAAATCATTTCATGGAAGCAGAAACTGTGATGTTGAAAAACTAATAAGGATTAAAAGAGTAAGCTTGGGAAAACTAGGATGGAAGAATGTTAAGACTCGGGGAAAGACAGTCGTCACGAGGAAAAAGAACAACAACAAATACTTCTGTTCTCCAAAAAGGAAAAAAAAAAAGAAAAATTGTTGGCAAGCGAGTATCAAAACTAGCCTTGGGACCAAGGGACAACTCTGACAGAAGCCGATAATATCTTAACAGAAATAAAATAACATTATGAAAACTTGTGGCGGAGAAGAAAATAAATGATATCAAAATTTGAAAAAAACGTAAATGAGCTACCAAAGAGAAGTTGAAGAGAATTCTGTCCACTTTGAGGGAGCAGTCACATTTGTACAAGTAGTTAAAGTCTAATGAAAACAGAGGATGGATGAGTATATTTCTGTTGTGCTTGAGAGTGAAAGTGGACTACTACCACCACCCCCAAGCCCTCTCGTCGCCTTCTCCTATCCTTTATGCGCGCGCGCGCGCGCACGTGTGTGTTTGTGGGTGTGGGTGGGTGGGTGTCGGTGTGTATGGGTGTGGTGTGGGCGTGGATGGGTAGGTGTGTGGGTGTGTGTTTCTTTGTTTTGTTATTCTACTGCTATATGTGTAATTGGTTAAAAATGTATGTTGCAGAAGAATAATTAAAAGATATATATATTCATAAGATTACAGAGAATGATAAAAATCCTGGAACAGACAGCATGACTGTAAACTTTTTCCAATTCGTTTGTAAACAAGTAGTAGATTTAGTCCGTTATTTATATGAGGGATGAAACAGAGGTGTATTACACAAAACGATACACTAATTTGTTTAGCAGAAGGAGAGAAGCCCAGAAACACACTTGAAGAATTGGTGCAGCCTGCATTGTAAACAGAATAAAAACTATGTTACCAAACCTTGTAAATGATGAATAGTTAGGTATTATCCTTGGTAGAAACATAGGCGATGGGAAATGTAGAATATATGACTTCATTCATTGTTGAGAGGTGAATTTCTGTCAGTTTCGAGATAGCTTTTGATTCACTTAACTGGTCATATGTAAGCAAATCATTGTATGCTTTCTGGTTTGGAAAAGACACATATTATATGCTTTCTGGTTTGGAAAAACACACAAGAATGTATTTAATTTTTTTTTAATGAAAAGATATGTCTTATGTGCTTGCATTTTGAAATCATCTTCAGGTATTTTGACGAGAAAAGACTGTCAGCAAGGAGATCCTACTTCCCCTTATCTGTTCATGCTGTGCACTCTGAAATACTAGTGATAGAAATAGGGGATGATCAAGACATTACAGGCATACAAATAGGAAAATGCAAGAGTTGAGGATAACGAAATACTTCTAAGACGACGCCACAAATGTATCGAAAAGAGATAAAGACTCATTAGAATACTTGTTTATGTATCAGACAAGCTTGTAGAAAGCAAAAACAGCTATATGCTTGACAGAAGTTTCTTAGGCTTATAAAATATTCCGCAAACGTACAGCCTAGATTTAAATTAAAGTACAGATCTCGTTACTGAAGCTGTTTTTTTTTTCAATGAAAGGTTGAAATGGGAGATCCACCGTTCTTTTAGAAGAATTAGATGGAGAATAACGACTTCTTAGTGATACATTTACTTGGCAGGACATCTTATTACCCGTCATGCACTGTCAGTCAAGTGGGGTTTGAGGTAACCTTCTTAATTACACCAGTTAGAAGAGTACGGGTGTAAAGACGTAATAACGCTCTTACCGACAAAATGGCCACATTAAAAATGTTTAATGTTGAATAAGGAGTAAGTATTTTGATGCAAGAGGTAGAAATTTGATATAAATACCTTCAATAATGGGGGGGGGGGGGGGGATATCAAAACGAGCATAGACTGCATACATGCACTAAAAAGTGTTAAGGAAATTACAGAAACAAAACTGAAATGTTCCATATCAAAATATACCATAGATTTCTGATAATGCAAAGAGTTTCGAAAAGAATGCAAGTATTGGTGAGAAAACCAGACAAACCTTTAGTTTGATCATTCTGGTAAATATTTCATTTCCTAAATGTAGAATTGATAAAAACAAAGCTTAGCCTAAACATCTTTATGAGCCGACTGGCCTAGAGGCATACAATGCAGCGACGTATACCTGATGTGGACGAATAATGCAAGTTACCAGACAAAACACTTTTTTGTGAACCACTTTAATGAAAGACTGATGCGAAAAATCTTTGCTTAACACGCTCTAACAGTTTATTTAGTATCCGCGACAGTGCTGCCTTTTCAAATAAAAATATCATATTGAAAAATACGTGTACAACTGACTTTTTGTGCGTCACATAGTGTGTTTGAGATGAGACCGTATGTGACTTGATTTACAAATTTTTGCTTGGTGTGCAATAATGCTGACACTATTGTGTAGTCGGCTCCAGTCTTTCTGTGTATCTAATAGAGAACACAAGCTGTCAGATTATCTCTTTTACCCTCGACAAAAGTATTAGTTCTCTATGGCTGTCACTGGCTTTGTCTGTCTGTGCTGTTGTCTGTCTGTCTGTCTGTCTGTCTGTCTGTCTGTCTGTCTTCTTCTCTCTCTCTCTCTCTCTCTCTCTCTCTCTCTCTCTCCACACCCACCCCTCTCTCATGAACAATTCGTTGTATCTTCTTTTTTTTACCCTTTTTTTCCTCTTCATCTTTTTTTTTCTCTTCTTCCTCCCGCTACTCTTCTCCATCCTCTGTCTCATTCTTTCCTTCTGCCTGTGGATTTTGTTTCAGAGTCATCAAAGAACGTCCACGCTCACTCTACGACAACTACCGCAGCTTAAAGATCGCTCAGAGTGTACCGGAAGTTACGTCAGGAACCACCGGAAAATGTCCTGAATTTCATGTTAGGTTATCTCTCTTTCTACACAGCCCTGCAGGAAAATAATTGACAGCTTTACTTACCTATGAGAGGGAAGCGGGGGAGGAGTGGAGGGGGGGGGGGGGCATAACTGATAAAATTACTACCGCATTTCAACAAATGTCCACCACAGTAACTGTTTGAAAGTCGGAATCAATAGTAATCCAAATACAGTCGGTGTCGGATAAGTCGACACAGGGATTTAAGTCAACATTCGGTTAAGTCGACATTCACTCACCCCCCCCCCACCCCCCTTACCTCCTCCCCCTCACGTTGGCCAAAGTCTTTCTTTGTGTAACTTACGTTTTTTTTCTGGGTAAGTCAACATTAGATGATTCTATATTTGCGTCAGTGGATGTGAGCCGCGGGAGAGCGATGCCTTTGGAGTGGCACGGAAGATGTGACAGCAAAGAATCAAAACAAAACAAAACAAAACAAAGAAAAAAAAAACGGAAGAAAAATATGAATAAAGATATAGAAAGAAAAGAACGAAAACGATGATGATGACAATAATACTATAACAACAACAACAACATCTCCATCATCATTAAGAACAACGACAACTTCAACAACAACAATAATGATAATAATTATAGCAATAATGATGATGATGATAATGATAATAACAATGATGATGATAATGATGATAACGATAATAATGATAATAATATTCTTTTATCATTATCATCGTATTATCATCATTATTACATTAAATTCCCAAGGTTACGTCGACTTATCCGGCTTTGACGGTATACCCGAATACTCCATTTACTGAAGAAATTTCTGGTGATTGTTCTTCGAAAACGCTGTCAACATGCAGGCGTACAACTGAACAGAAACAGATTATCGTTAAATGCACAGAAGATTGTCCGCAGAAGACTGGAAAACGGGTGCTCTGTGTGTCAGTCTTAATGATAATCATGTCCAGCAACTCATTTTTGACTGTGAATGAATGAATCCTTTCCGGCCTGAAAGCGTCTCATCTACAGATAGCGGGACTGCTGGTGTCTCGGACTTTTACATTGGTTCCACGTTGTTTCTCCTCTTAAAAGACCAACTTCCCTTTTCCAAAGTATAATTAGTATGTATTCGTGTGGTTAGTCCCACTTCAAAATGATCATCTGTGACCATTCCCGCCGACTATTTTTTTTTTTGTTTTGTATTCTCCTACACACAATCCTCTCCTACCTCCCCCTTTACTATCAATTTTCATTTTAATGATAATATTCCGAAATTAATAGTCTTGTTTCAGTTTATCGACAGTCATATTCGTGTATGACGTGACATTAAATAGTACTCATATACGGATGTTCAAATTGTTTGTTGTTTTTCCTGTTTAAGTGGAACGAATATCAGAACTCAAGACTTCGTATTGCTGCGTCAATGAAAAAGAAAATCATGTGCGTGCACTTTGTTGCTGTTCAGAGAGAGAGAGAGAGAGAGAGAGAGAGAGAGAGAGAGAGAGAGAGAGAGAGAAGAGAGAGAGAGAGAGAGAATGATTCTTTATTTACGGTTGTTTATTGTTATTATTGTTGTTGTCAGCATCATCATTTTTCTTCTTCTCTCTCTTTCTTTGTCTTTTCTTTCTTTCACTTTTTCTTTGTTCTCTGTTCATGTAGTTCAAAATGCATCCTTTCAGGCGGTTTTATCACTTTTTTTTTCGTTTTTCTGCTTTAGATTGGATGGAAAGGGATGAGTAAAAATAGTGAGGAGGGAGGAGGTGGTGGCGGAGATGAAGTGAGAAGTCACCCCCTTCTCCTGATCTGCACCTTCACACACAAATTACAAAAATCCAGCTCCCAGTGTCTTACTTCTCCGAGTGTCTTACTTAGGTCTGCCAGGAAACCAAAGCACCACACAGAAAAAGTAACAAGGGACAGAACAAGAGATGCGAGAACACAGCGTCGAGGCACAGAAAAAGCAACAAGGGACATAATAAAAGATGAGAGAATACAGCGTAGAAGCACAGAAAAAGTAACGAGGGACATAACAAAAGATAATGTGCAGGGATCAAAATATCATTTTTTTTTTAATTTCATTTTCTTTCATTTTTAACAACAAAGTCAGTGAGTAGAACTGACTGAAGGTCCTCATTCTTCATTCTGCGATGTCTATATTTGGAACTTTTCTTTCGGAACATGGTGCATCTTGCTGTTTATACAGCCAGCAAACGTGATGCTGTAGAATGTGTATTCAGGCGGCAGCTGTGCTGGTTTTCATCGCGGGGACAGCGTTAGTCGTCGAACTGTGATGATGATGGGTGCGGTGGTGATGGGTGTGCCGCGTATGGCAGTGGTAGGGGCTAATATTCTGCAGGCAAGGAAACAATGAAAACACATAAACGTTCACATTAACGCGCATGTCCTCGCGCGCGCGCGCACACACTCACCACCACACACACACACACACACACACACACACACACACACACACACACCATACAGACACACACGCACGCACGCACTCACACACATGCACGCATCCACGCACACATATACACGCGCGCGCGTACGCGCGAACGCACTCACATTACACACACACGCACAACACGCGCGCACACACACACACACACACACACACACACACACACACACACACACACACAATCACAAGCACACACACACACACACACACACACACACACACACACACACACACACACACACTCACTCACTCACCACAGCACACACACACACACACCGTACACAGCACACACACACACACACACATACACACACACACACACACACACACACACATACACACACATACATACATACACGCACGCACGCACACACACACACACGCTTGCGAGAACGCAAACGGACACACACACACACACACACACACACACACACACACACACACACACACACACACACACCGCGCGCGCACATACACGCGCACACGCATGCACGAACGAATGCACGCACGCATTCTCTCTCTCTCTCTCTCTCTTCTCTCTCTCTCTCTCTCTCTCTCTCTGTACTTATGCGTGCTGACGTGCGTGCGTGCGTGTATGTGCGTGCGTGCGTGAGTGCGTGCGTGCGTGTAACTCTCTATCTCTCTCTCTCTGCATACGGCGATCAGAGAGAGAGAGAGAGAGTGCGTGTGTGTGTGTGTGTGTCTGTGTGTGTGTGTGTGTGTGTGTGTGTGTGTGTGTGTGTGTGTGTGTTCTTGTATGAATGTTTATATGTGCATATGAGAGTGCGTGGGCATGCTTGTATGTGTGCGCGTGCGTGTGTGTGTTTATGTGTGTATTGTGTGTGTGCGCGTGCGTGCGTGCGTGCGCGTGCGTGCGTGCAGGTGCGCGCGCGCCCTTGCGCGCACGCGGGTGTGTGTGTGTGTGTGTGTGTGTGTGTGTGAGAGATGAGAGAGAGAGAGAGAGAGAGAGAGAGAGAGAAAGATATATATATATAGAGAGAGAGAGAGAGAGAGCGTGTGAGAGAGAGAGAGAGAGAGAGGGGGGGTCTGTGTGTGTATTTATCCACGCGCGCACGCGCACGCAAGGCACGCCTGCGCTACTCACATGGCACACTGTTCAGCACACAACTGGTCCATGCGGAGGTCGTCCCCGGGGTCATCCAGGCCGAAGATGGCACCACACTTGGCTGTACACGTCTCCACGGTCAGGGTGGGGTCTGCTCCAACCAGGGCCTTCACCTCTTGTTTCAGCCAGTTGTCTGAACCACCACAGAAACCCATCCGTCAGAACGATTCCAATAGCAGAGCCATTACTAAAATCATAAGGTATATACCGAGGAAAAGACAATCAGGCACTATCGTTTTTTCCCCTGTCGACACGTGTTGCAAAGTTGCGGCTGCTGATATTCTAAACAGTTCATGTCACGAAGAGCAAGCTCGATTGGCTTTCAGGATAGTTTAACTCGCGGTGAATTCTGGGAGCAGTCAAAATGAAAGTATAGAAACCTGACTCGACTACTTGCTCTGCTTTTTTGGCATCCTCAAACACGCGCTGATGTATGTCGATAGTTCCAGTATACCAAGGCCTCTTTTGAAATATCACAGCCAAGCAGTTCTCTCCTGCTCGCAAGGCTTATTACAAATGAAGGTCTGGCATCCGCTTGAATCTCGCGCTTCACTCCCGCCATTGAGTATGCTGCCATGTTGTTGAAATACATACCATGCTGTCGGACTCGGTCTTTTAATGCACACGGAGAAACACTTTGGGCATAATCATTTGAAAATGAGACAGCAAGTGCTGGCAGCGATAGTGACGCTTTTCATGCTTATGTTTCTTTATTCTTTCTTTTTCTTTTTTTTCATCTGATTTCAGATATTAGCTCATCTATTGGATGTCGGCCTCAAAATACTATCGCTGGCGAGAATCCGAATCGCCATCATTTCTTTGCAGTTCACCCTTCCAGATTGATCTGACACTACAGTGGCAAACTTTACATAGCGCTATTTCCCCCGCCGACCAGTTTCAATCCAATGTTTTATTTCCGCGTGGCATGAAGTTAAAAAGTATCTCTGTGTCACACGACGGTGTCTACATCCACTCTCACATGCCAAGACACGACGGTGTCTACATCCACACTCACATGCCAAGACACGACGGTGTCTACATCCACACTCACATGCCAAGACACGACGGTGTCTACATCCACACTCACATGCCAAGACACGACGGTGTCTACATCCACACTCACATGCCAAGACAATCATGCACCCTTCACGCAACCACACATCTGACTCCCTTTCTTTTAACAAAAGCAATCAGAATACTATTTTCAAGTTCTCTCTCCCCCCCCCCCCCCCCCCCCAAAAAAAAAAAAAAATTACTTTTTGTCTTTCTTTCTGCGTTGGCGCCCTGGGGATTATAATCTCCTTTTTTTTCTTTGGCCAATACATATAATTCATTCCACAATATTTCATCAAAAAAATTTACATCAAGGATTATTGTCACCTTTTTCTGGGTCACACAGATGCTGAACCCGCTGCACAGATACAGATCTCTATGGGTTCACAACCCCCAACACCCAGTCATCAAAACCATCATTATTTCCAGGAATTCTTTCTTTTCTCCTAGAGAAAATCAAAATATCCTTGGGCAGCGGACGCCGCGCCAAGGGCCGAGAAGGGGCTGTCAGGGTTCCAAATACAGAGAGCCAAACACAGGGTGATTACCCTTGAAAGACAAGACATCTTACCTGTCGATGGTGTCAACAGGGTAGAATTTGGAAATCATTTCGTTCACGATTAAACCGATTTAGAATTTAAAGACCGCGATAAAAGCTTGTACTGAAAACTATCAAATATGTTCACACATTCCATTCTCACCGTGGAATCAACGATAACTCTTTTTTTTTTTTTTTTTCCTTTTTTTTCTCTTCTTTGCTTTCGCCCTGTCTCGTCCACTGCGCTCACCACCATGCCAGGCAATCTTCAAAACAAAACAAAACAACAAACAAAAAAAACAAACAAACAAACAAACAAAAAAGAAAGAAAAAGGCCGATGAGGAGCAAGCACCCTGTAAAGCTGAGCTTTCAATACCAGTTCAAAGTTCACACACACACATTCTTTCTTTTTTTCCCTTTTTTTTCACGGGGCGTATGACACTCTATAAGGAATTTTCATCGTGGCATGAACAACACCACCACCACCACCACCAACAACAACAACAACAACGCTTCATTGAACACACGTTTCGCAAAGTGTTATTTCTCTGCTTGAATCGACGATGAAGTCGATCCAGAACGAAAACCAGCTGATTTCCGGGGAATTACACCCGAAACTTCGGCTGGGAGAAACAACACGGGGCAACATGACACCGGAAAAAAGGTGAATTGGGATGCCCCCCCCCCCCCCCTAGTTCCAGGTTGTTGTTGGTTTGTTGTCGTTTTTGTTGTTGTTGTTGTTGTTGTTGTGGTGGTGGTGGTTGTGGTTGTGGTGATAGTGGTGGTTGTTGTTGTCATGGGAAAAGGAGCGTGAGAGAGGTGGGGGTTCGGTGGGACATCCTCTCTTTCTTTAGTCGTAGGGATTCCCAGTAGGGAACTGTTTTGTGAGGCTTCTAGATCACTAGTTAGCCAGCTATCTGTACTATCGCACACACCCAGCAGCAGGACTCCATTCGATGGGAAATTGTTTCCTAGAAAAGTCCATAATATCGGCGTGGTTTTGTATTTTTTCTCCAACGGACCGCGTCATTCAATTTCCATACAACAATGATAATGTGTTCACAGTCGTTGTCACTGATAGCGTTACATCTTATGAGGACAGACGATTGTAACACACGACAACAGGTAAATGTGATTCTCGTGCATACGCGCTGGTAGAGTTGGTAGGATTGTGAGGACTGTGAGGTCAGTCTGACGACATTGTACACAGGTGAAATACACGGTCCAAAGGGGCACACATCATTCAGAGCAAGAAGCATTTCGAAGCTGCTTCTTTTAAGGCGCATATTACTCAGCAAATGTACCCACGATGAAATGCCACTCGTTCTACCCGTTACACTTCAGCACCGACAGCTCGAGTAATGTACAAGAAAATGTATTATCAGTAAGATCCGTCCGCTTTGTTTTTGGCGCCTGTTTCTTTCAGTCTTTAGCATCCCCCACCCCAACCCCAACCCACCCTCTTCCCCTCCCCGTCATACCTATCCGCCCATAGGTTAAGTGGTAATGGAGAAAAATGGATCCAAAAATGTTTTCATCATGTTCAGAATCTAAAGAAAGCCTGTCCGGTTTTGATCATCAGACGAAGCATGGTCACGTGTCTACGAGCAACGCCGTTCATTGGCCCATGGTGCCAAATGACAGAAATGTATTTCGCCAGACTAGCGCACATTGTGAAATGACTCCATGCTCAAGCAGTATAGATACCTATTTGCTACCATAGTAGGTCAGACGGAACACACAGCGAACACCATGCAGCCTGTTTATTTTGGTGTGGAATGTAGTTGCGCCACTCCCGAATGACAAAACCGTAGGTCTTCAAAAGAGCGAAAACACCTGTACTTAATTGACGTTTTTTCTATAAAAAAAAAAAAAAAAAAAAATTGGAAACCTACACACACGCGCGCGCGTGCACGCACATATGCACGTATGCACGCGCATGCACGCACGCAATTACACACACACGCACACACAATATTTCTCTCTCACAGGTTCACGTGCGCGTGCATGCACACCACACACACACACACACACACACACACACACACACACACACACACACACACACACACACACACACACATCACCTGCGTGCTCGCACTCTCTCTCTCTCTCTCTCTCTCTCTCGCACACACACACACACACACACACACACACACACACACACACCACACACACACACACACACGAACACGCACAATCAAAACAGGATGCTTCAGAAACACTCGCACTGCCAACCTACGAGAAAACCACTCATGACCAAAACAGGCACACAGAACAGCAGGAGCCGGTGAGGACTCACTCTGTGCGGCGCCGCTGGCCAGACCCAGGCATGCCAGGAGGATCAGCACAGTCTTCATGGTCCTCTGTCTCCTGCAGCACTGCAAGGAGGGAATGGACAGATGGTCAGTGGTGTCTGCTGCAGCACTGCAAGGAGGGAATGGACAGATGGTCAGTGGTGTCTGCTGCAGCACAGCAAGGAGGGAATGGACAGATGGTCAGTGGTGTCTGCTGCAGCACAGCAAGGAGGGAATGGACAGATGGTCAGTGGTGTCTGCTGCAGCACTGCAAGGAGGGAATGGACAGATGGTCAGTGGTGTCTGCTGCAGCAGCTGCTAGGAGGGAATGGACAGATGGTCAGTGGTGTCTGCTGCAGCACTGCAAGGAGGGAATGGACAGATGGTCAGTGGTGTCTGCTGCAGCACAGCAAGGAGGAATGGACAGATGGTCAGTGGTGTCTGCTGCAGCACTAGCAAGGAGGGAATGGACAGATGGTCAGTGGTGTCTGCTGCAGCACAGCAAGGAGGGAATGGACAGATGGTCAGTGGTGTCTGCTGCAGCACTGCAAGGAGGGAATGGACAGATGGTCAGTGGTGTCTGCTGCAGCGCTGCAAGGAGGGAATGGACAGATGGTCAGTGGTGTCTGCTGCAGCACTGCAAGGAGGGAATGGACAGATGGTCAGTGGTGTCTCCTGCAGCACGCAAGGAGGGAATGGACAGATGGTCAGTGGTGTCTGCTGCAGCACAGCAAGGAGGGAATGGACAGATGGTCAGTGGTGTCTGCTGCAGCGCTGCAAGGAGGGAATGGACAGATGGTCAGTGGTGTCTGCTGCAGCGCTGCAGGAGGAATGGACAGATGGTCAGTGGTGTCTGCCTGCAGCACAGCAAGGAGGGAATGGACAGATGGTCAGTGGTGTCTGCTGCAGCACAGCAAGGAGGGAATGGACAGATGGTCAGTGGTGTCTGCTGCAGCACAGCAAGGAGGGAATGGACAGATGGTCAGTGGTGTCTGCTGCAGCACGCAAGGAGGGAATGGACAGATGGTCAGTGGTGTCTGCTGCAGCCTGCAAGGAGGAATGGACAGATGGTCATTGGTGTCTGCTGCAGCACAGCAAGGAGGGAATGGACAGATGGTCAGTGTGTCTGCTGCAGCACAGCAAGGAGGGAATGGACAGATGGTCATGGTGTCTGCTGCAGCACGCAAGGAGGGAATGGACAGATGGTCAGTGGTGTCTGCTGCAGCACTGCAAGGAGGGAATGGACAGATGGTCAGTGGTGTCTGCTGCAGCACTGCAAGGAGGGAATGGACAGATGGTCAGTGGTGTCTGCTGCAGCGCTGCAAGGAGGGAATGGACAGATGGTCAGTGGTGTCTGCTGCAGCACGCAAGGAGGGAATGGACAGATGGTCAGTGGTGTCTGCTCAGCCTGCAAGGAGGGAATGGACAGATGGTCAGTGGTGTCTGCTGCAGCACTGCAAGGAGGGAATGGACAGATGGTCAGTGGTGTCTGCTGCAGCGCTGCAAGGAGGGAATGGACAGATGGTCAGTGGTGTCTGCTGCAGCACAGCAAGGAGGGAATGGACAGATGGTCAGTGGTGTCCTGCTGCAGCACAGCAAGGAGGGAATGGACAGATGGTCAGTGGTGTCTGCTGCAGCACAGCAGGAGGAATGGACAGATGGTCATGGTGTCTGCTGCAGCACAGCAAGGAGGAAATGGACAGATGGTCAGTGGTGTCTCGCAGCCTGCAGGGGAATGGACAGAGGTCGTGGTGTCTCTGCAGCACTGCAGGAGGGAATGGACAGATGGTCAGTGGTGTCTGCTGCAGCACAGCAAGGAGGGATGGACAGATGGTCAGTGGTGTCTGCTGCAGCCTGCAAGGAGGGAATGGACAGATGGTCAGTGGTGTCTGCTGCAGCACGCAAGGAGGGAATGGACAGATGGTCAGTGGTGTCTGCTGCAGCGCTGCAAGGAGGGAATGGACAGATGGTCAGTGGTGTCTGCTGCAGCCAGCAAGGAGGGAATGGACAGATGGTCAGTGGTGTCTGCTGCAGCACAGCAAGGAGGGAATGGACAGATGGTCAGTGGTGTCTGCTGCAGCGCTGCAAGGAGGGAATGGACAGATGGTCAGTGGTGTCTGCTGCAGCGCTGCAAGGAGGGAATGGACAGATGGTCAGTGGTGTCTGCTGCAGCACTGCTAGGAGGGAATGGACAGATGGTCAGTGGTGTCTGCTGCAGCACTGCTAGGAGGGAATGGACAGATGGTCAGTGGTGTCTGCTGCAGCACAGCAAGGAGGGAATGGACAGATGGTCAGTGGTGTCTGCTGCAGCACAGCAAGGAGGGAATGGACAGATGGTCAGTGGTGTCTGCTGCAGCACAGCAAGGAGGGAATGGACAGATGGTCAGTGGTGTCTGCTGCAGCACAGCAAGGACGGAATGGACAGATGGTCAGTGGTGTCTGCTGCAGCACAGCAAGGAGGGAATGGACAGATGGTCAGTGGTGTCTTCTGCAGCACAGCAAGGAGGGAATGGACAGATGGTCAGTGGTGTCTGCTGCAGCACAGCAAGGAGGGAATGGACAGATGGTCAGTGGTGTCTCCTGCAGCACAGCAAGGAGGGAATGGACAGATGGTCAGTGGTGTCTGCTGCAGCACTGCTAGGAGGGAATGGACAGATGGTCAGTGGTGTCTCCTGCAGCACAGCAAGGAGGGAATGGACAGATGGTCAGTGGTGTCTGCTGCAGCGCTGCAAGGAGGGAATGGACAGATGGTCAGTGGTGTCTGCTGCAGCGCTGCAAGGAGGGAATGGACAGATGGTCAGTGGTGTCTGCTGCAGCACAGCAAGGAGGGAATGGACAGATGGTCAGTGGTGTCTGCTGCAGCACAGCAAGGAGGGAATGGACAGATGGTCAGTGGTGTCTGCTGCAGCACAGCAAGGAGGGAATGGACAGATGGTCAGTGGTGTCTGCTGCAGCACAGCAAGGAGGGAATGGACAGATGGTCAGTGGTGTCTGCTGCAGCGCTGCTAGGAGGGAATGGACAGATGGTCAGTGGTGTCTGCTGCAGCGCTGCTAGGAGGGAATGGACAGATGGTCAGTGGTGAATCACACGGCAGCACTGCGAACTGCAGGTCTTGGACAACTGGGGGGGGGGGGGGGGGGGCAGGGGGAAGACAAGGAGGAAAGGAGAGAGAGGGAGGGTGGGAGAAAGAAGGGTGGAGCTAAGGGGAGAAGAAAGCGGATGATAAAAAAAGGCATGATGATGATGATGATGATTTTCATAACGATGATATGACTGATGAGAATGATGATGAAAGTGGTGCTGGTGGTGGTGGTGGTGCTGGTACTGGTGGTGGTGGTGATGATGATGATGATGATGATGATGATGATGATGATGATGATGATGAATGTGATGATGATGATGATAATGATGATGATGATGATGATGATGATGATGATGATAACATTTTTGAGTCTGCAGTGTATCAACGATCTCTGTTGGGATCCATGTTGTTTATAAATGATACAGAAATGTACAAGACTGACAGTGCTTTAAATATTCACTCTTTCGTCATTTTCATAGAGTGCTGTGTCTAATACATGCCAGAAGGAGCGTGTTTATCACAGAGAGAAAGGCACTCCACCGTATCTGCGTCGTCAGAATCAGAGTTTGCTGGTAAATCGTAGTAAAAGTATCCATAAGTAAATTAATGTCAAAACAATATGCAATTGTGCCTACATCTAGGACCTCATGTTCCTTTCTTTTCACGAGATCAACCGCAGACGCTTAGACCCTTTACAGGCAAAGCTATGTCTATGTTATGAGTCAGTTTGCTGGCAAAGATATAGCCAGTAAGAGTTTCAGATTGTCACGTTGCAATTTTTGCTACTTACGTTAAGCACTGGGTTCAAAAACTCTTCCATTCATCATGTGATAAGTCAAAGTCAAAGACTCCACAGTGAAATCTCCTAACCGACTTATCTCTGTCAAAAAGTGCGCAAGTCAGACATCTGCTGTGTCGTAACCATGAAACGCTTTTCTTTAATTTGCTCAACTGAGTCTTCAATCTATTTTTCCACCACTTTGCCCTCCTCTTACATTTGCTCAACTGAGTCTTTAATTCATTTGTCCACCACTTTACCCTCCTCTTACATTTGCTCAACTGAGTCTTTAATCTATTTGTCCATCGCTTTACCCTCCTCTTACATTTGCTCAGCTGAGTCTTTAATTTATTTGTCCACCACTTTACCCTCCTCTTAAATTTGCTCAACTGAGTCTTTAATTTATTTGTCCATCAGTTTTAACATGTGCGCAGTGTGGTCTCCAAATTCAGCAGATGTGGTGTACCGTATATGGACTAGTCCGCACGCAGTGACACCTCTTTGATGATACTGAGTCTGAAACTATTTGAAATGTGGACATAAGTTCAAACGAACCGACCTTTTTTTTCGCTCGTTAAGAATTCTTTATTAAAAAGAATCCTTCTAATACTGTTTCTGTTCTTTTCACCGGATATCTACCCCAATACTGTATTTGTCGAAGATATTTGTCTGTATGTGGTTCCCTCCGATGTATGCATAAGTTTCAGGACCCCTTCTCTTATCGCAATGTATTCAAAAACCAGATGATCAGAAGTTACGTTTCATAAGCGTAATGCCAGACAATGAAAACAATTGTCTATTAAAACAGATGGTCGGCCTATATATGATATGTTGTGAAAAACAAAACATTGAGATAAACAGATTTGGTCCACTGTTTATCAGCACTGTCTTCACTGTCTGCAGCATCAGTGTTAGTTCTCATAACGCCAAGTGAGTAGAATTTGTGAATCAGTAAGAAATAAATGATATCTTTTAATATGCAAGTGGCGAAAAAATGAAATGTGCTGGCACAGATGTAAAGGTTGACAAGAGATCACAGACATTTGAAGAATCCAAAGGTTTGTGCAAAATGTATACGTGTACATAATAATAATTTGTATCTATCAGTTCAAAATACAGTATCGTTATTAAAAGATACATGTAACCGAATCAGCTTAGCAGAGAGAGAGAGAGAGAGAGAGAGAGAGAGAGAGAAGAGAGAGAGAGAGAGAGAGAGAGAGAGAGAGAGACGGACAGACAGACAGACAGTGAGCAGAGAGAGACGTAGACAGAAAGACAGAGAGAGACACAGAGAGACAGAGACAGAGAGACAGCGAGAGAGAGGAGAGAGAGAGAGAGAAGAGAGAGAGAAGAGAGAGAGAGACAGAGAGACAGAGAGACAGAGACAGAGAGAGAGAGAGAGACGGACAGACAGACAGACAGTAAGCAAGAGAGAGAGAGAGGAGAGAGAGAGAGAGAGAGAGAGAGAGAGAGAGAGATGATTAAAATAGCAACATGACAAATGGAATGAAAGCTTCTTTCGCTCACCGTTGTCTCTCTGAAATCAGAAATTTGGTCCTGCCAAGTCCGTGTCGTTTAATATTATCTGGCTCCAGTTTAATCTTCCAGTCTACGGGATTACGCAGTGACTATTATCTCTTCAAAAGGAGAAAGGTCAAGGTATATGTTCTCTGTCTCTCTCTGTATCTCTGTCTCTGTGTCTCTCTCTGTATCTGCCAGTCTGTCATTCTCGATCTCTATGTTTCTCTCTGTCTGCCTGTCTGTCTCTCTTTCACACACACACACACACACACACACACACACACACACACACACACACACACACACACACACACGCACACATACACGCACGCACGCACGCACGCACACACACATACACACACACAAAGAGCTAAAGAGTTAAATATTTCCCTATATATAGGCTTTATGGGTGATGCACCAATATGCAACAGAAGCAATCTTTTCTTTTATTAAATCATCATCATCCTCCTCCTCCTCCTCCTCCTCCTCCTCCTCCTCCTCCTCATCATCATCATCATCATCATCATTATCTCATCATCATCATCATCATCATCATCATCATCATCAACATCATCAAACTCATCATAATCATCATCATTATCATCATAATTCATGTCAGTCAGTTCTATCATCACGATCAGTCTGTGTTTTCATGCTGAAATCAACAAGCAAGATCAAAATCTGCCTCCACTGCCAAACGACAATGTGCGCAGAGAGAGAGAGAGAGAGAGAGAGAGAGAGAGAGAAAGAAAGAAAGATGCCTTAAATTTCGCATGACGTTAATCTATCAGATGACATATACGCAGACTATGTCACATTTACGAGTTTACGTATGACGTGTATGAAGTGCTTTGTTCTGCTCCAACAAATAGAGTACATTTGGCGTTCTATTCTTTTATCGTGTAAACAGGCTAACCAGTAGGCCCATTTTCTACATGGGCAGAGAACTGTTCGCTTACACATATGAATGGCGTTCCATTATCAGTGAACGAATTGTGTAATGTCATGGAAAGAGCGGAAAATTTGAATTTTAGAACTAGGACTCAAACTGGTCGTTTTAGAGCTTTTCTTTCTGGACCAAGCCATAACATTAGTTTATTATGTAAAATCAGGCTCGATACTTGGAAAACAAAATATTCTACGGATGTTCAGTGTGTGTGGTGGTGTTATTTCCATTCTACATATTCTTTTTCACTGCCAGATTCTGAATATGCTATAATTTTGTCAACATGCATTCTAGACAATAGATAGTCTGCTGGTTCTGTAGTATACAATCAATCACTTAGTGTGTATGGCATTGGACAAAGTGTATTGAATAGTCCTGTTGGCCTTCGACTATAATTTGGTTTTAAATTCTGTGATAATTTAACATTATAATGTAATGTAGTGTACTCGTATATGTATAGGTAGGCGTGTTTGTATGTGTGCGTATATGATTATGTTATGTGTGTGTGTGTGTGTGAGTGTGTGTGTGTGTGTGTGTGTGGTGTGTGTGTGTGTGTGTGTGTGTGTGTGTGTGTGTGATATCTTTTTTTCTTTGTTTTCTGTGTAATATCACCAATTACGGTGAAAGCACTTCCCCTAAGTTGGACTATGGCTGCCTTAATGGCGGGATAAAAAACGGTCATACACACAAAACTCCACTCCCTATACAGGGGGTGTCCGCAGGAGTATCAGCCTGCGTACGCAGAAGAAGAAGAAGAAGGTGAAAGCACGTTAAGTAGAAGTTTTATTCATATGAATGGCTTGGCACACCGCTCATTCAGACCAGCCCCAAAACAGATCTTCTGTCTATGAAGGAATAAGTAGGGGAAAAAATATAGTCAAAGTAATGCAAAAAAAAAAAAAGATCGTTGAATAAAATGATGAATAAATAAATCAGTAAATAATAACAACTAAATAAGAATAGTAAATAAAGAAAGCCATTTAAAAAAAATCGAAGATGCAAAGATCAACTTATGGGTTTATAATCCCTCTCTGTTGAAGTCTGTCGTGGTGGCAGAGTTTCTAAACAATCTCCGCCCATCTTACCGTGACCTTTCTAAAGATAACAGACTGTCCACATTTAGGGCAGCTGGGTTGGGGGTGTGCTGTGACCATATGGTTCCACTCTCAGTTTGAGCAGTCAGTCTGACCATAACGAACCGGTGAAAGGTAACATCTCTGTCTCTCTTGCTCTAAGTATAATAGTTGCTCGCAACACAGTTTTAGCATTAGTGAATTCCAAAATATTGTCCTGTTCATGTGCCTTTTCTGATGCTCTCTCTCTCTCTTCTCTCTCTCTCTCTCTCTCTCTCTCTCTCTCTCTCTCTCTCTCTCTCTCTCTCTAATAATGATAATAAAGAGGGGACTATACACCGTGGTCCCCAACTCTGTGAGCAGGCTGAAAGTGCTCTTCAACAGACACAAGGAAAGGTGAAGCAGAATCAAGTGAGACAACTGTTACTTTCACATGCATTACATATAATCTCCCTTTACTGTGAAGGGGGAGTACTCCGAAAAACAACATAGATAATCGATGAAAAGCAGAGAACTAAAAATGAAACGTTAAAAAAAAAAATACACACATTATAAAGTTTATAAGCTCAGAAAATTACTGTTTAAAAAAGTATAGTCAAAAGATTACCTTCAAAACTGGTAAAACGGCGCGTGCGTTGTGAAGAAGGTGAAAAAAGTAATGAGGCAGGGCTGGTAAATTTCTGTTGTACAGCTGACGTAATTGTGTTTTGAACGCTTTCTGAAAAGCAGTTTGTGAACTGATATGGCCAGTTCTTTTTTATGGTAATTTCCATTGGTCTTAGGGCAGTGAATGAAAAGACACTTTCAAATGTGATTGCATTGGTCTTTGGCATGCACAAAGTGAGATGCTCTATAAATAAACGGAATGTCAAGATTCTGAGTAGCCAGACAGAAATTTGAAATGTAAGCTTCAGAAGACTCTTAAAAAGAAATTTTGAAAAGAAGGGATAGCAGCGAAGAAAAAAACAACAACAAATAACAATGATAACAATATCAACCGTAGACGCATAGACCCTTTACAGGCAAAGCTGCGTCTATGCTGTGAGTTAGTTTGCTGGCAAAGATATTGCCAGTAAGTGTTTCAGATTGTCACGATGCAGTTTTTGCTACTTACGTTAAGCACTGGGTTAAGAAAAAGTCTTCCATTCATCATGTGATTTCAATAAGTCAAAGTCAAAGACTCCACAGTGAAATCTCCTAACCGACTTATCTCTTAAATAAATGTTAGCGAACCGCCCAGAGAACGTGGACAAACGAGTCACAAGACGAAACACAACTAGTTTCGACCTCTTAGGTCTTCATCAGGTGAGACATTAACGAATAAAACAATGAAAATTCACTTAGCTTTGATCGCTTCAGATCACTTGGTAGGGTTCAGCGCAAGGAAGAAGGCGTTGAATCAACGCTGAACCCTACCAAGTGATCTGAAGCGATCAAAGCTAAGTGAATTTTCATTGTTTTATTCGTTAATGTCTCACCTGATGAAGACCTAAGAGGTCGAAACTAGTTGTGTTTCGTCTTGTGACTCGTTTGTCCACGTTCTCTGGGCGGTTCGCCAACATTTATTTAAGATTTGTTTAGATTTCCGCCTGCAGTCCTCTCGCTTTGCAACTAGATCGACTTATCTCTGTCAAAAAGTGCGCAAGTCAGACATCTGCTGTGTTGTAACCATGAAACGCTCTTCAATTTGCTCAACTGAGTCTTTAACCTATAAATAATGACATGAAATTACTCTTAACAAATACATATCACTGTGTGTGGCAGATGAAGACTGTTGTGCTGTTGCTGGGGATGGTCAGCGTGGCTCTGGCAGCCACCACCACCACCACCACCCCAACGCATGGACACAGCGTCCATACAACCCCACATCTGGCGGGTGGTGATCTGGGTAAGTCGTTGATGAAATCGTAATAATAACGACGCTGATGACAACGACGACGATGACAATGCAGTGACCATGTCGGAAGTCTCAAGATTACTCAGGAAAAAAAAAACCAGCAATTCTAACAATAGACCAGACACTCCGTACAGATCCTGCCTTTGAGACAGAGACTGCTTTTCCTGATAAGGTCTGCGCAGTCACAAGGGACGCTACTCTAGCGGAGCAGGCAGCCGTGACGACAGCTAAGAGTCATCTTCTAGGGACAACGGTGACCTCATCTTCCATTGACTACGACGGACATTTGGCTGAAACTCGGTGCTCGTGGTGATGGTGGTGGTAGTGGTCACTCTGGTTGTGATGTTGATGGGGTGAGATGATGTATAATGATGATGGTGAAGGAGGGGGTTGTGGTGCTGCTGCTGGTGGTGGTGGTCACTTTGGCTGTGACGTTGATAAGCTGCGATAATGTATGATGATGATGGTGAAGAAGGGGGTGGTGGTAGTTGTGGTGGTGGTGGCCACTTTGGCTGTGACGTTGATGGGCTATGATAATGTATGATGATGATGGTGAAGGAGGGGGTGGTGGTGCTGCTGGTGCTGGTGGCCATAGTGATTGTTTCAAAAAGTGTGTAATGAAAATAAGGAGATGAAAATAGTGACGACGTTGATGCTGACGCTGATGTTCAAGTTGACGGACACCGTTATGCTGACCCTAACGATGAGAAGGCTGGATATTTAAATGGTGTCGCCTTAAGAGATGGAAGAAGACAGAGAGTGGGTAACTCCTGGTGGCAACCTGAACATGCGCACAGACATCAAGTCAAACTTGAAGAGCCTAGCACAAACATGATTTGAACTTTAGACAAGAAGTAAGCCCACCCTACCTTTCATTCAGCAACGCGCAAATCAGAGTTCGTACTCACCATTAGTATAAGGTTGGGCCCAACGTAGTATATTATACCGGGGTCCTTAATAGAGGGGATGGCCATCTGTGGCAAACATATTACATTGACGTTGAGGATATTTCCTTCCGATCATGAAGTTCACAGTATGGAGTGTATCGATCGTCTTGTTGAATCGAGTCGAATATTTGCAATTTAAAAGAAAAAAAATGTATTCAGAACAGATCCACAGATAAGGTATTACTACACAATATTCTTCCTAGCGTGTCATTTTGTGGTGCAACTATTAGCAGTGGTGAGTAAAATATAACAAAACTCAAACCTAAGTTGAACGTGTGATCATTGTAATGGCGGAAGAGTCAAAGAGTTAGAGAGTCAACGCTCATCTGTGCCTAGCTGCTTTCCAAGTTGGTCAGCATGAAGGGTCTGTTCCATTTGGCTAGTAATACTGACTCTAGAACGACTGAGGCTTTTTTAGCAGACGACATATTACAGATTTTCCTTAACAGGGCACCTTTCCTTTTTCCTTTATTTGCAATTTATGGAAGAAAAACTCTCTGTTAGTCACGTTCTGAGCTGCGAAAAGAAGTATAGCACAGCAACACACACACACACACACACACACGCGCGCGCGCGCGCGTTAAGAGTAAGCACGAGCAGTTATCGATTTCACTTGCAAATAAGTCGGTGTTTTGAGAACTGGAAGTAAATTTCCCCAACGCAAGCCAACCTATGGCTGTCTCGAACTTATCGGACGCGCGGTGTAACGTTCGTTCCCTCCAACTACTAGCCCTGATTAAACTACCTATTCAATGCACGGTCAGAGTTCATACTGAGTCACTGAAATGAAAACGTCCATAGTGTCACTGTCTGCTCATATAAAGTCTCAGGCTCTAAGGATGCTATCAGTTCAACGTGAATCCCCGTGTCACGTGCCGTAATCACCCCATGCCTGAAATCACATCTTGGCAGATGAGAAAGGGTACGTGCCCACCTCCCCCCCCCCCCCCCCCCCCCCCCCTTTTGGAATCAAACTGAGATCGACTCTCCCCTCTCTTTTTTCTCCCAAACCACTCGCCTGCCTTTAAAATTGTCAGTGTCCCACACGACAAAACGTGTCAAAGCTCAGTGCCCCTGAATTTGAGGGGGTGGGGGGAGGGGGTGGGTGTGAATCTGGACCTGAGACAACACTACCCTCTAGCCTGTTTCAAAACACTTCCGTAATTTTAGACATGGTCCGGAATACCCAATGGCGTGTGCCCAAACTTGCTCACCCTTACGACAGGAAAATGGCAATGGACACACGCCTTTATTCACCCTATTGGGTATTGTTGTACTTAGCCCCTAAATGATTCACCTAGGAAAATTTCTTCTGTTTTTCAACGGGATAGAGGGTAGTTCTGGTCGGGTCCATGCCTGTAAAATTCGGGACCAGTGTGGTTTTCATTGACATGTGTTCTTGTTTGAGAACACCTTGTGAATTTCGAATAAGTGGAGTGATTTTGGAACAAAGGGGGAGGTCAGTCTGGATTTACTTCTCTGAGGATGATCTGGGCACATGTCCTTTCTCACCCGACAGACAGTGATTTCAGACGTGAAATAATTACGGACGTGTTTTTTTTCTGAATTGAACGTTTGGATTGCGTAGTTAGGTCAGACTTACAACTCAATGACCAGTTGTTGTTGTTGATTCTTTCAATGAACGGCATCAGCCACCATTTTGTTTGTACAAGGGCTGTGTTTAGAGATCTATAGATCGTTGTCTTGAATACGGCAACCGTGGGTTTTTTTCAAGGGAGACAATACTTAGATCATAAACCCACTGGGCTGGGCACTGTTTCAAGTAACTGCGAAATCCATTTCAACAATTCTTTTGTCCTAAAGTCCCCATTTTTCTAATTTCCAAACAGCAGTGGATTTCAATATTACGAATCGAGGGTGCAAATCTCGGTCACAACCTCGTAACAATCCCCATAGCAAGAGAGCTTTGTTGTCGCCACATTTCTTTCCAGGTACTAAACACTTTCACAGCATACTGAGCAATCCTTTTTATTCCATGAACCATTGATCGTCGGGTAAGTCATAACTCAGCGACACTGGATCGTAAACTAAAAGACCACACAATTTGGTACAGGATCGTTGAGATCGCTAAGTCAGTGTAACTCCAGGATCTCGGAAAATAAATTTAAAATCTGCCCATCTTTGATCGCTGAGTCATTTGTAACTCCAGAATCTCGGAATATAACTTTAAAAGTCTGTCCAGTCGTTGCCACCTCACCATCTTGTCTGTCCACCAGACCGTCTGATCAGGCAACAAGTGATGATACTGCTGACACAGCACCCGGACCTGAACCTGGAGAACTGCAGCACCAAGTGTGACGCCCTCTTCGACCTGGTCAGCCATCAGCATGAGGTCATGACGGACGAGCTGTGTCACTTTGAATGTCGCAGGTGAGACACTGGTTGCAGTTCTGCTGCACGACCGTGAATAAGGGGATATCTGAGTAGAGAGCCTTGGGGTGCGAGACTGGTTTAGCTGTTCAGAGTGTCAAGATCGCGCTTAGATGTCGCGAGTTGGAATCAACGCTAGCACCCAGCATAGAAATTGCCATTTCGCTACCAATTTTAATGTGTTGTCGTTCTGGTGGTATTGGATAGGTCCCCTGTTTCCGTCGACCGTATCGCCGTTGGTGGGAGTGGAGGATGAACTTGAATGTAAGTAATAAAGGGGGCCATGGACAATTGGTGTTATGATGAACGTAGAAGGTGAGGCATGAGCGGAGGGCCACGTGCAACTGAATTACAACGAATTTTGAACGGAAGGCATGAACAGAAGACCACGCGCAGGTGAATCACAATAAAGTTAGAGGATGTGCCATAAGTAGAAGGCTATGTCCAGCTGAATGTCTGAATGTAGAAAATTAGACAAGTGTAGAAAGTCACGTCAGCTGTAGTCTATAAATGGAGATGATGAGGCATGAGTAGAAAGTCACGTCCAGCTGTATATCTGTAAACGTAGATGCCATGCCATGAGTAGAAACTCACGTGCAGATCATCAATCTCTATAGATATAGAAGGTGAGGCATGAGTAGAAGGTCACATCCAGCCGAATCACTACGAAGGTAGGTGAGGCATGAGTAGAAGGCCACACTAAGGGGAATCACTATGAATCCAGAAGGTGAGGCATAATATAAGGTCATTTCCAGGTAAATCATAATGAATGTAGGTGAGGCATGCTAGCGGGCCACGTCCAGTTGAATCACTATGAAGATGAGATATGCACAGAAGGCCAAACCCAGCTGTATCACTATGATTCTAGTGCAGAAGGCAACGTCCGGGTGGGTCATCGAGATCGGAGTAGAGATGCATAGACAAGCTGTGTCACTGTGATTGTTGATGATACAAAAGTTGTCTATTGTCATAATATATTACTCTTAGCGTAAAAAGTAAACATGTGAGTAAAACACAGTAGACAAATGTATAGCCTCGATCGTGGAAGGTGAAGAAGATTTCAGTGGAAAGCCACAGACAAACTGTATAACTATGGCTGTAGAAAGTGATGTTTAAAATGGAAGCCATAGTTATTATACAATGTTCATGAGGTTTTATATAGTAAAAGGCCACGGGCAAGTTGTATCCTCACTATGACCGTAAAAGGTGAGACTTGAGTAGAAGCCATAGACAAACTCCAGCACTATGATCGCTGAAGTTAAGAGACTTAAGTAGAAAGCCATGGAGCAGTTGTATCAATAAGATTGTAGACGGTTAGATTCGAGAAGAGGGCCATAGACAAACTGTATCACTATGACCGTGGAAGGCGAAACTTGAGTAGAATGACATGGACAATATACATAACCTGTAAAAGTAGAAGATAATATTTATTTGGAACGCCAAGGACAAATGAATCACTATGATCGTGGGTGAGATTTAAGCAGAAGGACATTTACACACAACTTGTGTCACTATGATGGTAGAAAGAGAGATTGGAGTTGCAGGCTATGTACACACTGTGCCACTATCCATTTGAAAGACGAACACAGAAATGTAACTGAATGACGGAGAGATCACTAAAAAATGTTGCACGGCTGTCTGACGTAGCGAACGTTTTGACAAAGAAAGGACGACAATGTGGGCAACAATTACCATCCACATAGAACTTACGTTTTCACACGAGTCTCTAAGTCTACTTGTCGGCAAAATTATTGAACTGATCGTGACAATATTTGACAGAAAGATTAAGTATGCCTAAGAGGGCACTCGCTCCGTTTACGCGAGGATTTTAGGGTGTGGACCAGTGTTCGTATAGCGAGATTATTTTTGTTAACTGAATATGAACGCTGTGTTTAGGAATTGATAACTGTCCACAAAGCAATATATTTTCGTGGAATAATAAACGTGTCTTGTGATTGATACGCTGACATTTCTGTAAAAAAAAGTAATCATCCTATTATTTAAAAAAAAGCTACAAGGAAAGTAACTCACTCAGTTCCTACCTTCAATTACTTCAACTGGCGAAAACAATTTTGTGTAGCTGAGCTTTACGCTCTCTCGACTTATTTTGGTGTGGAACATGCGCCATTCTCGCCAGCTAAAACACCTCTTTTCTTTGAAGATGTGGCCACCTGACAGCAGACAGGGGATGGTCCAGGTGTCCCATTTTGAAGAGAGTATTCTTGAAAGATTCTTTGAAAGAAATCAAGTGCCAAGCAACCATACAAACACGAGCGAGCGCTCAGTCAAACACGTACACATACAGTTGAACGCTCATACACTGAAAACAGATGCGTATGAGCGCACAAACAAAATGCGTTCTACTCAAATCTCACCCAATATAAAATAAATGTATAAATTTCACCGATACAAGCTTGAGACAAAAGAAAAAAAAAAAAGAAGCGCGTGGCTGATTCGTGACTATTGGCTTTTTTCACACACAACATTGCTGGCATTAAAATATCCCAGCTGTACCCGTACCGACGTCTTTACCCACATTTTCAGCAAAGAACTCCACCCTTTTTTCTCTATTGGTTATAATACAACGGAGGGCGAAAAGACTGCGCTCTAACGCCCACAAGGAATGAACAATTGAATGCCACACTATTCTGCTTTCCCTTTGAATCCGTCCCCACTCCCCACCCAATTTTTGCGGGTTTCTTTTCCGCCTCCCCCGCACCCCTCCCCCCCCCCCCTCCTTCTTTCCTTTTTTTAGGTGGGGGAGGGGGGGGGGGGAGGGGCGGGGGAGGGGGGAGGTCATACTTCTGTTTTTCTTTTCAATTGTTTTGTTTCTTTTTCTTTTACACTTTTTGTTCTTGTTCTTGTTCTTGTTGATGTTCTCCTTCTCCTCCTCCTCCTCCTCCTCTTCTTCTTCTTTTTCTTCCTGTCCTTCTTCTTGTCCTCCTCCTCCTCCTCCTCCACCTCCTCCTTCTTCTGCTTCTTCTTCTTCTTCTCCCTCCCCCTCCTCCTCCTTTTTCTTCTTCCTCCTCCTC
>CM065731.1:47961269-47968769 GCA_033310375.1 Conus canariensis | reverse complement strand
CACACACACACACACACACACACACACACACACACACACACACACACACACACACACACACACACCTGAAACTGGATGAATGCATTTACACGTGAGTCGAAAAAGAATTCGCTTTCAACAGTACAGAGCATGAGATCGCCCAGTTTGCAGATGTGCTCAGTTAATGAACAAATGAACGAAGCAATGATATGGAAAGCAGTATTAAAATCACAGACAAAATTCAATGACTTTTCTGGACTGTTCTTGAGTGTTAAAGGGAAAATTAACCGAGCTAGCTGGTTAGGTAATGGCACTTTTGTAACAGTCAACGTGCAATAAGAATAGTTTATGGAACAATCGTCATCATTGTAATGAGTAGGATTTTACATCACAATGGACTTACGAGAATATGAGTTCAGAAACCTATTAGCGTTTTGATCCTAGAGCAGTCATGCTAGTTTGTTTGAATAAAAGGAGAGAGAGAGAGAGAGAGAGAGAGAGAGAGAGAGAGAGAGAGGGGAGAGACAGACAGACAGACAGACAGACAGACAGACAGACAGACAGACAGACAGACAGACAGACAGACAAAGACACAGACAGACACAGAGACAGAGAGGCAGATTGAGAGACAGAGACATACATACATACAGACAGAGAGGGATATGATAGAACTAGAAGACCGATAAAAAGACGCAAAGGTCAATATTTGACTTCATAATTCTTTTCCTCTGGCATCAAAGTCTACCGATTCTTCCCCCAACTTTAGTGTAACACGCCGACAGATAAGAGAATCTCCATGATCACAGCCTTTGGGTAAGATGGGCGGGGTATATCTTGTGACCATCTGGGTCCATTCTCAGTTTAAGGAATCGTTCCGACCACAACACATCTCCGCAAGGTAATCTCTCTCTCTCTCTCTCTCTCTCTCTCTCTCTCTCTCTCTCTCTCTCTCTCTCTCTCTCTCTCTCTCTGTCTGTCCTCAAGAACATTCTGTGTCCAAGAACAATCAATGTTCACATCATATCTTTACTGTCAGTAAATTCTAGAATATTGTCTAGTTTTACACGTCGCTTCAGAGGGTTAAGGCTTAACAGAATAAAGATCTCTCTCTCTCTCTCTCTCTCTCTCTCTCTCTCTCTCTCTCTCTCTCTCTCTCTCTCTCTCTCTCTCTCTCTCTCTCTCTCTTAGCGTCTGTACTCTTTTGGCCACCAAAAAAGAAGAAACTGAAGGTTCTGTATCAAGTTCCAAGACAAAATCCAAGCACCTAAAGTAGTAATGGAAGGCCACTGTGCCTTTGTAACCTTGATTTCTTCTTAAAGTGCTGTTTGTATACACAATGCCCAATGGAAACTGCATTGTAAAGAGAAGGAAGGCTACTGGATGCATTCCCTGACTGTTTTCTTTTTCTCTGTTGTTGTTGTCGTTGTTGCTGTTGTCGTTGTTGTTGTGTTCATGAAAAAAACATAATATAGCGGAGACAAAGTTGTGAAGGTTTATGCATACTTTCCCGAACTTGACTGTCTTTCTTGACCATGGAGACCATGTTGACACACGAATAGGTCGTCGTTGGGAAAGTATTTGTGACCCTTCATTACTGTTTCACTCTTGCGTTCCCTTAAACTTTCTGGATTTTGTATCTCATGTTCTGAGGTTGCCTTTATAAGCAGAAATGGTTGTTGTTTGGATCTAGCAACAACAAAAAAGAGCAAGTGAAAATTTTTATTAAGTACTGTTGTTTGTTTCATTTAATTAACGTTCATTTCCCAACATATGGTTATATATCAAAGTTTTAAGTGTCATGAAGATATTCTATCAACCTTGATATTTTATCACGACTTAATGATAAAAAGTCATTTCGTTTTAATTTCCTAGTCTTTCGTTTTTTGTTTTGTTTTGTTTTTTTCTTTTCCTTTCGTTTTTTTTTTTTCTCGTTTTTTTGTTGTTGTTGTTGTTTTGTTTTTGTTTTTTGTTTTGTTTTGTTTGTTGTTGTCTTGGGTGTCATTCGTCTCCTGTTTTCTCTCTCCTTTCAAATCATCATGTAGTTCTAACCGATCGTCTCCAAAACGCACACGGCGCGTAGCCTATGGTACTCAGTATAGTGAGATAATAATGAATCCCTTTGGCTGATACCCTGATATTCTTCAGCTGGGGACAGAAGAACTCAGTCGGCATAGCGCCAGATTCTTAATCCTGGCAATCCTAGCATTGCGGGTTCGAATTCCCGCCGGACTGTTTCAGTTTAGGTAGATTTTCCCCTCGGAGTTAACATTGGTTCTGACTCCGTTTTCCAAAAAGTAGTTCGAATGAGACTATAAGTCGAGGTTCCGTGTGTTAACTTACGCATAACATCTTGCACACATACCAGATTCTGTTTCTAACTTTCGGAAAAGAATGCCAGTATGGCCTTTCGTATAGACTACACTTATACGTAGCAAGAACCCTGCGCGATTTTTTTTTTTCAATGAAGGGAAAAGTGAGTGATTGATATTGACTAAATGACACGGGAAACAACTGAATGTAACGCCAGCAGGCAGCTTTTCTATCGGCTCTACCTAAGTAGGCAGCCCGTTGTGTAAACTAGAGCGTGGGTTGTCAGAGCTTGGTCTCTAACCGAGGATAGGCGCTATATAAGTACACTCAATGTTAGTAATGATGAAACAACAACAACAACAATAACAACAACAATCATCATCATCATTATCATCATCATCATGACGACGACGACGATGATGATAATAACAATAATAGTAATAATAATAATAATAACAATAATGACAATGATGATGATGACGATAATCATCATCATCATCATCATCATCATCATCATCATCATACCCAGGTGTCAGAAGCGAGCATGACGAACTTTTTTTTATAAACTAAAAACGTATCACCCTCTAGTAATAAAGACGCAGACCTTCCATCTGAATAAGCAATCGACGGTAAGTGCCCCAGTCACTATTTTTAAACCCAGGATTCAATGAATCATGGGCAGGAGCAGACCAGGATAGGCCCTAAACTTAACGATCATCACCGATGTGTTCAAACCTATGGTTTCCAAACATCTACCCAGCTAACGGCCATCTGAAACTCTTGTTGAAAACTCACGTTTGATACTCTCCCTCATGCGACGTTCACACGGAGTCTTTTTGTCATCTGTTCATCCTTTTTTTCTTTCTTTTTTTTTTCGTTTTCCTTCCTGTCTTCCTTCTGTCTTTATTTCCTTCTTTTATTACTTCCTTCTTTTACTATTTCCTCAGTTTCTTTTTATTCTTCTTTCTCTCAATGCCTGGACAAATCATTAAAAAAAAAATAGTAAAAGCTAACAAGGACTGTGACAGTCGCCTTTACAGGGCGTGACAGATTAAAACTGCTGTGTATTACTGTGTGAGACAGATGAAGACTGTTGTGTTGTTGCTGTGTGACAGATGAAGAATGCTGTGTTGTTGATATGTGACAGATGAAGACTGCTGTGTTGTTGATATGTGACAGATGAAGAATGCTGTGTTGTTGATATGTGACAGATGAAGACTGCTGTGTTGTTGATATATGACAGATGAAGACTGCTGTGTTGTTGTTGTGTGACACACGAAGACTGCTGTGTTGTTGATATGTGACAGATGAAGACTGCTGTGTTGTTGATATGTGACAGATGAAGAATGCTGTGTTGTTGATATGTGACAGGTGAAGACTGCTGTGTTGTTGATATGTGACAGATGAAGACTGCTGTTGTTGATATGTGACATATGAAGACTGTTGTGTTGTTGATATGTGACACACGAACACTGCTGTGTTGTTGATATGTGATGCACGAAGACTGCTGTGTTGTTGATATGTGACAGATGAAGACTGCTGTGTTGTTGATATGTGACAGATGAAGACTGCTGTGTTGTTGCCCTGTGTGATAGATGAAGACTGCTGTGTTGTTGATGTGTGACAGATGAAGACTGCTGTGTTGTTGCCCTGTGTGACAGATGAAGACTGCTGTGTTGTTGCTGTGTGACAGATGAAAACTGCTGTGTTGTTGCTCTGTGTGACAGATGAAGACTGCTGTGTTGTTGCTGTGTGACAGATGAAGACTGCTGTGTTGTTGCCCTGTGTGATAGATGAAGACTGCTGTGTTATTGCTGTGTGACAGATGAAGACTGCTGTGTTGTTGCCCTGTGTGACAGATGAAGACTACTGTGTTGTTGCCGTGTGACAGATGAAGACTGCTGTGTTGTTGCCCTGTGTGACAGATGAAGACTGCTGTGTTGTTGCTGTGTGACACACGAAGACTGCTGTGTTGTTGCTGTGTGACAGATGAATACTGCTATGTTGTTGCTGTGTGAAGATGAAAACTGTTATGTTGTTGTTGTGTGACAGATGATTGCTGAGTTGTTGTTGTGTGACAGATGATTGCTGTGTTGTTGCTGTGAGACAGATGATTGCTATGTTGTTGCTGTGTGACAGATGATTGCTGTGTTGTTGCTGTGAGACAGATGATTGCTATGTTGTTGCTGTGTGACTGATGATTGGTATGTTGTTGCTGTGTGACAGATGATTGCTATGTTGTTGCTGTGTGACAGATGAAGACTGTTGTGGTGTTGTTGGGGATGATCAGTACGGCTCTGGCAGCCACCACCACCACCCCAGTGCATGGACACAGCGGCCATACAACCCCACATCTGCTGGGTGGTGATCTGGGTAAGTCGTTGATAAAATCATAATAATAACGACGCTGCTCACAACGACGACGGTGACAAAGCGATGACTACGACGGAAGTCTCCAGGCCACGCAGGAAGAGCAGAAACTCCAACAGACCAGACACTCCGTACAGATCTTGCCTTTTGTACCAGAGACTGCCTTCCCTGAATAGGTCTTCGTAGTCATAAGGGACGCTACTCTAGCCGAGCAGGCGGCCATGACGACAGCTAGGATGCATCTTCCCTGGACAACTGTGACCGAAGAAAACCTCATCTTCCATTGACTCCACGACGGACATTTGGCTGAAGCTCGGTGCTCGTAGTGGTGGTGGTGGTGGTGGTGGTGGTCATATTGGTTGTGATATTGATGGACTGAGATAATGTATAATGATGATGGTGAAGGGGACGCTTGTGGTGCTGGTGCTGGTGCTGGTGGTCACTTTGGTTGTATTTTTGATGGGATGAGATGAAGTATAATGATGATGGTGAAGGAAGGGAGGGAGGAGCTAGTAGTGCTGGTGGCTACTGTGATTGTTTAAAAAGTGTATAATGATAGTAAGGAGATGAAAATCGTGACGAAGTTGATGCTGACGCTGATGCTGAGGTTGGCGAACATGATTTTGCTGACTCTGTCGATAAGAAGGCTGGACACTTCAGTGGTGGCGGCTTAAGAGCATGGAAGGGAAAAGATAGTGAATAAGATGGCAATCTTAACATACGTGTGGATATCAAGTCAAACTTGAAAGCCCTAGCACAAACACGATTTAAACTTCAACTTGGAAATAAGTCCACTCCATCGTTCATTCACAACGCGCAAATCAGACAGTTCTCATTCACCATTAGTATAAGGTTGAGCTCACCGTAATATGCCGTAGTGGAGATCGTAGTAGAGGAGATAGCTAGCAGTGGCAAACACGTTTCACTGGCCTTATATGAACTTGCGGACAACGCTGTTTCGACTAGCGTTGGAGACAGTTCCTTCAGGTCATGAAGTTGGCAATATGGAAAGTATCTACCTTCTTGCTCAGGTGAGTCAAATATTTCCAACTTAAAAGAAAAATACTTTTCAGAACAGACCCCGGTAAAATATCACTAAATGATGTTCTTCCAAACGTATTATTTGATTTTGGACCTGATGGCGTGTGCACAACCTTACTCACCTGTATAACAGGAAAGTAGACATGGTCACGTGCCTTATTCACTTCATGGGGTATTTCTGGACCGTGCCCCTAATCACTCATCAGGGACTGGTTTTGGAACAGGGTAGGGGATTGTCTGGCTTAAATCCAGAGTAACACCCCCCCCCCCTCCCTCAAATTCAGGTGTAGTGGGGGTTAATCAATAATTTGTCTTTTGGAACATCTTGAGAATTTGGAATAATTGGAGGGATTTTGGAACGAAGGGGAAGGTCGGTCCGGATTTATGTCTCTGAGGATGAGTCTGGGCACGTGCTTCTTCTCACCCACCGGAGAGTGATTTCAGGGGTGAAATTTTGCTAGGCGTTCTTCTGACCCAGGCCTCCTACAGGCTTTTCTGAATTGAATATTTGGGTGGCGTAATTAAGTCAAAGATTTACTACTCAATGATTAGTTTGTTTATTTCATTGAACAGTACCAATTATCATGCTGTTCGCACGAATGGCCGTATTGCGAGGATCTGTAGATCGTTCTCTTGAATGTGGCAACCGATTTTCAAGGGAGACAACACTTAGATCATAAACCCACTGAGCTTGAAACTGTTTCATTTGAAGTAACTGTGAAATCGATTTCAATAATCGTGTTCTTCTAAGTCCTACGTATTTATTTCCAAAGAGCAATGAATTTTAATATTACCAACCTAGGGGGGCAAATCTATTCACAACAGCTACAGATCAGTTTCCATGGCAGGAGGGCTGTTAATGAAGAAAGTGAGGCATGAGTAGGTCATGATCGACACTTTTCTTACCCTGGAACTGAACACTTTTATGGCATGTTAAGCAATTATTTTTATTCCCTGAACCATGGATCGTTGAGTTAGCCATATCTCAAGGACCCTGGATCATAAGCTAAAAGATTACACTATAGGGTTTAGGAGTCATCAAGATCGCCGAAATATAGTGACTCCAATATCTTGTAACATGCGTTTAAAGTCTGTCCAGTTTTGATCCTTGAATCAGTGTAACTCCAGGACTGTGGTACATGACTTAAGAGTCTTTCCAGCTTTTGCCGCCTCGTCATGTTGTCTGTCCACCAGACACTCTGATCAAACAAGAAATATGGTCACTGCTGTGGATACATCCGCACCTGACCATTGACGACTGCAGCACCAAATGTGACGCCATCTTCGACTTGGTCGGCCATCAACAGGAAGTCACGACGGACAGGTTGTGTCGTATTGAATGTCACAGGTGAGACCTAGGTTGAAGCCACGCAGTACGATCATGAATGCACAACGGGACATCTGAGTAGAAAGCCACATGGTGCCTAACTGGTTCAGCTGTTTAGAGTGTCAAGATCGCAGTCAAATGTCACGACTTCGAATCAGCGCTAGCGTCCACCATAGAAATTGCCATTTTGCTACTAGTTTTAAAGTGTTGTCGTTCTGGTGGAAATGGATAGGTCCCATATTTCCGTCTACCACATAGTCGTAGGTGAAAGTGAAAGTTAATTCTGGACATAAGTAGTTTTCAAAGTGAGATGACTGTATGCGGAAATCGAAGCAAACTTAAAAGACGAATTTACTATGTCGCCAAACAAACAATCTTTTAAAAAAAAACGACGCGTTTCGACCTCTCTGGTCTTCTTCACGCAAGACAAAAAGCATTCAAGACAATGAAAACGAAGCACGAACAAATCACTT
>CM065731.1:47951269-47956269 GCA_033310375.1 Conus canariensis | reverse complement strand
CACGCCTATAGATAAGAGAATCTCCATGATCACAGCCTTTGGGTGTGATGGGCGGGATATATAATCTTGTGGCCGTCTGGGTCCATTCTCAGTTTAAGGAATCGTTCTGACCACAACACACGTCAGCAAGGTAATCTCTCTCTCTCTCTCTCTCTCTCTCTCTCTCTCTCTCTCTCTCTCTCTCTCTCTCTCTCTCTCTCTTTTGACCATCGAAAATGAATAAACTGTAGGCTATGATTCAAGCTAAAAAAAAAAAAACAGCAATAGTAAGTTACAGTGCGTGACAGATGAAGACTATCATGTTGTTGGTATGTGACAGATAGAGACTGCTGCGTTTGTTATTTATGTGTGACAGAATAAGACATCTGTGTTGTTACTATGTGTTGCAAATGAAGACTGCTGTATTGTTACTATGTGTGACAGATGAAGACAGCTGTCTTTTACTGTGTGGCAGATGAAGACTATTATGTTGTTGATATGAGACAGATGAAGACTATTATGTTGTTGATATGAGACAGATGAAGACTATTATGTTGTTGATATGCCACAGATGAAGACTGTCATATTGTTTATATGTGGCAGATGAAGACTGCTGTGTTGTTGATATGTGACAGATGAAGACTGCTGTGTTGTTGATATGTGACAGATGAAGACTGCTGTGTTGTTGATATGTGACAGATGAGATGCTGTGTTGTTGATATGTGACAGATGAAGACTGCTGTGTTGTTGATATGTGACAGATGAAGACTGCTGTGTTGTTGATATGTGACAGATGAAGACTCCTATGTTGTTGATATGTGACGGATCAAGACTGCTGTGTTTTTACTGTTACGGATGAAAATTGCTAGTGTGACATGAAGACTGCTATATTGTTGATATATAACGGGAAAAGACTGCTGTGTTGTTGATATGTGACAGATAAAGACTGCTGTGTTGTTGATGTGTGCGACAGATGTAGACTGCTGTGTTGATATGTGACAGATGTAGACTGCTGTGTTGTTGATATGTGACAGATGTAGACTGCTGTATTGTTGATATGTGACAGATGAAGACTGCTGTGTTGTCCATATGTGACAGATGTAGACTGCTGTGTTGTTGATATGTGACAGATGAAGACTGCTGTGTTGTTCATATATGGCAGATGAAGACTGCTGTGTTGTTGATTTGTGACAGATGAAGACTGCTGTGTTGTTGATATGTGACAGATGTAGACTGCTGTGTTGTTGATATGTGACAGATGAAGACTGCTGTGTTGTTCATATATGACTGATTAAGACTGCTGTGTTGTTGATATGTGATAGATGAAGACTGCTGTGTTGTTGATATGTGACTGATGAAGACTGCTGTATTGTCCCTCTGTGAACAGATGAAGGCTATGACGTTGTTGATATGTGGCAGATGAAGATTGCTGCGTTATGAATATGTGTGACAGATGAAGACTGCTGTGTTGTTGATGTGTGACAGATGAAGACTGCTGTGCTGTTACTCTGTGAACAGAGGAAGACTGCCATGTTATTGATACGTGAACAGATGAAGACTGCTGTGTTGTTGATACATGAACAGATGAAGACTGGTGTGTTGTTGATACATGAACAGATGAAGACTGCTGTGTTGTTGATACATGAACAGATGAAGACTGCTGTGTTGTTGATACATGAACAGATGAAGACTGCTAGCTGTGTTGTTGATACATGAACAGATGAAGACTGCTGTGTTGTTGATACATGAACAGATGAAGACTGCTGTGTTGTTGATACGTGAACAGATGAAGACTGCTGTGTTGTTGATACGTGAACAGATGAAGACTGCTGTGTTGTTGTTATCTGACAGATGAAGACTGCTGTGTTGTTGATACGTGAACAGATGAAGACTGCTGTGTTGTTGTTATCTGACAGATGAAGACTGCTGTGTTGTTGATACATGAACAGATGAAGACTGCTGTGTGTTGAACGTGAACAGATGAAGACTGCTGTGTTGTTGTTATCTGACAGATGAAGACTGCTGTGTTGCTGTTGTTATCTGACAGATGAAGACTGCTGTGTTGTTGTTGTTATCTGACAGATGAAGACTGCTGTGTTGTTGTTATCTGACAGATGAAGACTGCTGTGTTGTTGTTATCTGACAGATGAAGACTGTTGTTGTTATCTGACAGATGAAGACTTCTGTGTTGTTGCTGTTTGACAGATGAAGACTGCTGTGTTGTTATCTGACAGATGAAGACTGCTGTGTTGTTGTTATCTGATAGATGAAGACTGCTGTGTTGTTGTTATCTGATAGATGAAGACTGCTGTGTTGTTGTTATCTGATAGATGAAGACTGCTGTTTTGTTGATATGTGACAGACGAAGACTGCTGTATTGTTGATATGTGACAGATGAAGACTGCTGTATTGTTGATATGTGACAGATGAAGACTGCTGTGTTGTTGATATGTGACAGATGAAGACTGCTGTGCTGTTACTGGGAATGGTCAGCGTGGCTCTGGCGGTCACCACCACCACCATGAAACACGGACACAGCCACACAACCCCACCCATGCTGGGAGGTGACCTGGGTAAGCTGCCAGTGATCATGACGATGTTGATAACAACGGTGATGTATGGAAGATGCTTTAATGGCAAATGCTGAGAAAAATGATGGCACATTGGTGGTAGTAGTATTTGTTATTTTAGTGCTTTGGAGCTTGAATGGTACCTAATGATAATAGTTGGATGGTGGCGAGGGTGCAGGAGAAGGGGCGGGGGGGGGGGGGGGGGGAGAGAGTTGAAGTTCAGGATGGTCGACGTGATTTGAAAATGCATTAAAACCGTTAAACTCCCATAGCTTATCGTCATATGGGGCAGTAAATAGTTACCGTATGTTTTATTTTTAATTTTTTTAAAGCGGTGTGTAAATAATTAAAAAAAAAGAAAAAAGAAACGAAGACAGTGGTGTAGTGGTGAGGGCGGCGAACTGTTTTATTTAATGCATTAAGGCTATGTTCACTGTTATGATAAGGGTATTCACCGTTTGTTTGACGTGGCTTGAGGAGAGGAAGAGTAAGGAAACAAGGGCGTCTAACAATGTTCTAAGTGTGCGCTGGGATATTACACAAAACTGGTGACGCCTGGTACAAAACATAATTTCATCTTCAAACTCGAAGTTTCTGCTCCGCTCTTTGGACACTTCCGTCAAGAAAGACAATTCTTTTTTTCATTTTCCATACTAGTACAGTACACCCAGTGCGCTGTACTTTACATGGTAACAAAGTGCTGTTCGCTGGTTCTCGACTGGGACAGATCGTTATGTCAAAGATGAAGAGAGGAAAGAGATTCATATCTGGCCTCATTTTCTATTCGCGTATGTTCGAACCCCGTTGTGTCGCACAGGTTTCTAAACAAGTAACCATATTCATTTACGCTTCTTCTTGTCCTCTGTTCAGCGAGGTCGGTTAACTGCTTGCATGTATGCTTTGTCCGAGCTTGAATCTCCGTACGTGTGCTTAAGACGGGGCAGTTTGACACATTTGCTAATGGTGGTAAACAGCCAGCCAACCCATGAACAGAAATGCAGACACAGAGCCCATCAGGCCAACAGGAAGTGGTTAATGCCTTCAATGTATTCAGTGGGACTCCAACTAGTGAAAGGTCAAACTACTGATCCTGTCCTCTCTGCATCTTTGGTCAGGCCTGCGTTGAAATTGTTTTGGATATGCTGTGTGTGTGTGTGTGTGTGTGGTGTGTGTGTGTGTGTGTGTGTGTGTGTGTGTGTGTGTGCGTGTGTGTGCGTGCGTGTGTGTGTATGTGTGTGTGTGCGTGTGTGTGTGTGTGTGGTTGTGTGTGTGTGTGTGTGTGTGTGTGTGTGTGTGTGTGTGTGTGTGTGTGTGTGTGTGTGTGTGTGTGTGATCAGTCCTTTTTTTCTCTCCAAATTTTGACGTAATATCTTCCAAAGTAGTATGGACAGAAAATATTACAACAACATTGCCTTGGATATTTACTTACGAACCGAGAGTGCAAGTGTCATGACATGAGGGATTACAAAAAAAAAGTTCATGTAATTACTTCCCTTTGTGCAAATCTAACATTGTTGATTGTCGACCCTGCAGCCACTTGCTTGAGTTTGCTATCACCATGATTTATGTTCACCTTTCCACCTTTCATATTGCTATGTTCTCATAGTTCTTTACCATTGAAAAAGGGTTTAAGGCCCGAAACGTTTGGTTAATCTTTTCCTTGGATTGCCTTTTCCACCCTGTTTTTTTTTTAAATTCATTTTAACATTGTTGAGTTACACGTAACAAAAAGTAACGTAACACACACACAGATTTTAGATTGCAAACGAAAAAGTCACACAGTTATGAAGAAAAAAAAAACCTTCAAGGCTTTTCAATATCGCGGAAATCTCGCGCAACTACAGTTCATGGTTCGTGAACTAAACGTAATTTGTATAATTCTTTAACCTACTTAGGAGACATACTACCCCTATCTATCCATCAGACCATCTGATCAGAAAGGAAATAAAGGCCCTGCTGGATGAAGACCCCAACTTGAACGTGGACAACTGCGCCACCAAGTGTGACGCCCTCTTTGACTTGGTCAGCCACGCGCATGAACGGCTGACGGACCAGCTGTGTCACTATGAATGCAGCAGGTGAGAGGTGACCACAGGGCCGTTGGGATGTTGTGTCGTTGCAAATGGTCCGAGGTGAGAGTTGAGTTGAAGGCCGTTGATAAGTTATGTCACGGTAAATAGATAAGGTGAGAATTGAGTTGGAGGCCGTTAATAAGTTATGTCACGGTAAACATGTAAGGTGAGAGTTGAGTTGAAGGCCGTTGATAAGTTACGTCACGGTAAATAAGTAAGGTGAGAATTGAGTTGGAGGCCGTTAATAAGTTATATCTATGTAAATACGTAAGGTGAGAATTGAGTTGAAGGCCGTTGATAAGTTACGTCACGGTAAACATTTACGGTGAGACTTGAGTTGAAGGCCGTTGATAAGTTACGTCACGGTAAACAGTTAAGG
>CM065731.1:47933769-47941269 GCA_033310375.1 Conus canariensis | reverse complement strand
TGTTTTGTGCGTGTGTGCGTGTGTGTGTGTGTGTGTGTGTGTGTGTTTACATGTTTGAATGTGTATGTTTTGTGGGAGGGGTGCTGTGTATGTGCTTGTACGTCCGCGCCTGCGCGTGTGTGTGAGTGCTTGCATGCGTGTGTGTGTGTGTGTGTGTTGTGTGTGTGTGTGTGTGTGTGTGTGTGTGTGTGTGAGACGCAATGTCAAGGATCAGGTTCATCTGACACCGCTGTGGACGCTGTAGTGTCCTGTGACATGTAAACTATCCGATCAGCTCTCATGAAACCGCAACGGACCACAGGCACGAACGGCAGAGAAGAACTTCAGGAGAGATATCAACAACGATATCAATCACGCTAGTGGGTCACAGATATAAACTACACTGGTGGTTCTTGCCAAGAGCTACGAAGTTGAGAACACTCAGTGAATTGTATACCACGATACACGGGCGGACGGGGTGAGGGCTTAGGAGACGGGGGAAGGAACTGGAGGCACATAACCCCCCCCCCCCTCCAACCCCCTCAGTCTCAGAAAAAGTGGTTCCATAGCGCTTAATATGTTAGTGAACCATCATCATATTGAACAACTTCGCGCCATTTTTTTCGAGAGACAAAAAAGCCGGAGGGAGGGAGAGGAGGGATGCGAAGGTATGCCACTACACCCTCTAGCAATCTCGGGGACTTGGCACCCTGGCAGTGCAAATTTCCGAAATTCACCCATCCACACTTAACAATTAACTAATCCGCCCCTTAAATTTAGACAGATAGAAATATAGACAAGACAGATAAATGGGTAGGTAAGCTGATAAAGATACAGAGGTGAACAGGAGAAGAAAGAAGGCAGTGTTTAAAAGAGCCTAGTGTCTACTTCAAATTCTTTCCGTTCAAAAAATGCTTTTACCTTCGATGCAAACAAGATTCATGTCGTCGTTGAGGGCGAGAAGTCAAAGAGGAATCGTTTTCTGATTATGCACTGTGTATTATTGTCTTTAAACATGCACTATATATAGTAACATACTCTCATTGGTCCTTTGATTAGTCAACGATTCAAATTCCCTAGGAGGGGGCGGAAATGGTGAGGTAAGTTGTGATACGTTGAGTGGGTGTAGATTAGCTCCGGTTTTTTGTTTGTTTGTTTGTTTTTGTTTCCAATTTTTGTTGTTTTTATCCCATATCAATAGATTTTTTCAGGTAAGGTGGGGGATGGGGGTGGGCGAGGTGTGTGTGTGTGTGTGTGTGTGTGTGTGTGTGTGTGTGTGTGTGTGTGTGTGTGTTAGTGTTTGTGTGTGTGTTAGTGTGTGTGTGTTAGTGTTAGTGTGTGTGTGTGTGTGTGTGTGTGTGTGTGTGTGTGTGTGTGTGTGTGTGTGTGTGTGTGAGACCCGCCCATCCCACGCCCCACCCCCTTCACACACGCATGTAGACAATAATACCGCAATAAACTTAAAAGTGAAAAAGATCCGCATGTTTGGGGAGGTAGGGGGGGGGGCGTAGGGAGTACAATCTAGCATTTAAAAAAAACCAACAAACAAAGAAACAGGCTGATGTACAGGATAGCAACACAAGATTTCACCCGATAGTGTCTCCCCTTTGTGCAGGGTGCAGATAAAGAAATCGTGAAGCCGGACACACGTACACGTGAGTGCAGTTTGATTTACCCCCCGTACGGCACACAGAGCGGGCTGGTTTTGTTGAGTGGCTAAGGAGTGGGTAGTTTATCCACTCGCTGCTTGGCTTCGTCTGATGACAGGGTATCAATTCATCGTCTCTCTCTCTCTCTCTCTCTCTCTCTCTCTCTCTCTCTCTCTCTCTCTCTCTCTCTCTCTCTCTCTCTCTGTGCTGTGAAAAAATTTCTCCTACGTGGAAAACTGTTCCAGGTATTAAGGAGTACTTATGCACAATCCTTTTTCGTTTATAGCATTTACGCTCTTGTCGGTTCCTTTCTGACACGATTCTATTTTTGGCATTTCGATTTTTCTACATAGGGTCGTGGAGGAAAGAAGCAGTCAGCCAATCCATTTAACCCCTAATTTAACATCCGAATCACATGGTTGGCCGCATTTTGTGACTGGCTCCTCCATTTTTGTACGATCCCCCCACCCCCCACCCCGTATCAACCCAACCCACCGACCCCCTCCAAGCCCCCTACCTCCGTCCTACCCTCCCCTCCTCCTTCCCTTCGTAATGGGATCGTGCGTCGTTGGATGTAGTACCACCACCGCTCCTCCCTCCCTACCTTCATCGCTACCTCCCGTGGTGATCTCACTTTCGCATCCTCCCCCCCCCCCCCCCCCCCCCCCCCTTCTCCACCTCCAATTCTATGCACTGGCTGCGAGTTGGTGTGAAAACTTTTTTTTAAGTGTTCATTGTCTTTTTGGAGACGGAGATAATCATTTCCCATCCTCAGGTCGAGGACGCTCACAAAGGTTGTCTTCGTACCAACCTCCATGGCGAAGTGGTTAGCGTCGCGGATTCCTAGCTGGGAGGTCGTGGGTTCGATTCCCATCAGTCATGTGGGAGTTTTCTGTCCCGACCGGCCCCTACCCAGAACTGAATTTGTTGTGGACTCAACTGGGAAGACTGGGACCACACAGTTGAGTTTCATCCACCTGCGTCTCTGAGAGTGGTGCTCAAATTTCCTGACCACACTGCAGGTGTCTGTATCTCTCGGGCCTGGTTGACGCCGGAATATGATATGAAAGTAAGCGTATAGAGTACAGCCCTGTCAGGTAGTGTGAAGTCTCAGTCAGGAATGGAAATCTGTAGCGTCATCTTCATCATCTTCATTCTCATCGATCAGCATTTCATTTTTTTTTTTAAAAAGGGGGGTTGTCTCCGTGATGTTGCAGTTGATGCCTTTTGCGGTTGATGTGTTCAACGTTCTTTGGAGGTTGGACATCCTTAGAGACTAAGCGTTACCTGAAACAAGTCTGTATGAGGTTTTAGTAGTTCTTTGTTTTAATGGCAGGTACTCATCGGAGATGCTCATCAGCTGACGGACAGAAGAGAGAGAGAGAGAGAGAGAGAGAGAGAGAGAGAGAGAGGAGAATCTTTATTCCCAAGGGTAACAAATATGCAAGAAGAAAGCTCTATTCCACTTCATCCTTAAGAATTAAGGAATTAAAAATACCAAAATACGGACACTTTTACAAAAGATAGTCTTGTCATACAAGAACAGCGATGATTTTTATTTGCAAAACACACACACACACACACACACACACACACACACACACACACACACACACACACACGCACGCACGTACGCACACATGCACGCACGTACGCATACACGCACACACACTTGCGCTCTCGTGCACACACACACACATTATTGTTCTGTTACCCCATCCCCCCTTTTCAAAAGACCTCTTTGGTAATGACAATAAAATATCAAAGTGTCAAAGTGTCAAAGTTTCTCTCTCTCTCTCTCTCTCTCTCTCTCTCTCTCTCTCTGTCTCTGTCTCTCTGTCTCTCTCTCTCCTCTCTCTCTCCCTCTCTCTCTCTCTCTCTCGGTTCCTTTTTAGATGCTGTTGTATGCCGCTGTTACCAGACATTACTCATGCCGATAGGGCTTTTTGCTAGTGGCAATAAACTTGCGTCAGTTCTCTCTCTCTCTCTCTCTCTCTCTCTCTCTCTCTCTCTCTCTCTCTCTCTCTCTCTCTCTCCGGTGCTGATGCCCACTATACCCAACACGTTAAAAAAAAAGAAAGAAAAAGCCCCAGTAGGCGAGATGCAGTTTGTTTTATACTGCTCGGATTGCGACTTTCAGATGGTCCCACGAGTTACAAGATGTACATGTACAGTACAATAAGTCTGCCTACCTCTGACATCAGATCCTGAACAACAGTCAGAAAGATGTCGCGTTACATGCCCACAGAGTTACATGACGACCTGCCTTGGTTGTCAGTGTATTTCTGTCCGTCAGCTCAGCTGGGTAGATGTTATGAAGAGTAGTAGAAAGAAACTCGTGGAGAGCGTGGCAGCAGAGAGTCCTCAGAAGAGAAGCCCCCTTCAAGCAAGTGTTTCGGCCCTTATCTCCTGACACTCTAGGGGGGTTGGGCCACACCCGGTTCATGACTCCGGATGTCCCTCTGCTGCCCCTTTTTTTCCCATCTTGGGACGAGCCATGGCTGGGATTCGAACCCATGACCCTCTGGACATGCTCATTTTCCACTTAATGACTCGCGCTTTAACCACTGAGCCACAGGGACACCTGATATTTGTAGGGAAATTAAGCCTTATGAAGTTCACTTTTGTTCCTCCTTGACCAGATCCAGCTTGAACACCTCTCTGCCGCTTCTGCCATTGCTTTCAGGGCTCTGGGTTTTTCCTTCCCTGCAACTGAGAGCTGTTTCATGAGGCTGTATGCAGACGTTCCTACAAACCCCCTAGCTCCAATTTCTGCAGTGAGGACTTTGACCTGATAGCCTTCTCTCCTCAGGCTGTTTGCCAGATCAGCATACTTTTCAGTCTTGTAGATTTGAGCTGCCTCCATTCTGTTCTCATATGGCACCGTGAGCTCGATCATGATCAGCTGCTTGGTTGACTTAGAGTGGACTACTATGTCTGGTCTCATGCCACTCTTGCTGATGATCTCTGGGTGACTCTTCCATTCTGGGAGGTCTGCAGTGCACTCCCAGTCATCTGCCCCGTCCAGCAGACTCTGCCTGCATGTTTCGAGTGGCACTGTTGTTCTTGGCCATGATTTGCTGCCTCCTGCCGTGAAGAATGTTGCGGGTGCTTTTGGAGTCCTGATTTTCCCTTTTGTGGTGTTGGTACTAGCCCAGACTACTTGTACAATTTCTTTGAGCACTTGGTTGTGCCTCCATGTGTACCTTCCTTGAGCCAGGGCTACTTTACATGAGCTTAGGACATGCTCCACTGTTTGTTTTTCATGGCAGAGGGGGCATGCAGGATCGTCTGTTTTCCCCCACTTCACCAGGTTTGCATTTGAGGGCAGAAGGTCATATGCAGATCTGAGAATGAAGCTGATCCTGAGAGGGGCCATGTGCCAAATGTCATTCCAAGTGAGACTTCTTTGGAGTGCATTCTCCCACGTTGTCCATTGCCCTTGCTGGCTCTGCTGGACTGCTTTTTGGAGTCTTTTTTGGTCTTCTTCTTTTCTCATCTCCTGAATCATCATGTCTCTTTTGGCTTTTCCTTTGGCCTTTGACCACCATTCAGTTTTGGTCACCCCCAGTCCCTGTCTGTTGGTCTGTGTGTGTCCTGTTATTTCTCTGATCTTGAGACTTTCTTTTGCAGAATCCATCGCCTCTTGAACTTTCCATTTTCTGCCTGTCTTCAGCTGGGGCTTAATTGCTTCTACCACCTTGTCTCCTGAGTCCTCCAGCATGCTTTGAAGTCTGATCTTCCCTGCTTTGTATTCCTCCAGGATGGATTTCAGGGGTAGTTTCAGCTTTGCTTGGCGACAGTACAGCGCTATGTCAGTCAGACAGGGTGGGACACCAAGCCATTTCCTTGTGAACTTGTTGATTTTGGCTTCCATTGCCTCCACTATGCTGGTGCAGATGTCGTATATCATCAGAGGCCATAGCAGCTTTGGTATCAGCATGAACTGCAGACACCAGACCTTGTATTTGCCAGGGAGCCCACACTGGTCAATGGTCTCCAAGCCTTCCTCCGCCATCTGCTTGGTTTCTTTTGCTCTTTGTGTGTCTTTCAGCGTATCATCATACCATCTTCCAAGGCTCTTGACTGGTTCTTCTGTGATTGTTGGAATGGCCTGGTTGGCAACACTGAAGACCACAGATCCGGCCACTTTTCCTTTCCTCAGTGAGAGACTCCGTGATTTCTTTGGCTTGAACTTCATTCTGGATGAGGCAACTATGTCGTCCAGCCTCTCCAGCACATGACGTGTCTCGTCTTCTCTGGATGAAATCACTGTAGTGTCATCCATGAAGGCCTTGAGAGGAGGCATCTTGTATCCATCGCCAAGGTCTGTTTGTCTCGCGTTGTTTGTTGCTGCTTTCAAGATGAGTTCCATTGCCAGCACGAACAGTATTGGGGAAATTGCACAGCCCATTGCAATACCCACTTCCAAGTTGATCCAGTCTGTTGTGTACTCCTTGGTAGAGAACCGCATTGAGAAGCCATTGAAGTACTTCTTGAGCATGTCGCGGATGTTCTTTGGCACATGGTACATCTCAAGAGCCAACTGTATCATCTCATGGGGCACAGATCCATATGCGTTTGCCAGATCAAGCCACACTACGTCCAGGTCTCTCTTTTCTGTTTTTGCTTTTTGGATTGCGTCCCAGATCATTGTGGCGTGTTCTACACAGCCCGCCACGCCTGGGATGCCACCTTTCTGGACTGACACATCCAAGTACTTGTTTTCCATCAGGTACTTGGTCAGCCTTGCTGCCATGACAGAGAAGAAGATTTTCCCTTCGACGTTCAGTAGTGATATTGGCCTGAACTGGCTAATGTCACTTGAGTTTTGCTCTTTGGGGATGTACACACCATCTGCCGTCATCCACTGGCCGCTGATCTTCTGGTTTCTCCAAGCCGATCGCAGTAGCCTGTGGAGCCACTCCAGCACCTTGGGACATTTCTTGTAAAGCTGGTAAGGTATTCCGTTTGGCCCTGGTGATGATTTGGCTCTGGCTTTGTCGACCACCTTCTTGATTTCCGCCAACGTTGGAGGCTTGCCATTGAACTGTTCCTCAGGGTTGGTTGGCCACACCAGACCTTGAATGTCGAGTGGTGCTTTGCTCTGTGGGTCAGAGTATGTTTTCCTCAGATGCTGCTCAAGAACTCCTTTGTCCACACTTAGGGTCCCAGATTTTGGCTGCTCAAACAGTGTTCTGGCAAACTGGAAGGGGTCTCTGAAGAAGCGCTCTTGTGTCTTCTTCTTTTTGCTCTTCCTCTTCCTCGCAGATTCCGCTTTGCTGAGGGCACTGTGTTTTTCTTTCAGGTCTTTCCACAGTTTTTCCAAGCCTTGTTTTTCAGCTGGCAGTGCGGTCTTCATTTGCATCTTGAGGTTTTTCTTTTGGACCCTGATCTTGTCCATCTTTTCTTGGCGTCTGGATTTCTTTGGAGGTGTTTTCTCTTTGGGTAGTTTTGCTCCATAGGCGTCTCTACATGTGGCATACACAATGTCCCCATATGTGGCTAGTTTGTGTTCCAGGGTGCTTTTCCCTATCAGTGCATCGAGTCTTTGGACGATTTTTGCATCCAGTTTCTCCCAATCTTCAGTTTCGTTTGCTCGTGGCAGGTTGAGTTTCAGGCACCTGGCATCGAGGGCCTGTGCAAATTCCTCATCCGAACCAACAGCGTGGATGTCCTTGGCACTGTGGTTTAAATCCTGGCCTTGGTCTTCCGACGTCTTATCTGCTGATGCAGTGCGCTGCTGCTCATTCAGATGAGTCTTCACACATCCCATCTTTGTTCTGTGGATCTTCATGCCACGGGTGGTAGCGAAACGCTTTCCACAGACACATGGATATTCCATTTGGTCCATGTTCATAGTCCGTTTGGG
>CM065731.1:47926269-47928769 GCA_033310375.1 Conus canariensis | reverse complement strand
ATCCTTCCTAATAATCTTCACGATCGTTCGAAGGCTAACAGAAACCAAGATCAGGAGTAACAAAAAAAAAACACACACACACACAAAAAACCATCGTACCAGGAAGTAGCAACCAGGTTCGATTAGGAAGACAGTTTAATGTCTGGCGGAATTAGGCAATCAGGGTTTTCTGGACTGTTTCCAAGCACGGAACAAAAGGTCGGCCGGGTAAGGAGTGGAGAAGGGAGGTATGTGTTGGGGGGGGGGGGGGGGGTAGGTGGGTTGGGTGGAGGATACCTGGGTGCATGGTTGGTGGTGTGGCCTTCCCTCTGAGTGTGTGTGTGTGTGTGTGTGTGTGTGTGTGTGTGTGTGTGTGTGTGTGTGTGTGTGTGTGTTCGTGCCTCTATGTGTGTGTGTGTGTGTGTGGTGGTGCGTGTCGTGCTGTGTGTGTGTGTGTGTGTGTGTGTGTGTGTGTGTGTGTGTGTGTGTGTGTGTGTGTGTGTGTGTTCGTGCCTCTATGTGTGTGTGCGTGCTGAGTGCGTGCTTGTGTGTGTGTGTGTGTGTGTGTGTGTGTGTGTGTGTGTGTGGTGTGTGTGTGTTGTAGTGTGTGTGTGTGGTGTGTGTGTGTTGTGGTGTGTGTGTGTGTGTGTGTGTGTGTGTGTGTGTGTGTGTGTGTGGTGTGTGTGTGTGTGTGTGTTTAAGTTCATACTAAAATGTATACATAAAGATTAAAAAGATGCACACATATGCACATACGCACGCATGCGAGCACGCGCGCGCACGCGCACGCGCACATACACCCACGCGCACGACATACCACAGCCAGCGCGCGCGCGTGCGTGCGCGTACGCGCGCACAAATAGAGAAAGAGAGAAGAAAACGCATTCACGCACGCACAGAAAGAGAGAGAGAGAGAGAGACAGCGAGAGAGACAGCGAGAGAGAGAAGAAAACGCACGCACACACACACACACACACACACACACACACACACGCGCGCGCGCGCCACACACACACACACATATATACACGCACACTCGCGCACACACACACACATAAATACGTACATACGCACACGCACACACGCACACACACGCGCGCGCGCGCATACACACACACACACGCGCGCGCGCGCCCCACACACACACACACACACACACACACACACACACACACACACACACACACACACACGTACAGAGAGGCAGACAGACAGAGGGTCGGGGGAAATAAAACAGACAGAGAGAGAGAGAGGATACATACTCTGCTCTCAACCCAGAAGAATCACGTCCAGAGAGAGAGAGAGAGAGAGAGAGAGAGAGAGAGAGAGAGAGAGAGAGAGAGAGAGAGAGAGACGAAGCAAACGTGATAGCGTACGGGAATCATATTGCGCCAAATCCAAGCCCCTTTCACCTGGCTTCCAAGCTCTGCACTGGCTACAAGGAAGTGACGGATGACACGGCCCCTGGACTTCACGCTCTGCCGATTCCGGGGTCACCACTGCGGAATGAAGCTATGGTAACCCGATAGCTCCAAAACCCTAAAACTACCATTCCAATGTAAAAAACCATTTATTGGCTTTTGACGATTTGTTACTACCGTAGTGGATGTGCGTAATGTGTACATACCCACGTTCACTCGGATTCACTTTTTTTCACACCACAATCAAAATGTTAAAGGTTTAATGTTAAAGTTCCTATTGCCTATCATCCGCAGGGGCAGTCTATAATCAGAAGTTTACCGTGTCTGTGGCACGGTATGTTGGAAAGAGAAGGCCCAACTTTCTCCTTCCGCCGCCTTTAAACCTTCCCTGAACTAAATCAGGTACCCATGTACTGTTTTGTGGACTGAGAAGGGCTTCAAGACGAAAAAAAAAAATCCGACTGCACGTGTGATTCGAATTTACGATCGTCAACTCTGTAGGCGAACGCGCTCTAAACATTTCATTATCTTCTCATATTCGGCGCAAAACGGATGTTGGATAAAAACGTTAAATGTGATCAAGAAAGAAAAACGCTTCTGTGTTAAAAACAGTAATTATGGTCTTTCATCCAACAAGGTTTTCATCCAACGCCCATTTTGCGCCGAATATGAGGAGATAAGTGGTTGCTCGTTCAGTGTCCTAAATGTTGTTTGTTTTTGCCTGAAGAAGACCCAAGAGGTCGAAATGCATCGTGTTATGTCCTGCAATCTGTTTGTCTGTATTGTCTTGCGGAACTAATGCCACTTCCTTTTAAAATTTGTTTCATTTTGCGCCCCCATTCATCTCGTTTTGAAACCAAAATGTCGACGGCTTTTTCTACCAATCAGATGACGTTACCGTGTTTGGTGCGGGTGGGTTGTGAGCATGGGCGGGGAAGAAAGAGGTTAGGTTTTCAATATGAAAACAATCCTGCCCCTTTCCTGATTATAATTGCTATTTTCAACATGAAGTCAATAATAACTGTCAAATTTCTTAACCATGATTACTGTTTTTAATACGAAACTTTTTTTTCTTTCTTGATCACACTTAATATTTTCAA
>CM065731.1:47913769-47921269 GCA_033310375.1 Conus canariensis | reverse complement strand
GAGCGGGAGCCGGAATAGCTCAGTTGGTAGAGCGCCGGACTCGTAATCTTGGTGATCCTGGGGTTGCGGGTTCGAATCTCCGCCGGGCCGTTTCGGTACACGGGGATTTTTCCCTCGGAGTTAACATTGGTTCTGACTCCATTTCCTATACAGTCCTTCGAATGAGACTATAAAACCGAGGTTCCGTGTGTGAACGCACGCATAATATCTTGTACACACGTAAAATCCCATCACCAACTTTCGGAAGAGTAGGCCAGTTTGGCCGTTGGTGTGGATGACACCTAACACATAGCATGCACCCTGCGTGAGAAATGGAAAGAATGAAGGAGTAAGAAATGAGTGAACAATATTGAACGATATTGACTGGATGACACGGGAAACGACTGAATGAAGCGCCAGCTGGCAGCTCTTCAGTCGGCACTACCCAGGTAGGCAGCCCGTTGTGTAAACGAGTGTGGATTGTAAAGCGCTTAGTATCTAGCCGAGAATAGGCGCTATATAAGTATTCATTGTTGTTGTTGGAGCGAGTGGAACACATTTTGATCAAGGACGGACACACAGACAGCCTTTCTTCCTTCCCATTGTAAATCACTCCTGTTCTATAAGACTAAGAGTACAAAAAGAGCAACTAATCATAAATATATGAAAAAATACACCAATAAAATAAGTAAAAAGCACACTAATAGAATAAAATTTACTTCCTGACGTCTGGCTTTTAAAAAAAAAAAAAAACGATATTCTTTCGTTTGCATCGAACATTAAGTTGCTCACCAACCCAAACAAGCTAACACTGGTCCTTTACATTTTCCCCCCCCCCCCCCACACACAGGCAAAGATGGTGATGGATGCGTGGCCCTAAGACAAACTCTATTTTAACCAGGAGCAGGGTTCTGTAAAGCTAAAGCGAAGATGACCCCAGTTGAGGTTACTACAAATTTTCCATTGTCCATGAATACCATGAAATAAGTTACTAATTGATAAATATAAGTGTATTTGTGTACTTTTAGGATAATCAATCTTTCTAGTGATATAAGCTATAAATTTCTTGTTTTCTATTTTGTAAAAAGAATAAAATAAAATAAAACAAAAAAGAAAAAAAAGAAAGACCGAATGAAAAGCACGGTTAGTAACTTTTTAAAAGCCATGCCTACTATTACTTCCCTTAGCGGAAATAGCGTATTTTTGCTCATAAACTGACTTGCTCACTGGGCTTGAAATTATATTCAAACAGAAACAACAACCTAACTACATAACGTTTTTCTCCAATGTTGTTACATTGAACACACACTTTTTTTTTAAAGTATAAATCCAGGCCGAAGGGCCGATCCGGGATCCATATGACCTTGAGTGAGATCGTGTTCTCCGAGTGCCCTTTTAGTTTATTCATTGATAAGCTTGGGTTCTTGCAAGGACTGGCGGGAAGCCCATGAGTGTACATTACTCTCAGGCACAGTGTACACAAACCTGACTGGACAAAAGACAGATTCAGAAGAACGGCGATTGGTTTAGAAGACTGTAGTCATGGTTGAAGAGAGAGAGAGAGAGAGAGAGAGAGAGAGAGAGAGAGAGAGAGAGAGAGAGAGAGAGAGAGTTAAAAATTCACATCAATGGGATTAAACACATTTATCATACACATTAACCTATCCAATTAAACGTTTATTATTTGCGTGATATCAGGCGATATTGAATCTGTCTTATTGTGACAGGAGCCTTTGGTCATCTGTTCACATTTTTATTTTGTAGGCTGGATTCCTCCACATAACCTCCCAGTCATTTTGAATGCTCTCTCTCTCTCTCTCTCTCTCTCTCTCTCTCTCTCTCTCTCTCTCTCTCTCTCTCTCTCTCTCGTTTTGTGACTATTCTCTTTCATTTATATATATTTATTATCACATATGCCTTTCCATATGAATCGATGAGCAAATGTAAACTGTCTTGTCCTTGGTCAAAACTTATTGCAGCAGTATCTGCTCTTCCAACTGAGGGAGCTTTACGCACTGCGGCGGGGTTTTCTAACGTTCAGTGCACTGCTCGTTAGAGGTTGTCTCTAGCCGTGTGGTATTCTGACAGAATTTTTACGACTTAGATATCTCGGTTCAATTCATTTTATGTTGTTTACTGTTCAGCTGACAACGATGGCCATATCATGGCTGTACAGAAACCTGGGAGTGGGGTTGGGAGGGGACGGGGGGTGAGACAAGGCTATATACAAGCAAAATTTTTACAAGACAAATCTACGTTCGGCTGTAAGTTTGTTTCGATTTTCCAACTGAAAATTATTTCTGGATAAGGAATCATCAATGTAAGCTAAAATTCACTGACTTCTTTTTCCCCAAAGATCTGTCAACAGCGGTTTGAATACATCCATTTGTGAGTGCCAAGGGTGACTATGCACCCAGACATGCATTCACACCATCAGAACTTGCACGTTTATCGTTCTTGCTTGCGGAAGTTTTATTACTTGTATTGTTATGCATGCGCCCATCTTCAGTCAAATCTTTTTAATGAAAAAGAGAAATACACAAAACGCAGCTCAGACCTTTAGATAGAATGTGCGTTTAAGCACTGCCATATTTACAGGAAGCAATCCCGTTAGAAAGAAAAGAAAAGAAAAAGTATCAAAGCATGTATACCCACACGAGACAGAAAGGAATATCTATCAATTTTTCTTATACAGAAATATGAGTGCTTGCGCACCTAGATTACACAGAAATGAGAAGTCTTTATGTATCATATACAACAATCCATAACCACGTGCGCACCCGGATAGTTAAGAACCCAGTTTTTTTTCCGCCTCAAACAGGAAGTTTGAGTTTAAGGTGTTGATACGGCCTGTGTCTCAATCAAATCACAGCATTTAATAAGTTTCAGCGGCTTTCTGATCAGATATATCAAATAAGATCATGATGGAAAACACGATTCACATGCAGACAAATAGAAGAGAGATACCAGTTCTTGTTGTTTATCTTTGGCGTGAGCAGTTTTGTTTTTCATATACATATTTTCAACATTCGGTTTTCTAAAGCTATACATATATGCGATGCAAGCTTATCGAGGAGTGAGATTAGCGATTAACAAACTAATAGGACATAAGCAAGCAAACGCTCGTGCGCGCACGTGCACGTGTGTGTGTGTGTGTGTGTGTGTGTGTGTGTGTGTGTGTGTGTGTGTGTGTGTGTGTGTGTGTGTGTGTGTGCCGCGCGCATGCGTGCCTGCATGTGTGTAGGCCTACGCGCGTGCGAGTTCGTTCGTTTTTACGTCTATTAACTGAGGTGATTATAAAGTGTGTGTGTTGGGTGTGTGTTGTGTTGTGTGTGTGTGTGTGTGTCTGTCTGTCTGTCTGTCTGTCTGTCTGTCTGTCTGTCTGTGTGCATGTTTGTGTTTGTTACGCGCGTATGTGCATGCAGGCGCGTGCGCATGTACGCATGAAAGAGAGTGTGTGTGTATGTATGCATCTGTGCACGCTTATGAGTATGCAAGCTTGTATACGCGCACGCGTGAGGCAACAGAGGATTCCATGGACCCCTAACTGACTGTGTGCGCCACGTGCAGGGGGGCTCAAATGCCTGCAATGCCTAGACACCGCTGTGGGCGGAGCCTGCGTTCACGACTACGAAGGTCTGGTGGACGCCGTGCAGGAGGATTTCAGCAACGGAAGCCGGGCCTACTACAAAGAGTGTCCTGACGGCAGATTCGGAGTCTTCCACAATACTGCGTCATTGAGGAGTTCTTCGTTGGAGGTAATTGAAGTTCAGTTTAAAGGGCGATGTGTCTTCACAACGATGTGCACACACGCTCACACTAGCCCCGCTCTAATGTAGCAGTAGGCAAAACAACATCTTTTTCGTGGCAGTTTCCCCAAGGAGATGTCACTGCGTGCGGAGTAGTCCGCATATCCTACACCACATCTGCTAGGCCACAAGACCACAGAACGCAGGGTTTAGCATCAGCAAATCTCAGTCGTGTACAAAAAAAAAATAAATAAAATAATGCTTAGGAAAAGTCATCATATGCCGACAAGAGTGGGTGATGTAATCACAGTTACAAGAACTGGATGACTTAGTGTTTGTGAATAAACGGGGTTATGGGAGTCATGTTCGTTCGTGCTCAGAGAGAACGGGGGTGGGGGTGGGGGTGGGGGGTGGATATCATCTCCACCATGAGGTTTTCACACTTGTTTGTTTGTCGGCAATTGTATGCGAAAATCATTTAACCGCTTTTAACCAAACTAAGTCCAATGAGACTGAAGGACGCAGTCCAGGAAATTTCAATGGAGATCCCTTGTGCGGATATGGAAGAATACAGTGGATCTGGAATCCGTCCAGCAAGATTTCAACATATCTGTTTACCGAAAACTGCTGAACCCATTTAACCAGACTTGGTGAAAAGATGGAAAGAAGCCTGAGGAAAAATCCATTGAATTTTTGGGCGGATACTTTTGTTCGATGAAAAGATCGAAAGTTGCGCAAGAACAACTCCATTAAATCGTGAAGCGGATCCGTTCAGCAGATCTGCTTCCAACGGCACATCCATGATCCGTTCACCAAGATTATGACAAATTTCCCCACGGGATTTGAATACTGTACACAAACAAAAAAATAAACAAGCAAACAACAACAACAACAACAACAACAAAAACAGGAGAGCAGGACAAAGAGGAACTAGTCAGAATTAGGGAAGCTAAAATGCAGGGGGTTTTGATTTGATCACGAGCACGTTGGATAGCAGAAGGGGAAAAGGTCAATCAGTATTTTTGCTCGCTTGAAAAAAGAAATTTCTTAAACAAAAATATGACAAAGTTAACATTAGATGATGGTTTAGAAATATTTGATGACGAAAGGATCCAACAAGAAGTGAAGAAATTTTACGAAAAATTGTACCGGTCAAAGGAAGTTGAGGAGTGCGAAATAGCTGAAATGGTTAACTTACCTCATGTCTTAACAGACCAAGAAAAGGTACAATTAGAAGGGGAAATTTCTATAGATGAGGCTGGCTATGCACTTAAACAGATGAAAAACAATAAAAGCCCTGGATCAGACGGATTTACTGTTGAGTTTTTCAAATTTTTTTGGCCATCACTTGGAATATTCGTTGTCCGATCCTTAAATGAAGGTTTTCAACTAGGTGAGCTGTCCACCACACAAAAAGAAGGAATTATAGTTTGTATTCCTAAAGGTGATAAATCTCGAGATGTCATCAAAAACTGGAGGCCAATTACTCTTTTAAATGTTGTTTATAAGATAGGGTCAGCATGTGTTGCGAATAGACTAAAAATGGTTCTTCCAGGCTTGATTAATGAAGACCAAACAGGATTTATGGCCAACAGATATATCGGAGATAATATTAGATTAATTTATGACTTAATTAACTACTTGCAAACACACCAGCTGCCTGGTTTGCTTTTATGCTTAGATTTCGAAAAAGCCTTCGATTCACTTGACTGGGGATTTATGACTAAAGTACTTGTAGCATTCGGATTTGGACCAGATATACGTAAATGGATAAGTACTTTTTATAATAATATTAAGTCAACTGTTCTTGTAAATGGACAGGCATCTAATTGGTTTCCTGTAGATCGTGGATGCAGGCAGGGTGACCCAGTTTCAGCCTACATATTTATTTTGTGCGTGGAAATCCTTGCCATTATGTTGAGAGATAATAGAATTATAAAAGGGATCCAAATTAATAATACAGAACACAAAATTTCACAATATGCGGACGATGCAGAAATCATGCTTGAAGGTGACAAAGTGTCTTTTGAGGAAACTCTGATAACAGTTGATAGGTTTGGGGGAAAATCAGGTTTGATATTAAACACAGAAAAAACGAGTGCTATATGGCTTGGCAGTAGGAAAAACTCGAACATTCGCTATATGCAACACTTAAGTATACAGTGGAATCCACCACAATTTAAAATTCTGGGTATTTTATTTACTAACGATCTTGCTGATTGTTCAGAAATAAACATACAGGCTAGATTTCTTGAAATAAGAATGCTATATAAGGTATGGTTAAAGAGACAGATTACTCCACTTGGCAGGGTGGCCGTTTTAAAGTCTTTAATCTTGTCCAAACTAACTCATCTCTGGATTCTACTTCCAAATCCTCCCGATGATGTAATTAATGCTATTCAAAACTCAGTATTTCGATTTGTTTGGAATAGAAAAAGGGATCGTATAAACAGAAAAACTGTGACTAAAAACATAATGAATGGAGGACTTGGTGTGCCAAGAATAAAAGAATATATATTTGCATTAAAGCTTGCATGGATTAGAAAAATAAGAATATCGTCTCATAAGTGGAAAAGTATTACTTTAGCAAGTTGTCTAAGAATAGATCATCTAGAAAAAATTGGTTGTAGTCTTCCTCTAGGCCAATTATCCAAAAATAAATTTTGGGTTGATGTATTTAAGGCATATAAGGAATTTGGCCGAAGGATTCTACCTAGCATTTCCGAAGAAATGGCTTCCGAAAATATATTCTATAATGAAAATATTAAGATAAACAAAAAAAACAATTTTTTATCAAAGTTTGTTCGACAAAAATATACATACAATTGGACACATTATAAAAGAAGATGGTACGCTTTTGGCATATAGAGAGTTCAATAACAAATATGGATTTTGCATTGACTTTATCTCGTATACTGGATTATTAAGAGAAGTAAGCGCATATATTCGGAAAACTGCAGTAACAATGACAAATAACAAGAATGAAGAAAGGTCTAAATTATGGAAACTTATCTGCTCAGTCAGCAGAGGGGCACGTGTTTATTATGATGCCCTTCTGTGCGACAACATAAACCCTGCTTATTGCAATAAGTGGAATGAAAAATTTGAACAGCAGTTGGATTGGGATGTAATTTTTAAAAAGGTGCAAAAAATAAAAGAAACTTAAATGGTTTCAGATAAGAATTCTACACCGTATACTGGGTACAAATATTGTGCTGTCAAAAATGAGAATTGAACCAAATGATCATTGTACATTTTGTAATACAGAAAGAGAAAACATCGAGCATCTATTCTGGTCGTGTGAGCATGCGGCACATTTTTGGCAACAACTTCAAGCAATAATAAAAGGAAAATGTCAGCATGCGGATTCTTTAAATTGTCTGTTGAATTGGTATTATTTGGGCATTCAAATAATTTTAGAAGTGATGTACCCTTTGACTTTATTTTACTTCTAGCCAAATATTTCATCTATAAATGCAAATGTGAGAAAAAACTTCCAATTGTAATAAACTTTCTACACTATTTAAAGACAAGGTATAATCTTGAACAGCAAGTCGCAAAAAGCGTAAAGTCAATGCAAAAACTGCACGAAAAATGGCAGTTATACCAATCTTTGATAGAAGTGTAAATTTTGGACTTGATGTGCATGTTAAAGGACTAGTCTGTCTCCTTTATCACTTATTATGCATGTACGTATGGATCTCCTTGTGGTTTTGTCGGTGTCTTACCCTCCTCTCCCTCTCTCTCTCTCTCTCTCTCTCTCTCTCTTCTT
>CM065731.1:47906269-47908769 GCA_033310375.1 Conus canariensis | reverse complement strand
ACAGAAAGAACACATGGTCAAACCCCTTTTTCAGCAAGAGGACAGATAAAGCAAAAATGCCAATGTAATATTTCGATGATGTTTACTGAAACCATTCAATTCCTAACATTACTACATTATTTGGGATGAGGGGGGCGGGGCGGGAGGGGGGCGAAAGAGATCTTTGTAATTCATTGCAGCACAAGTATGTCGTGCGTGCGCCTCCGTAAGCTGTCAACAATTAAGACGGACACTGTATCTGCTTTTTTGTTCGTTTGTTTTTCAAAATCAGGGTACAGGTGTATACTTAGAGCCAGACGGATATGTCTTTTTTTCTTGGTGGGGAAGGGGGGGGAATGTTTTTGTTTGTTTGTTTGTATGTTGTTGGGGTTTTTTTTGTTGTTGTTTTTTTCAAATTTAGGGTAAACACCTAACCCAGACTGGACAATTCTTGATTTGATGTGCAGCTGCACTCTTCCTTCCGAACCTTACGTGTGTAGATTTATTCCTATGTCAAACATTCTATATACATCAAAATATTTGAGCGATAATAATGCAGAGACAGCCTGGGGATTAGCAAATTAGGTTATTGGAGAGAGAGAGAGAGAGAGAGAGAGAGGAGAGAGAGAGAGAGAGAGAGAGAGAGAGAGGAGAAATTTTATTTAAAGAAGGTTGTGGCTTAAGCATAAACAATGCTTTTTTGCATCCAGCCCTCTGGACACAAAAAGCAGATGCAAACTGCAAATAGATCGGGCACAAATGTAAACATGAGAGAGAGAGAGAGAGAGAGAGAGAGAGAGAGAGAGAGAGAGAGAGAGAGAGAGAGAGAGAGAGAGAGAGAGATTCATACATGCGTTAATATATCCAGAAAAAAAAAAGAAAGAAAGACAGAAAAAATAGAAAGCCAAACTGAAAAGAAAAATGACAACGCTGCCGAACGAAAGAAACAAACAAATGACAAGACAAAACACGACGCGTTTCGACCTCTTTGGTCTTCTTTAGGCAAGACAACCAACATTTAAGACAATTACAACGAAGAACGAACAATCACTTATCTTGTTTGTCTTGCCTGAAGAAGATACGGAAGTCGAAACGCGTCGTGTGTGTCTTATAATTTCTTTCTTTCTTTCGTTCGGCGGCATGGTCATTTTTAATAATAATAATGAATACTTATATAGCGCCTATTCTCGGCTAGAGACCAAGCTCTAAGCGCTTTAACAATCCACACTCGTTTACACAACGGGCCGCCTACCTGGGTAGTGCCGACTGAAGAGCTGCCAGCTGGCGCTTCATTCAGTCGTTTCCCGTGTCATCCAGTCAGTATCGTTCAATATCGTTCACTCATTTTCCTTACTTCCTTCATTCTTTCCATTTCTCACGCAGGGTGCATGCTATGTGTAACGTGTCATCCATACCAACGGCCAAACTGACCTACTCTTCCGAAAGTTGGTGATGGGATTTTACGTGTGTGCAAGATGTTATGCGTGCGTTCACACATGGAACCTCGGTTTATAGTCTCATTCGAAGGACTGTATGGGAAAAGGAGTCAGAACCAATGTTAACTCCGAGGGAAAAATCCCCCTGTACCGAAACGCCCCCGGCGGAGGTTCGAACCCGCAACCCCAGGATCACCAAGATTACGAGTCCGGCGCTCTACCAACTGAGCTATTCCGGCTCTTTTAAGTTTGTTTCAAGTCCCGCCTGCAGTCACCTCACTTGGAAACTAGAAAGTCAAAAACGAAAGATGTGCACGATGAAGAAGAAGAAGAAGAAGAAGAAGAAAAGAAGAAGAAGAAGATTTTGTAAGACCCTGAGCTTCGATGGCGCAACTGAGTTCCAGAGAAGAGGACCAGAATGGACATGTTTTTAATAGGTCAGTCTCAGGTATGGGAACCTGGACTTGAGTAAAGTTGTGTGGAATTGAAATGAAATGAGGCAGGGAACAGCAAACAATAAACAAGTAAGGTAACTCTTGCTCCCGTAAGAAAACTCAAGATCTTTGCCAAGTCATTACTGTGATGACGGAGGGGTTGTTGGCCTGCGGCCCCCCCCCCCTTCCCCCCCCCCCCCCCCCCCCCCCCCCATTAGATTGTTCGTCTTTGAATTTGTCTGACTTCATTCAAGTTTAAAAGGCTGTGCCAGTCTTGAATGAAAGTTACTCTGAGTTGGGTTTTCTTATGGGAGCAAGAGCTACCCTACTTGTTTATTGTTTAAAGTTGTGTGACTAATCCAGATACAATTTTTTGCATGAACATAATTTTGCTGATAGTAAACATATCCTTTCAAGGGTAGAATTCCTACTTGCATAATTATAATCCGATAGTGTAAGGCTTGAGGATTTCAGGAGAACTGCTTGAAGGGCACGTCTATAGACACTGACTTAAGGTGTTGTTGATTTTGCGCCGGCCGAGTCAAACATCCTCAAAGAGTAATTAATTGAAGAAAGTATCCAGGAATAATTTTCTGGCATTGAAGTTCAAGAAGTGCTTAATCCTGCATAGCTCAGAGAGAGAGAGAGAGA
>CM065731.1:47898769-47901269 GCA_033310375.1 Conus canariensis | reverse complement strand
ACACACACACACACACACACACACACACACACACACACACACATGCGTGCGTGTGTGTGCATCCACGCAAGCCTATTTCAAATAATCATTTTGATCTCCATTGTTAAGAAATTCAAAAACAGATTTAAAACAACCTGTCAAGAAAATTATTCTTAGTAGGGTAGCATGGAGCAAAACGCCTAGGTGGGGTCAAACGCCCATCCCCGTAATTCGGAGAACATGTGATGTAGCAAACCACGTGATACTTGACCTGAATCCTGAGCAAAGAAGACGCTTCTGACAGGAGAAAGAGAACTCCCAAGTAAACGGTAGGTTTTACAGACTTATTTGTTTCCTCGGGGTTTGTTTTCAGTAATTTCTTATATGAATTCAGTTTAAGTATATTCATACATGTAACGAATGAAATGGAAAAGCTTTGTATTTTTATTGATTAAGAATATTTCAACTCGATGCTAGTGATGCTGGCGCCAGTTTGTTTCCCCTCCTTCCCGCTGTCTGACCGTTCTGTTCACAGTAGGTCAGTCTGGGGGTCAAACACCCACACCTTCACCGGGGCAAGACGCCTAGGGTGGGCTTTTTGCCCCGTTCATTAGGCCTTTCGCCCCATACTTGGTTTTATCGTAAATTAGGTAAGTGACGACTGGGAGTGTGTGTGTGTGTGTGTGTGTGTGTGTGTGTGTGTGTGTGTGTGTGTGTTGTGTCGACCGCGTCGTCTGGACTTTAGCATGAAACAAGACCAACGTTATCTGGACCGCCCCCGTTATCTGGACGTCCATATAATGCAATATGCCTCAAAACGGCTTTCTGAGGCTCCCTTTAGTCATGTGACGGAGTTTCATCACCTGATTGGTCAAGTCCAAACAGCACAGTTTTCAAGCATGGAGGGTGTAACTTAAGCTACACATATTACCAGGAGGTCCAGATAGCTACTGTAAAATACAGACGGGTGACATCAAAGGGTACAACAGCGCGCAGCTGGGCCTCAAGGTGCAACTTGAGATGGCTCCGACTCAAATCTGACGGTCGACTTTACACTACTAATTCCGCTGAGTAAACTTTTGTTTCAGTGTTTTTGCTCATCAATACTTTACGTTCAAACATTAACCAGGCCCCGGAGAACTACTGGCTGTAGGCCCGTGCTGTTTCATTCTTTGGTGAAAAACTGATGTCAGAACTGATCTAAAGAAAGATCATTAATAACTTCATGAGGGTAGTACTAATATCTATGTAAGAAATGTCTATTAAAAACCGTATTCACTCTATTTGGTGTGGAGGTGATGGCTTTCCATTGATAATCCAACTGAAAGTCCAGCTACTTCGATCAGAAGTCTAGGTCAGACTGATCTCAGTATTATGTCAGTGATACCTATCTCTGGTTTATTCAGCTGAAAGTGGGATACTCCAGTTTAGATGCTAGGGTTATGACGTGTTAAGGATTGTCCATCTAAAAGCTGAACTCGCCAAAAGACAGACTCTTTCATGCGTACCGCTATTAATTATGAAGGCCTGCTCATTTAAAAGCCAGACTTACATAAAGCCAGAATACTCTCATCTCTACCGCCAAAATTACATGCGCATCAGGACACACTGTGCTAAAGTACATATCAGAAATGGGACAGTAATATAAAGCACGGTGATACAGGAATAAAGTGGTTGAGATGCAGTGGTCCGCTGGAATCCTAGGTGAAGCTGTTGAACTGATCAGGCAGAAGTATGGGAAGACTGTGGGGGAAGGAGACTACTAGGTTGTTTCATTGTTTTTTCCCCCACCCCTTGTTTCTAAAGTACAGCAACATGCTCTGGGGTCAGGCCTAGTTTGGCCGCTGTAGACAACTGCCCCTCCACCTTCCCTTCCTTTCAACACACACTTCATGTCCACTGGCATGCATCAAACCGAATCTCTCCTCTTTCTCCCTCCTTCCCCTCTCCTCTTCCAACACACATATACCATTCTATCTGTCTCTTTCTCGGTCACTCGGTCATGCATCTTCATGCAAAATTCATAAAACTGTGGTCAAGTGGAGAGTGAACAGGCTATTTATTGCGGGATGGTGCACATTCAGTTAAAAGGGAAAAACACGAGAGCAATGACTTATTAACTGACAAGGAAGCTATACCAAAAAGCTGAAAGGAAACAACTGATTAGCAGCAGCAATGTCTTTTGAGGTCCTAAAGGTTGTCTCAGAGTACCTCAGTAGACACAGTTACTGCTTCAGTATCCCCCTCATATTTATACCTGTAATCACAGTTTGTACGATTGTTTTCAGTGTTCATGAGAGTGTGACCAAGAACATTAAGGTTTTCTTTAAGAATTACTGAAAATGGTATTCTATTCATTTATTTCATTAAATCCAGTCTACTGGCTATTTATCACGCACAAGGGTTCTAACACCTCTCTGAAACTATGTGAGTGAAGAACACAATTCCCACTCGAAAACAAAAAAGTTAGAATGTAGACATAACCCACACACAAGGCATATGATTCCTACGTATCTATAGG
>CM065731.1:47888769-47893769 GCA_033310375.1 Conus canariensis | reverse complement strand
GCTGACAGATTTTTTTTCTCCCCTCTCGTATATTCTCATTAGAACCCAAGCGAGGACGAGAAAAAGTTTTCACATTTCCCAGTTCCTTCTCCATCGGCTTTATTACGAATCCTGAAGTCAAAATTCGTCATGTGTCTATATGCCCATTCTAAAGATGTAAGCGGCATGTACTGAACGTATATGAAGGCCTGCCAAGAAAAGCAGGATTCCCGCCTGAGACGTGGGACAAGGACTTGGGGCTGGTGCCACACAAGCCAGGGATACGACCTCTTTCCTGAGCACATTTTAATGTAGATTAAACATTACGAGCGCATTCGGTTGTATTCGATGAGTTTCTTTTTTTGTCAGTAATATAGGGTAATGATAGTCGCTCACAAACATGACAGCCCCCATACCCCTTGTCCTCACATTTTGCTCCGCTCTCTCTCTCCCCTTCACCTGCCCTCTTTTATGGACTTCCAATGAACCTCTTGTCAGACTAGCAAGATTTCATTTCTACCCCTATCATATTTAGGTACACGTATTCATGATGATACTCGTTATCAGCACTTGCTCTATGGCATTGGAAGATGTTTTGAATTGGGGAGGAGGGGGGGGGAGGGAGGGGCGACAGCCAGAACTGACGCCGCTGCGTTTTTGTAACAGCCGAGGGAGGGAGGGAGGAAGGGAAGGGGCATGAAAGACGGGTGATATTCATTACAAAAGCAGAGGAAGGGGGAGGAGAGGGGGAGAAGGGAGAAACTCATCTTCTCATTATCTTGTGCAAGAACGGGGGAAGAAGAGGGGGGGGGGGGGTATTTCCAAAATATTTGTAAAAGCGAGGAGGCGGGGTGGGAGTGGGGGAACTAGAAGTGTCCTAAGTTAGAGAGAGGATGTTCTCTCCGCTTCCAATTTCCTGTAAAAGCGGGAGGCAGAACACCATAAACCATACCGTGCATATTTTTTGGCTTCAATATTTCAGGTCACCCTCCCTCCCCCCTCCCCCCCCCCCCCACCACCACCACGCCTCTGTTATTAGGCTATATTCACAGTATCATGTTTCTGTTATTCAGAGTCTAGTAACTCGTTAAAATTCTTAAATGCCCAGCCACCGTGGCAAAGTGGTTGGCGTCGCTGACTCCAGGATGGAAGGCCGTGGGTTCGATTCACATCAGACCTATTTATCTGAGGGATTTTTCTGCTCCGACTGGCTCCTGCCCAGAGTTTGCTATGGGCTCAAGTGGGAAGACTTGGCGTCTTCCCCCCCCCCCCCCCCCCCCCCCCAAGACAGAAGGAGTACCAATAGGGACAGAAAAGGGAAGAGCGAACTTTCGGGCTTTCTGCCTTACGCATGAAAATGTCTGTCGGACAGAACTGGATGGTGGGAACGATGCTCTCCCCCTTCCATACCTTTTTTCTCCTCTTTCCCTCTCCGTTGACTCTCGAGCACCATGCGCATCTGTGGGTTCCATTACTAACGGACATTCTAATGCGAACTTTAGTATTTTGACGTTTGACACCGAGCGTTGTTTGGGTTGTTGCCTACCTTATCCACAGTCAGCGGTTTGTAGTAGCGGAAAACGGGATTCGGCTAGCCGAGTGCTGACTTACGCTTTCTGATTGGCCAGTGGCCCGGCTCCCCATGAACACAAACTGATAAAGGGCAGAGCCATTCCTTGAAGATAAGGTGAAATTTTTATAAAACATTCAGTAAACTTTTTTGTATGGTTATAACCAATGCCTGATTGTTACCAAAAAAACAAACAAACTTTCTTTACGTAAATATTTCTTGCATGACACAAACTTCAACAGACCAGATGAGCTGGTTCGCCCCTACCCCCAACCCTGAGGTCTTCTCCTTGTAACCCCCCCCCCCCCCTCCTGCAATCCCCTCTTTTTATGTATTATAGATATACTCAAATCTATTCCAAATAATTGTGTATATTCCTACAAACGATGCAGCATTGTACATAGTGTACATTTTAGTTCTCTTCACCGGCTCTTGTTCTTAACACTGCGACCTTGACTTTAAAAAAAATTAGTGGAATATCCAATAAACATGGATTGTCTTTCTGTCGGCTTTTCCTCTCGGCATGCGTTCTCAGACTCACACAGTCAGGCTGAGGTATGAGAATCAAGAGTGAGAAACTGATTTAATCCTTTTTTTCAAAATGTGCATAGTATAGTATTAATTCGTTGATATCCGCATTAACCCCTATCTGAAAAGATAATCTATCCACAGGAGATGCCCTGAATCGTTTCATTTTTTTTTCCGTCGATGGATTATCTTTTACTGGAGCAATACGGATATTACTTCAATACCATGAATGGTATATACTCGCATAAAGTTACAAATTGTCACACACCGATACATTTTAAATGCTGAACATGTTATTTTAAATGCCCGGATCTGCATTTTATAACCTTAAATAATCTTTAATGTTAATGTTTTGTTACGCATCCTAACGATTTGGTAAGTGTCCAGAATGACATATTCGTAATTACTGTTACTTTTGTATTGAATATGGACCTTAACCAGGAGTTAACTAGCAATGATTTACATCTGATTGCAGGGCAGCACATTCTCAGTTAACTCAGCAGTTCTGTGAAATTTCATCAGGTCATTTATTCCTTCCAAATGGTTAGCCAGTGAGTCTGTCAAACGGCGAATAATTTCCAGTGATTTTATATCTCGTCATAAGTTAAAGTTTCGGGTTGTTTGAGATCTTTGTATTTTTCAGTGTACTCCTTTGTGTCTTTCTGGCTCCGTTAGCCTCGGACTGAACCAGGATATGGGTCTACCATTCAGATCTGACGCGATGTACCGTCACTTGCCTCACCTTGGTGATGGTGCTGAGGTCTGTGGGAGGTCTGTCTTGGGGGTACTCTCAGGCAGTGATTGTATTCTTCGAGTATGTGAGGAGTCTGGTTTTCAGTTCGTCGTTGGTGTGTTTTGCTCAGACCTCTAAATTCTTCTGATTCACAGTCTGTCGTGGAATGGTGGGGATCTTCTGGAAGCAGGAACCATGGTGTTCGGTGCCTTCTTTGATTGTATCTGTCGGTGAAATACAGTAGGGGATGTTCAGACACTTCGATGTTCAGGTGGTTGTCACCTTGGATGGTGGGTTGTTGGGACGGGAGGTCTTGCCCAGAATGATGATGTTGGTTAGGCTTTAATGGCTGGTGGGTTCATATTCTGCTCCGAATGTATCATTTAGTTGCTGACAAGGCTGAAGGTGTGCAGGTCGCTATGTTGTTGAACTTGTGTATGGTTACGGAACTTGTCTTTCGCGTAACTGGAGACATAACAAGAGGTATGTCTCTGGTTGTAGTATTCACATCACGAGGCCCGGGTGGATCTGTGTTTTTCCATGGGTCTGATGTGGGGTCACATCAGCTTCCAAGGCACTTCTTAAGAGTGCTTGTCAATATGGACACCACAGAGCGTGGTGCTTAGAGCACAAAGCCACCGGCCCTTCTGTGTGTCGCATGGCTGCTCTAATTCCCACTGTCAGGTATCTATGGAACAAATGTAGAGAAAAGTGGTACCAGAGGAAATGCCTCAGGAAAGTGTATTAATCCTGAGGTGTTTCCTAGTGATCACCTGGTATACTGAGTATCCCTTGTTGTGTAGAGAACCTGTCTGGGTAATCGAATCAACATATGACTCATACAGAGCCTGTTGAACTGACGCCAGATTTACGGGTTCAGTGAATCTGAAGCGAGTTCCACCGGACCTTGCCGTTGATGTGCACTCGCAAGGGTTCCTGGAAATGCCCATGGAAATGTACGAAACTATGTGCGGCGCTTGCTGCCACACCTTGTGTTTCTTATCCATACAGATCATTCAACGACGTCCCTGCATGTGTTTAGTTCTGTTTGTCACGGGATGATGTGTTGGATCAGTTTATGAGCTGTGGGGCTCTTAAAGGCCTGATCAGAGAAATACATAGATGTGTGTACCTGTACATGTATTTATTTATGTCTCTGGTGTCAGCAGTGTCATTTATTCTGGACGGTCCCCTTTCCCAGTGATGCATCAGTCAAGGTGATACTTCCTGAGCACTCGGAGTTGCTGGTAATCTTCAGCTGTGTTTCATTGAGAGATGCAGTTAGAGGAGTTATCGTGCATTCTGGTATCTGTTTGCTAAAGGATCTTCATCTTTTCGGAACAGACCATGAAGCAAGAGAATTGGAGGCATCAACAAACTGGTCAGCTTCTAGCTGCAGACCAGACTGCTCATGTGTCGGGAGAAAGCAATCGCTTAAACAAGAGCAGTAACGTCACTACTCTTGTCTGAAAGTTCCTCTAGGATTACTTCACTCGGATTTTGGTCCTGTCATTGAGGCGATGCCGGTGACAGTGATCCATTTAAGTTCTGCATTCTGGATCCAGGTCCTAGTCCAGATCCTTGGGTGATAGGGATCAGGTGAGGCACGAGGAATAGGCTGGAAAATACCGAGATCTTAACCTTGGCTTAATCATGTGACAGATGTCGAACACTGGAAGTTTTCACCGCTTTGACATACTCTCTGGCCTGTCATTTGTGTAAGAAGTAAATGCCTGCATGAACTCGGGAACTGCCATGGTCACTGGGAATGCCTGGAGCCCACGTTGCCAGGACTGGATGTCGGAGCCCTGTGACCAACAGTGTGCCGTGGCCAGGTATGTTAAATGCTCATATCTTTCACAAAGCTGACCACGGTTTTCTTCATTTGCTAGGTAACAGTAAAATACAAGAACGAAAGAAGAGCGACAATAAAAGAGCGTGTAAAAGATCGATCTTAACGTGATAAAAGCCATAGTGTTAACACATAATCAAAGTCTTGTAAAAAAAAAAAAAAAAAAAAAAAAAAAAAACGAAACTCAACAATTGTTGTTATTTTCAAGCTACATGCATACAGTGTGTAGCTATACATGAAAGGTGTAATTCTTGTCAATTGTTTTTTTTTTTTTTGCCTCGTCTCTTCCGTTCTCTCTATAGCGTTTCTGCCATTGCACTTATTCTGAGCCCCCCCCC
>CM065731.1:47878769-47883769 GCA_033310375.1 Conus canariensis | reverse complement strand
ACCGTCCGATAATTCGTCTAGAACCTGGAGAGGGATTGTATAAGGTTCAGAGGGGGAGGCAGTATTGGTGACAAGTGATGGAGGGGAGGAGGGAGTATTTCTTACACCTGCAAAACTCTTGATAAATCCATGACTTAAAAACAGATATTGTGAAATAGCAACTTCTTACACACGGCTTTTACTGGTCCGATAATTCTCTGGTAACATTTCCTTTAATTTCGTAAAAAAGCCTCGTATTTTCTTCTGGACTTAGATTAGTGAATGAATAATTCAGCACAGTAATCCAGTATGGGTTAAACTCGTGACGTAGCAGGGCTGCCTGCCACAACTGCACATGAAAAGACCTCAGCAATCAGAACCTTAAAATACTGGCATCATTCTCGTATCAGTCGTGGTGTTATATAAGCATGGTGGCAGTGTACAATGTGCAGGAGAGCAGAGCACTAGCACCACAAAAATGTAAGAGTAGCACACACAAAAGAAAAATAAAAAGGTCACACATGATCAGGGAGGTAACTTTCTATGCCCTTGGTTACACTGAGTTTGGTAACGAAACTATTTTGTGTGTGCTTTTTTAAATAACATAACATTATCATAGTCTTTTATTTTGTAAAAGAGTGCGAAATCAACTCTTACAAACAATTTTTACTGGTCAACTTGAACTTGGGAGAGGGAGGTGGGTGCAAAAGCACAAGAGCTTAGACAGACGCACAGAGATGGACACGCGCACACGCATGCACTGGCATACACCTGTGCCCCACACACACAACGCACACGCACACGCACACGCACACGCACAAACACACAAACACTGAGAGAGACGCACACAAGCATGCACACTTAATCGGGCCTTAGTTTGAACAGGACGACGTCCCAGAGGAGACGCCAGGAGTACAGCCCGGAAGAGAACATAGCACCGCGAACGGATGACGGCCAGAGGAGACATCAGGACACGGCTACAGCCCAGGCGAGCCATGGGGTTTGACAGGGACACGCACGCACAGCACACACACACACACACACACACACACACACACACACACACACACACACCACACACACACACGTACACAAACACGCACACACATACACACACACACCACATAGACAGACGCGCGCGTATTAATCGGGCCTTGGTTTGAACAGGACGGCGTCCTGGAGGAGATGCCGGGAGCATGAGTACAGCCCAGAGGAAAACACCGCACAGGGAACGGATGACAGCCCAGAGTAGACATCAGGACACGACTACAACCCAGGAGAACATAGGGTTTGACAGGGACACACACACACACACACACACACACACACACACACACACACACACACACACACACACACACACACACACACACGCATACCACACCACGCAAAACACACACACGCATACGCACGCACGCACACACACACACACACACACACACACACACACACACACAGAGCGAGAGAGAGAGAGAGAGAGAGAGAGAGAGAGAGAGAGAGAGAGAGAGAGAATGAGACACACAAACGTGCACGAATTAATCGGGCCTTGCTTTGAACAGGACGATGTCCATGAGGAGACGCCAGGAGCAGGAGTGCAGCCCAGAGGAGAACATCGCACCGGAAACGAGTGACAGCCCAGGGGAAACGCCAGGCACAGGACTACAGTCCAGGGAAGACGCCAGGCACAGGACTACAGCCCAGGGGAGACGCCAAGCACAGGACTTCAGCCCAGGGGAAACGCCAGGCACAGGACGACAGCCCAGGGGAGACGCCAGTCACACAACTACAGCCCAGGGCAGACGCCAGGCACAGGACTACAGCCCAGAGAGACGCCAGGCACAGGCCTACAGCCCAGGGGAGACGCCAGGCACAGGACTATAGCCCAGGGGAGACGTCAGGCAAGGACTACAGCCCAGCGGTGACGCCAGGCACAGGACTACAGCCCAGAGAGACGCCAAGCACAGGACAGAGAGACGCCAGGCACAGGACTACAGCCCAGGGGAGACGACAGGCACAGGACTACAGCCCAGTGGAGATGCCAGGCAACAGGACGACAGCCCAGGGCGTCAGGCACGGGACTACTGCCCAGGGGAGACGCCAGGCACAGGACTACAGACCAGGGGAGACACCAGGCACACGACTACAGCCCAGGGGAGACGCCAGGCACAGGACTGCATTCCAGGGGAGACGCCAGGCACAGGACTACAGCCCAGGGGAGACGACAGGCACAGGACTACAGCCAGGGAGACGCCAGCACAGGACTGCATCCAGGGGAGACGCCAGGCACAGGACTACAGCCCAGGGAGACGACAGGCACAGGACTACAGCCCAGGGAGATGCCAGGCACAGGACTACAGCCCAGGGGACGTCAGGCACGGACTACAGCCCAGGGGAGACGCCAGGCACAGGACTACAGCCCAGGGGAGACGCCAGCACAGGACTACAGCCCGGTGGAGACGCCAGGCACAGGACTACAGCCCAGGGGAGACGCCAGGCACAGGACTACAGCCCAGGGGAGACGCCAGGCACAGGACTACAGCCCAGGGGAGACGCCAGGCACAGGACTACAGCCCAGGGGAGACGCCAGGCACAGGACTACAGCCCAGGGGAGACGCCAGGCACAGGACTACAGCCCAGGGGAGACCCGGCACAGGACTACAGCCAGGGGAGACGCCAGGCACAGACTACAGGGGAAGCAGGACAGGACTACAGCCCGGGGGAGATGCCAGGAACAGGGCGACAGCCCAGGATGACGGCCAGAGGAGAGACACCAGACACAGAAGATGACAGAACAACAGAGGTGCAGGTGAGAATGATGGACTGGCTAATCACAGGAAATACAAAGTTGAATTTGTTTTTAAAGCAATAGTTTTATGTAAAAGAAATTACAAACAACGTAAAGAAAAATGCAAATATGTCAATATATATGCATTACTTTAACTGAGAAAGGAACAGACATCTGTGTTAACAGAAAAAGGTAAGGATATAAACTACTCAATCAATATACGAGGAATATCTATTACATTAGTCCTGTTGTCTCCCAGTGGAGCATAGGGCCGCAACAACACCACGCCAGCGGACTCTGTTTGGGGCTGTTCTCTTCAGCCGAGTCCATGTCATTCCGGCTTCCTTCACTTCGCTCTCGACGGATCTTCTCCACGACTGTTTTGGCCGTCATAGGGTTCTGATGTTCCAGGTCCCTATCCTGGTCTTGGCCTTGGTCGTAAGAAGACTAGTCGGCGAGCTGGCTTCCCGGAGGCTTTCACCAGCACGCGTCATGGACCCAGCTGAAGAGGCGTCTTCCCGTCCAGGCAGTTGTTGGGTCGTAATTGTCGTTGCAGTTTCTGTAGCACGACTTTTTTTTTTACGGGGTGGGGTTGCTAGCCCCACGCCCAACCCTCCTTTTTTTTTTTTACACTGAGTTTGGTAACGAAACTATTTTGTGTGTGTGTTTTTTAAATAACATAACATTTATCATACGTCTTTTATTTTGTAAAAGAGTTTGCGAAATCAACTCTTACAAACAACTTTTACTGGTCAACTTGAACTTGGGAGAGGGAGGTGGGTGCAAAAGCACAAGAGCTTACACAGACGCACAGAGATGGACACGCGCACACGCATGCACTGGCATACACCTGCGCACATACAAATGCGCGCGGGCGCGCGCGCGCACACACACCGCACACAACACACACACACACACACACACACACACACACACACACACACACACACACACACAAACACTGAGAGAGACACACACAAGCATGCACACTTAATCGGGCCTTAGTTTGAACAGGACGACATCCCAGAGGAGACGCCAGGAGTACAGCCCGGAAGAGAACATAGCACCGCGAACGGATGACGGCCCAGAGGAGACATCAGGACACGGCTACAGCCCAGGCGAGCCATGGGGTTTGACAAGGACACGCACGCGCGCGCGCACAACACACACACACACAACACACACACACGCACACACGCACACACGTACACAAACGCGCACACACATACACACACACCACATAGACAGACGCGTGCGTATTAATCGGGCCTTGGTTTGAACAGGACGGCGTCCTGGAGGAGATGCCGGGAGCAGGAGTACAGCCCAGAGGAAAACACCGCACAGGGAACGGATGACAGCCCAGAGTAGACATCAGGACACGACTACAACCCAGGAGAGACATAGGGTTTGACAGGGACACGCACACACACGCACACACGCGCACACACGCACGCACACACACGCACACACACGCGCACACACACACACACACACACACACACACACACACACACACACACACATACACACACACAGAGCGAGAGAGAGAGAGAATGAGACGTACAAACGTGCACGAATTAATCGGGCCATGGTTTGAACAGGACGATGTCCATGAGGAGACGCCAGGAGCAGGAGTGCAGCCCAGAGGAGAACATCGCACCGGAAACGAGTGACAGCCCAGGGGAGACGCCAGGCACAGGACTACAGTCCACGGGAAACGCCAGGCACAGGTCTACAGCCCAGGGGAGACGCCAAGCACAGGACTTCAGCCCAGGGGAGACGCCAGGCACAGGACGACAGCCCAGGGGAGACGCCAGGCACACAACTACAGCCCAGGGCAGACGCCAGGCACAGGACTACAGCCCAGAGAGACGCCAGGCACAGGCCTACAGCCCAGGGGAGACGCAAGGCACAGGACTATAGCCCAGGGGAGACGTCAGGCACAGGACTTCAGCCCAGCGGTGACGCCAGGCACAGGACTACAGCCCAGAGAGACGCCAAGCACAGGACTACAGCCCAGAGAGACGCCAGGCACAGGACTTCAGCCCAGGGGAGACGCCAGGCACAGGACTACAGCCCAGTGGAGATGCCAGGCACAGGACGATAGCCCAGGGTGTCAGGCACGGGACTACTGCCCAGGGGAGACGCCAGGCACAGGACTACAGACCAGTGGAGACACCAGGCACAGGACTACAGCCCAGGGGAGACGCCAGGCACAGGACTACAGCCCAGGGGA
>CM065731.1:47856269-47868769 GCA_033310375.1 Conus canariensis | reverse complement strand
ATAGCAACTTCTTACACACGGCTTTTACTGGTCCGAGAATTCTCTAGTAACATTTGCTTTTATTTCGTAAAAAAGTCTCGTATTTTCTTCTGGACTTAGATTAGTGAATGAATAATTCAGCACAGTAATCTAGTATGGGTTAAACTCGTGATGTAGCAGGGCTGCATGCTACAACTGCACATGAAAAGACCTCAGCAATCGGGACCTTAAAATACTGGCATCATTCTCGTATCAGTCGTGGTGTTATATAAGCATGGTGGCAGTGTACAATGTGCAGGAGAGCAGAGCACTAGCACACACAAAAATGTAAGAGTAGCACACACAAAAGAAAAATAAAATGGTCACACCATGATCAGGGAGATAACTTTCTATGCCCTTCGTTACACTGAGTTTTGTAACGAAACTATTTTGTGTGTGTTTTTTTTTAAATAACATAACATTCATCATACGTCTTTTATTTTGTAAAAGAGTTTGCGAAATCAACTCTTTACAAACAACTTTTACTGGTCAACTTGAACTTGGGAGAGGGAGGTGGGTGCAAAAGCACAAGAGCTTACACAGACGCACAGAGATGGACACGCGCACACGCATGCACTGGCATACACCTGCGCACATACACATGCGCGCTCCCGCAGACACACACACACACACACACACACACACACACACACACACACACACACACACACACACATGCATGCGCACACGCGCGTGCACACACACACACACACACACACACACGCACACGCACACGCGCACACACACACACACACACACACACACACACACACACACACACACACACACACACACACACACCGCGCGCACGCACGCACGCGCGCGCGTATGATGACTAATCGTGACTCTGTTCGAACAGGGACAGCCGACCAGAAGAGGCACCAGGAACAAGATGATTGTGGAGACACCAGGAACAGGATGACAACTTGGAGGGAGACACGGGAAACGGGGGAAAGCCCAGGGGAAAGGTCACACGAGGAACATGACAGCACAACAGAGGTGCAGGTGAGACATGTGAACAGGCTACTGATGTGAAATACAATGTTGGAAGGAACTTGTTTTGTTCGCAGGTTAAAGTATCCCTATCTTCTGCGAGGTGTATGTAATGCATTGACATTTCCATTCCATCGAAGATGTTCCAAACCGTTGGATGATACTGCTAGATCCCTTTTCGGGCGGGATTAGGTTGTAGAAGAGGTAGGAGGTGTCGGTATTGGAGGAGGTGGGGGTGGTGAAAATGGGTTCGGGGAGAGAGAGGGGGGGGGCTGAGGAGGAGGGGAAAATGTTTTTCATCACTCGCCTCAAAAATCTGAGTAAGTGCAGGATATATGCGTGCGAACAGACGCTTTTCTTTTTAAGATGTTCTGTCTTTCATTCTGAAACGGCACTTATGAGATGGCAACGCTTTGTAAACGGCTTTTGCTATTTACTTAAACTGTGGAAGGGGAGATTGTGTGAAGAAACGAGAGAGCGAAGCGAGGCGAAAAGCGTATTAAAAGGGGATAGGATGGTGAACAGGGGTGAAGGGGTAAAAAATACAAGGCTGGTGGGGGTAGGGGTGGGAGGTGGGACGGAGAGAGAGAAAAAGATGAATGAATGATGGTTTACAGTGGTCAAGTTTACATAGCCACTTCACAAAAGAGGGATGATGGGGTGGGAAATGTGTTTAAAGGAAAAAGTGCAAACATTATTCAGTCGATTCACCCGAACATCGCGATTTGGAATCTAAACGCGGAAGATGGATTGTAACTCATAAGATATCAAAGATTGGTGGTGGTGGTTGTTGTTGTTGTTTTGTTATAAATCGTTGTTTTATCATGAATCACATGAGCTCAGTATAGACAGTCATGACGGGTCGCCATTATTTTTCACTGTCGACATTGTTGTCCTTGACATCTTCCTTGGAGACACGTGTGAAACTGTCCATTTTGCTCGTTGATTCCCTCAAACACTCCAGTATTTGTATCCATCTATTTCCTGAGTCTGTCTGTAAATCATCACATCGGGAAGATCCATCGGTGGTATGTAACCGTAAAGAATCGGTTTTGTACGGTTCTTAATTGGGACAGCTATATAATCCACATTGGATACTCATGAGGAAGACCCCCCATTGTGTGTTGCGTGTGACAGCTTGTTCAGTGTTAATCATTTTTGACAGAATGTGCTGATTTGATGTGTATCAGAGAGAAGTTCTTTTCCACCAGTGATTTATCAGTTCTTTTTCGTGAGATTTCAGTAGATCTTATTTTTTCTTTTTTGAAAGAGGTAAACTTATTTTATAAATATAGTGTTTTAATTATGTATACAGGTGTCGTCGGAGTTGAACAGATAATTGTGCTTTTGTCCTCATAAATTTTAAGCTATGTGTTAATACTAGTGTGGGTATTTGTATTTAGAGACTTAGATATGATAGCTGAGGTCCTGATTTGGCTCCTAGTAGTCCGCTGGACCCTATAAACACTAACTAACTAACTAACTAACTAACATCGGGAAGAATCATCAGAAACGTCACTGCGCTGTAAATCACGTGCGTTTCCTACCGTAACGGCTGCTTTGGTTTTAAATTGTTTCGTGGTACACGGCCTGTCATGTCCACCATCACATATGAAACTCTTTGTTACAGTCTTCATCAGCACTTAAATTGTCTAATTCGCTGCCTAGAATCAGATCGCTTTCCTGGACGAGTGTCACTGATTGTCAATGTCATATCTATATTGTGTGTGCCCTGAACAGTTCTAGTAGGGGAGGGAGGAGGGCGACTAGCACACTGCACACTCGCATTACAATCAACTTTACCATAGTCCATTCTACACTCAATTTCAGCATCAGTACAGAGTAGGCTGGGTGGCGTTGGTAAAAACAGGCTGGACGTGGGAAGAGAAACAATGACTTGCCTTTTCTCGTTGTTTTTGTCTGTATGTCTCTGCTCTGCGCTAGTCCCTGTTCACTTGTGAAGGACGTTTTCGCCGGAACATGAAAGCAAATTAAAAAAAATGTTGATACCGGACCCCATTGCCAAAAGGGATTTCATAATGCACATACCCATGCGTTCTCTTGAGCCCACGTACTTGCATACACAAACACACCCACACGCGAGAGTGCTCGCGCGCAGGCACACGCGCACACGTTATGCGCGTTGCGCGCGCGCGCGCGCGCACACACACACACACAACACACACACACACACACACACACACACTGTTACTCACTCGCAGACACAAGTGCATGCACGCATAAACGCATGTGCGAACACACACATACCCAGAGAGAGAGAGAGAGAGAGAGAGAGAGAGAGAGAGAGAGAGAGAGAGAGCGCAACTGTAGGAAAAAAAACATCTTTTAATTGTCACTGTAAACATTGCATAAAATGAGTTGCTAAATATTTTAACTGTTTTCAAGAATTGCTGTCTTGTCTGGGCTACGTTTATTTTCACCGATTCTTTTTAAATAACTGCTTTTTTTTTTTACGTACTTCTGTACCATGGTCAGATCAGAATGATTTCCTTATTTTATCGGATTCATTGTCGGCATTGTCGGCTTTATCGACAAGAGAAGTTTCACATCCAGTTTTGGCTGATATTCATGATCTTCATACTCAGCTTGTCTCTTTGGGAAAGCATATAGTTTTCTTGTGGGTCCCCAGCCACATGGGAATCTATGGTAACTCAGTGGTGGACAAAGCAGCCAAACAAGCTCTCGGTGCAAGTCTTTCCAGGAGGCCTATGCAGTTTGTTCCTCACTCTGATCTACGGCATAAATCTAGTTTGTATTGTCGTGAACTGTGGAAGAGTGAATGGTGTAATCAAATTCATAATAAATTGTTTAAAATTTGCCCAGATTTAACCAATCCTTTCTCATCGGTGGTACGTAACCGTAAAGAGGAATCGGTTTTGTCACGGTTACATATTGGGCACAGCTATATAACGCACAGTTGGATACTCAGAAGGGAAGAACCCCCCATGGTGTGTTGCGTGTGACAGCTTGTTCAGTGTTAATCATTTTTTGACAGAATGTGCTGATTTGATGTGTATCAGAGAGAAGTTCTTTTCCACCAGTGATTTATCAGTTCTTTTTCGTGAGATTTCAGTAGATCTTCTTTTTTCTTTTTTGAAAGAGGTAAACTTATTTTATAAAATATAGTTTTAATAATGTATACAGGTGTCGTCGGAGTTGAACAGATAATTGTGCTTTTGTTCTCATAAATTTTAAGCAATGTGTTAATACTAGTGTGGGTATTTGTATCTAGAGACTTAGATATGATAGCTGAGGTCCTGATTTGGCTCCTAGTAGTCCGCTGGACCCTATAAAACTAACTAACTAACTTCTGTACCATGACATCCTTCCATATACATGTTATAGAACAATAGCGAGCAAAAATTTTGACGGAAATTTAGAACAGATTATGTATGGACTGCAAGCTGCTGCAGAGGTTAAAACAATGTTTGCTGCAATGTCAAGACACTGTCAGTGAATGAAATGAAAAGTTAGCATCCCTGTATCATATCCTATTGGGTGATTAATTAGGTCATTCCCATACCACAAATTTAAGTCTGCAACCGACGTTATCCAGAATCAATTGTTGACGGTTCGTAATATTACTACTTTACTTTGTCATGGTATTAAGTCCACTCAAGTCAAGTATGCAGATAGCAGGAACGTTTCATGCAGTGGGCATAATAAATAGCTTAAAACAAAATCTTTTGTTAGAGAGAAAGAATGTGACTCTACGGTAAAGTGATCTGGCTTAACTGAGAGGATCAGATGTACTTCACTGAAAATCAGATGCTGAAACTACTGATTTTTGCGTCCACAGGAAGAAGGAACTACATCAACGGCCACGGAAAATGGAGACCAGGTCACGTGGTCTTGAAAAGATGAGTGTCGTCCTCCCACTTGGTTTTCTCTCTCTCTCTCTCTCTCTCTCTCTCTCTCTCTCTCTCTCTCTCTCTCTCTCTCACTCTCTCACTCTCTCTCTCTCTCTCCTTCCTTCCTTCCTTCTTCTTTTTCCTCCTTCTCCTTCTCCTCCTCCTCCTCCTTCTTCTCCTCCCCTTCCTCCTCCTCCTCCTCCTCCTCCTCCTCCTTCTTCTTCTTTGTCGTCGCCGCCGCCGCCGCCGCCGCCTCCGCCTCCGCCTCCGTCGCCTTTTTTTTTTTTTCCTTGAGCACTTTTCCGGTGTAGTGCTCCTCTTCCAAAGTTTTCTTCCTTCAAAGATTCTGATATCTTCCTTTTCGAGTTCGGTGCCTTCTTTCTTACGATTTAATCCTTTTTTTAACTGCGTTGAGTATCTTCTGTTTTCCTAGAGCTTAGTGTTCTCTATTTCTTAGGGTTCAGAGTCTTTCCTTCATATTAGTATGGTTGCTCTGGTTTCCTATGTCAGTCTTTTGGGGAACAAGGATGCAGAACTGGGGGTACCAGTGGAAATAGTTCATGAAAAGCATCAAAGGGTGACTCGGTGATGTAGCAAGTCTGATGCCTCGGGAATCTGGAACATGGACGCATGTTGTCAGATTCTGTGGGGTTGAGCTGCAGAGCCGCAGAGGAAGTCTTTGATGCGGTTTCAGAAACATTTCCTTGTGTACACCTGGCACCTCCTCATCAGTGTCTGTTGTTCCACAGAGTGTCTGACATGCTAATCGGTGTCAACATGTAGACCATTATTATGGTAGATTCAACGCCCTTCTTTCATAGGTTTTAGTGTCCCCTTCTTTCTAAAGGATCTGTCTTCGTCTTTCTTGGTTTCCTTATTTATAAGATAGGGTTTACTGTCCTCCTTTCGCGAAGTTTAATATCCTTTTCCACACGATTTAGTGTCCTATTCTTTTGTTAGACTCTGTCTTTTATCTCAGGGCTTAGTGTCCTCTTTCCGTAAGATTTGTTTCGCTTTCTTTGGTTTTGTGTCTGTCTTCTCTTACAGGATTTAGTGTCCTCCTCTTTCATAGGATTTACTATGACCTCTTGTCAGAGGGTTTCGTGCTCTGTTTATAGGATCCTGTGTTTTTCCATCAGGTGAAGCGGCCTTTTCTTCTTTCATAGGGCTTCGTATCGTCCTCGCACAGCGCTTGTCCTTCCATGGGGTTCAGTATCCTCCTTTCATGGGGTTTCTGCTCTTGTTTCATAGGGTTTAGTGTCCTTTCTGCAGGATTTCGATTCCTCTTTTCATAGTGTTCTGTCCTCTTTGTTCATAGGATTTAGTCTTATGTTTCATTGCGTTAAATATCTATCTTTCACTGGGTTCAGTTCCCTCTTTTGATGGGATTCAGTGTTCTCCTTTCGTAGGGTTTAATTTGTACTAAGGCTTGGTGTGTTTCTGAAAGGATGTAGTGTCCCTCACTTGGGGTTTAGTGATAAGGTCTTGGTCAGGTTTCAGTCGAAATCCGCTCTTCTTTGCATTTGAATGGATGTGTAACTTTTTTGTCTGGTGGCAGGGTTACCGAGGATGGCCGCTGTCCAGGACTCGGTACCACATCACCAGAGGACCATTGCACACCGTCTTCATGTCAACATGACAGAGAGGACAAGGCAGGTACCGCATGACTTAAACCAGTGAAGTGACATAGACTGCTCTCAGACATTCACATTCTCACTTCGATTTAATGAAAAGAATTGTAAGTAGTGTATGTAAAACTTCAAACGACATTGGTTGCAACAACAGTTCATAAGATAAATATTGTAAAGAAAACAGATTCAAAGTAGGTCATCCCCTTTTCCCCAGTGCATTGAATATCCTCTGTCTCCCCGGGAAGCTTTTATCACTGCAGTGAATGAGACAGTCTGACTGCTATTTCTGACCATGAAGGGTTAAAAGCAGTGTCTTTATTCTGCGCTGTCCCATCTGCTGTGTCACTTCAGTGGCAGTGCATCCACGCCGCTGACTCCGACACCCCGTCCACAGCCACGGCACGGCACGGCCCGCCGCAGCCCCGGCACCGGCAACCCACAGGGAGCAGTTGATATCAAGTCGTCGAGAGGCACTACTGCCGAGTCACTTCGGTAGTGTTCAGTGGTGCCTGTTCTGATCCAACATACGCAAGACACCACCTACTAAGCCCCTTAGTGATGACAATAATTGCTTAGCCGCGGAGCCGGCGTGAGTGGGCTTTCCCTCCGGAGGGCGCCACCACGTCCGTCCAACGACAGCCCCCATGGACTCGCCGATACCGGTGACCCCGTCAGAACCAAACCAAGGCCACAAACGCAGAGAGGACACCGAAATTGAGGACACCATAAGGGCAGGGCATGAAGGGCCACAGAATTTGAAACTTTTTCATGCGGATCGATGAGAATGAGGATGATGAAGATGATATGTATTTTCATTCTGGTCTGAGACTGCATAACAGGGTGGTATTCTACACTTGCTTTCACAACATATCCCGGCGTCAACCAGGCCCGAGAGATACAGACACCTGCAGTGTTGGTCAGGAAATTTTAGCAACACTCTCAAAGACGCATCTATTAAGTGGATGAAACTCGACTGTGTGGTCCCAGTCTTCCCAACTGAGCCCGTAGTAAACTCACCTCGGGGTAGGAGCCGGTCAGAGCAGAAACATCCCGCATGACTCTGATGGGAATCGATCCCACGATCTTTCAGGCGGCAGTCCGCGACGCTAACCACTTCGCCACGGCGGCTGGTAGTGTGTTCAATTTACCACTGAGCCCACGCTTTAACAAAGTGGCCCTGGATTTCTTTCAACAGTGACAGAGTTATCAGAAACACCGAGTTCACACTCCCCTCACCCTATGCTGCACCAGTTACCACCACAGTAGATGCGTATGCGCAGACGTATACATTAGTGAATGGTGAAAGGTTAGTAACAGGTCAAGCTTGGATTAAACTTCTCGACGATAGTTAAGTTCTGCTCATGCACAGACCTGAGAAATGAGGACGAAAACAATGATCGGATCAGCCCTCATGTTAACTCAATCGAGTCGCAGTAAACGGGGCCGCAGTTTTTCTCCCAAGTCGCACAGGATTTGTCTACTTAGAAAAAGCATTCAAAAAAAGTAAACAACGTTATGCATAAACATCAACGGACAGGAAAGACATGAAGATGAAGTGATTTGTCGTCTGACGCGTTAAAGAAAGCATTTTCAATTTCCACATCGAGTCCAAGATTTTTTCGAAATGACTGGGGGGTTTTGTTGTTGTTTTTTGTGCCAGGGTGACAAAGTTCTGAAGAAGACGAAGACGACGTTTCCCTTACTCCAGGCTGCATCTGTTGCCACCACCATAGATTTGCATGCGCGCACACGCACGCACACGCGTATACACGCACAAACACGCTCACACTGAGCCACACCACACCACGCCATGCACATCAAACACATACGCACATGTATGCATGCATACACGCAGGCACGCACGCACGCACGCCCCCCCCCCCCCCACACACACACGCATATATATATATATATATATATACATTAATATATATATATAAATATATATATATACATACTGTGTGTGTGTGTGTGTGTGTGTGTGTGTGTGTGTGTGTGTACACAGACAATACTAATCGTGATTCGGTTTGAACAGGGTGGGCAACCCAGCGGAGACGCCGGAGACAGGACAACACAGAAAAGACGCCGGAGACAGGACAACCCAGAGAAGACGCCGGAGACAGGACAACCCAGAGAAGACGCCGGAGACAGGACAACCCAGAAAAGACGCCGGAGACGGGACAACCCAGAGAAGACGCCGGAGACGGGACAACCCAGAGAAGACGCCGGAGACGGGACAACCCAGAGAAGACACCGGAGACAGGACAACCCAGAGAAGACGCCGGAGACAGGACAACCCAGCGGAGACGCCGAAGACGGAACAACCCAACGAAGTCGCCAGAAACAATATGACGGCATAGAGGAGACATTGTGGACAGGATGACGGTTCAGAGGAGACACTGTGAACAGGATGACGGTTCAGAGGAGACACTGTGAACAGGATGACGGTTCAGAGGACACACTGTGAACAGGATGACGGTACAGAGCAGACATTGTGAACAGGATGACGGTTGAGAGGACACACTGTGAACAGGATGACGGTTTCAGAGACGACAGCCGCTGTGAACAGGATGACGGTTCAGAGGACACGCTGTGAACAGGATGACGGTTCAGAGGACACGCTGTGAACAGGATGACGGTTCAGAGGACACGCTGTGAACAGGATGACGGTTCAGAGGACACGCTGTGAACAGGATGACGGTTCAGAGGACACGCTGTGAACAGGATGACGGTACAGAGGACACGCTGTGAACAGGATGACGGTTCAGAGGACACGCTGTGAACAGGATGACGGTTCAGAGGAGACGTGAACAGGATGACGGTACAGAAGACACGCTGTGAACAGGATGACGGTTCAGAGGACACGCTGTGAACAGGATGACGGTACAGAGGACACGCTGTGAACAGCATGACGGTTCAGAGGGGACATTGTGAACAGGATGATTCGCACAGAGGAGATACTGTGAACAGGATAATTCGCACAGAGGAGATACTGTGAACAGGATGATTCGCACAGAGGACATACTGTGAACAGAATGATGGTACAGCAGAGGAAATACAGTAAACAGGATCATGGCACAGTAGAGCGAATCTTCAGATGTTCAGCAGGGATAGTCAGCCTCATCCGCTGTTATGCACCAAGAGCATACACTGATGGCTCCTTGAAAATGTGCGCGCGCGCGCGCGCGCGCGCGCGCGTGTGTGTGTGTGTGTGTGTGTGTGTGTGTGTGTGTGTGTGTGTGTGTGTGTGTGTGTGTGTGTGTGTGTGTCTGTGTGTGTGTGTCTGTGTGTGTGTTGTCTGTGTGTGTTGTTGTGTGTGTGTGTGACGGAGGCAGGAATGGGTGAAGGGGGAGAGTTGAGTGTAGGTAAATGGGGGGTGAAGACTGAAGAGGGAGCGGTAATATCTGTATTCTATATTTGCCTTTTGAAATGTTCCGCGTGGTTTGGATATAATGCTTCATTTTAATTCAATAAATGGATAATGTTGGTGCTAGACCTTTGCAAGGGCATATCATGGGTACACCATTGCAAACATTACTTGTGCAGTGTTGGCTATGGCTTGTCCTCAGTATGCCATTGCTGACACTAGAGCAACATACCATGTTGTGAAGGATGAACAATATGCAGGTTTTGATATGTATCTGCGTGTACGCTCGCGTACTTTTGCATGCCGACATATGTATACAAACTTTTATCACGCAGTTGTGAGCACATATGTACGACGTAGCTTAGCTACACACTGAATGAAGAGAGGCGAAAATCAGGAGAGAGACAAAAATGTGGGCAGTATGATGATGAGGAGGACGAATGAGAAACGTGATAATAGCGTTGGCTTCTGTGGAAATGTTCATTGATGAAACATGTCCGAGAAGAATGAGTGATATTTGTTACGAATGTCATGTTTTTCCTCCCTAACAACAACAGAAAAAATAGCGGGGGGGGGGGGGGGGGGGGGAGGAGAGGAGAGAGAAGAAGGGATGAGACTCCCTCCCCTCACCATGAAAAAAAAGAAAACAAAGAAGGCAACAACGAAAAAAAGAAGTATACCAAAATTGAGAATGTGAAACGGACCAAGAGAAATGTTATCTGGATTTGAAATCCGTTGTGTGTCTGCCATCTTTGTGTATCAGTTAGAGCATTTGTTACGTGGAAATGTTTCTGGTTTGGTTTTTCTCTTATTTCATGATAATGAAAATGTAATTGTGAATGAATGATTTCCCAGATGCTGCACATTCATGTCTTGAGGTCTAGAAATTTCATTGTATTTGTGATTGTCTTTGTCAAAACAAACGACTCATGCTGCTGTCCAATCTTTGCTGTGGCCTACCTTGGGCATGCCACTGCAAATATTACAGCGAAATATCCTATTTTAACCGGCATCCAATGAGCAGACTTGTAAAATTTGTTTCTAACTGAAATCATGCGTGTACTTGTGCAATGTTGGCTATGGTCTATCCTCGATATGTCATCGGAGACACCAGATCAAAATCACCTGTAGTGAAGGATGAACAATATGCAGGTTTTTAATATCTATCTGCGTGCGCTCTGGCGTACTTTTGCATGCCGACATATGCATACAAAGTTTCATCACGCAATCGTGAGCACATATGTGCGATGCAGCTTAGTTACACGCTGAAAGAAAAGAGGCAAAGATCGGGAGAGAGAGAGAGAGAGAGAGAGAGAGAGAGAGAGAGAGAGAGAGAGAGAGAGAGAGAGAGAGAGAGAGAGAGAGAGAGAAACACGGGCAGTATGGTGATGAGAAGAAGGATGAAGGAGAAACTTGGTCATAGCGTTGGCTTCTGTGGAAATGTTCATTGATGAAACAGGTCCGAGAAGAATGAGTGTTATTTACTATGAATGTCATGTTTTTCCTCCCTAACAACAAACAACATAAAAACGGGGAGAAAAAGGAGGGATATGACCCCTCCCTCCTCACCATGAAAAAAAAAAAAGAAAAAAAAAGAAGGCAGAAACGAAGAAAAGAAGTGTAGCAAAATTGAGGATGTGAAACGGACCAAGAGAAAATTTGTGGATTTGAAATCCGTTGTGTGTCTGCCCTCTTTGTGTATGGATTAGAGTAATTTTTACGTGGAAATGTTTGGGGTGTGTTTTACTTTTTTTATATTTCATGATAATGAAAATGTAATTGTGAATGAATGATTTCCCAGATGCTCCCCATTCATGTCTTGAGGTCTACAAATTTCATTGCTTTTTGTTATTATCCCTGTCAAAACAAACGACTCATAATGCTGTCCAATCTTTGCTTTGGCCTACCTTGGGTACACCACTGCAAATATCACAGCGAAATGTCATATTTTAACCGGCATCCAACGAGCAGACTTGTAAAATTTGTTTATAACTCAAATCATGCGTGTCTTTGAAGAAAGAATTTCACAGATTCTGCCCATTCATGTCTTGTGGTCAAGAAGACCCATGTATCTGTTATTGTCTTTGTCAAAACAAACAAGTCAAACCGCTGTCCAATCTTTGCTGCGGCCTACCTTGGGTATGCCACTGCAAATATTACAGCGAAATATATTTTAAAGGGTTCCTAGTAAGCAGATTTCTTGAATTGTTTATAACTGACAAACATGTGTTCCGTGTGTGTGTGTGTGTGTGTGTGTGTGTGTGTGTGTGTGTGTGTGTGTGTGTATGTGTGTGTGTGTGTGTGTGTGTGTGTGTGACGGAGGCAGGAATGGGTGAAGGAGGGGAGGTGAGTATAGGTAAATGGGGGTGAAAAGACTAAAGAGGGAGCGGTATAAACTGTATTCTATATTTGCCTTTTGAAATGTTCCGCGTGGTTTGGATATAATGTTTCATTTTAAATCAATAAATGGATAATGTTGGTGCTAGATCTTTGCAAGGGCATATCATGGGAACGCCATTGCAAACATTACTTGTGCAATGTTGGCTATGGCCTGTCCTCGATATGCCATTGCAGACACTAGAGCAACGTACCATGTTGTGAAGGATGAACAACATGCAG